>JAVGVS010000434.1:0-30000 GCA_032718565.1 Distichodus sexfasciatus | reverse complement strand
GTACGATACTTCGGAATTCTGCCGGCTTTGTTAGATCCATCACTCTTAACAGCGATCGGAAAGCATCTCCATCATAAGTCGGGGACTACGTCTATATTTTTTGAAGAGAAAGTGAAGAATTCTTCCAGAAAGTTTGTATTACTGAGTGACGGCGCTATTAAAGCGGTTTTGGGATGTTTATAGGGGGTCTAGGTCACCTTTTCAGGTGATTTATTTGATTTTTGTGCTTGTGTGACCACTAAAACTATATTCTTTATGCTATGTGTGTGCGACATATACAGTATGTCCTATAAAATATACATTATATATCTTTTTAGTGTCTTATAAGGATCCTTTTTTTTTTACAGTGGGGAAGCTGCAGTTCAGCACCAGCAGCACAAACTCACTACAGTTAAGAGGCCAGAAGATGATGTGAGTCATTTCTGATTGATTGAATGTGAGATTAAAGCAGTGCAGAAGGCGAGTGACTGTAAGACGGGGGCGAGGCGACAGAGCTGAGCGCAAATATTCCAGCGTGAGACGATCAGAGAAAGCACTCACCATGAAAACATGGTCAGGGCAATAAAACGAGGCCCAAAGGATGGAAGATACTTTTTGAATGACGTCTTTAGCATCTTTTTCTTTAACTTATTATGTTCCATTGATTCGTGATGGATTAACTGAACGGGTTCCTCCAAGCGCGGTTTGTAGCGCGTAAAGTCTACACATTGGGGCGTGTCCTAAACGCAGTCCATCATTGTGACTTAAACCCCACCTCCCGCTTAGCATCTTTAAAGCCAAAAGCTGAAGTCGACAGAACGCCACGAAAACATGTGAAGTCATAATATCATAATGACAAAACAACAGAAATGCATGACTATTTTTGGAGTAAAACTGGATAAATATCGTATATTAGAGGTATATTAGAGGTCGACCAATACTGTTTTTTCAGGGCCGATATCGATATTGATCAGTGCTAGTTAACGGGGCCGATAACCGATATTTGGAACCGAAAATCTGTCAAAACACCAAGCTCAGCTGAAACTCTCCTCCTGTCCTTCTCGGAGCTTCACACTGCGCTCGTGTGTGTGAGTGACAACGAGGCTTCAGTTTTGATTGGCTACTACTCGTGTGACATATAGCCAATCAGAGACTGTTGAGGGCGGGACATTAAATGAAGCAGCGAGTCGAGAGCAAACGGCACAGAGAGAAGAGCCACAGTAACGCACCTTGTAAATACTTGATATCGGTGCTGGCCAAAATTAAAACACTGATACCGATTATCGGTAAAATGGCTAATATCGGCCCTTGATAATCGGTCAACCCTTAATACTTATCTTACATCGACACCGAGTTCAAAAACACTGTGATATCAATTCGTCCAGCAATGTATCAACTCTTAAACTTTAACCAGCTAATTGACAGTGGCTATATGCAAAGCTTATGTGGACTTGAGTGGACCGACGGACCGAACCAGGGTCCTCATGGACGAGGTCGAGCTGTGTTCAATGTCAAACTTGTCATGCAATTTGGGGCAGTTGGTAGTAGAGCAGAGTAACGGTTAGGGAGTACCACTGAGGCACTAATGACCAAGGTACCGTCCCCAAGCACTGCTCCCCGTTCCTGCCCATGCGAACGGTTTCATTTTTGGAAAGAAATGTTGATAAAGTTTTAATGAGAAAAGGGAATGACGGAACGAAATAGGGACTAGCGAGACTTACTGAGGTCCAGGACGTCGTCCGTCTTGATCAGGTCCTCGGGACGGGTCAGGGGCAGCTGGGTTTCTGGTTCACACTGCAGCTGCAGAGACAGCGCCCGAAGCATGAAGAACACACGGATAGCCTGATGGATGGGGAAAAAACACAAAATACACAATGATTTTTTGTTTTAAACAAAAATGTCGGGGAACGGATAAACACACTTTCCATCAGCGCAATTTAAAGTAAGTCGACCATCACTTCACATAACCCTTTTGACCCAAACATTTACAGTCTGTGTATCATTCATTCATTCATTTTTCAAATTAAAACCCAAAAATCCTTCTTCTTTTTTTCAATATTCGTTTCCAAAGCTGAAATGAAAGTACGGAACACAAGCAGGGATGTAACTGTAACTGTAAACTGTGCGGAGATAAGAATGTCAGCCGTCTGGAGGTACTTTAAAATAAACGATAATGACAGCAGCAAAGCAGACTAATATTTTAATATTTAATATTTAATTGTGGCTTTTTATGTTCTGATAAATATAGGACAAATAAATGCATAAAAAAATTGTATCATTTATTTTATAAAATGACCTAATAAGGCTCAAGTGTACTTTAATTTATATTTTGGTAAAACTTTAAAAAAAAATCCTACTATTATTGTCATTGATATTAATAACAGACCTACACAGGTATCGGTACTCGGTATCGGTGAGTACCCAAAAATAAATATCGGTACTCGCACTCGGTCTCAAAAAAATGGTATCGGTGCATCCCTAGATACAAGTGTAGGTTTAAACAAGCCATTAGGCGGTTAAGACGACGACGATGATGATGATGATGATGAAAAGTCAACCTGACAGGGCAAAATTACAGCTCTGCCAACAGTAAAATAAACAATAAACCTGATGTGGATCACAGTGTTCCAGTTAATGTTTGCTGGAAAATGGCAAACAAAAGGCCGAAAGAATTAAGCTGCTTTTCTGCTAAATTCCACAGAAAGAAAGGGAAACTTCAGAGCAAGCCAATTCTTGTGTGTGTGAGGAGAAAGGCAAGCACAGAAGAGCAACAAAGGGCTTTGTACGAGAACACAATGGAGATTTTCATCAAACTGCAGTGAGATCAGCAGTGAGCTCGGCCGATGTTGGTTTTTCGGGGCCGAACGTCAGTGCCGATTATTGCTAGTTGACGGGGCCGATGATATTTGGAACCAATATGCAAAAAAGAACAAGAAAATCTCTTTAAAAATGTAGAATTTTACAAACACCAAGCTCAGCTCAAACTCTCCTCCTCGGAGCTTCCCGCTGCGCTCATGTGTGAATATGGTGTGAGTGACGACATTGGCTACTACCCGTGTGACCTACAGCCAGTCAGAGACTGTTATGGGCCGGACTTTAAATAAAGCAAACGGCACAGAGAGAAGAGACGGCAGTGGAGCCACAGTAGCGTCACCTCGTAATTACTTAATATCGGTGAGGGTCAAAATTAAACACCGATACCGATAATTGCCAAAATGCTAATATCGGCCCCCGATAAACAGCCCGTCCGATAATCGGTCGACCCTAAATATATAGCTCCTATGAAGAGTCTAACAGATAAGTAAGACGCACTGTATTCACACATCTCTCCACCCGCTGCTAATTTTAGTTAATGAACGCCTGCGATCCTACTTAGAAAAACTTTCTACACAGAAGTTTGCACATTCTCTGTAGGTTTTTTTTACCCTTCTACATGTGAGTCCAAAAAGGCGGACGTCTGTACTTTTACCCATAACTTGGACCTTCAACGTTAAGCCATTATTTTTTTGTGACGCGCCAACAATCACAAACATTTTCATATTAAGGTAAAATAATCTCAATTTATGACCAAATTTAACAAAATTGCTCTGTTTTTTTTTTGCTACTACAAGATAGGGACGGCACCGATCCGATGTGTGGATCGGATATCAGTCCGATAATGACTCAGACAGCTGGACTGGGCATCGCTAGCATTGGGCCGATCTACGGAGCTGACCTGTTCAATTAAATCGGGATTATACTGTTTCATTTCCTTAGCAACACCAGCTCTCGCCCGCAATCTCAGTGTTCAAGATGGTTTTAGCGCCGATTACGGATTAGGGACAGTCACAAAATGACAGAACTGTGTGTAAACAGATTATTTTTGAGATTTTAATTTAGCATATACACGTGGGTGTGTAATTATTACATTGTTTTTGTTAGGAAAACAGGATTTAAATCAAGTATTTCCTTAAGCAGAACAGAATAATCTCAGTCTCCTCCTCACATTCATTAAAAACTTGTATCGGTTCGGTACTCGGGATCGGCTGATACCCAAAACCCAAGTATCGGCATCGGTATCGGAACTGAAAAAGTTGGATCGGTGCAGATAAGTTGCCAACACAACTCTTTGATCAAACCATTTTAATGTGTTTGCAAAGACGTGTAGCTACATGATTAAGATGTGACAAAAATTCATGGCGCGAGACAAAATACTGTACAAAATTGTACAATTTAACATCGTTTTCCAGGATTTTGGCATTTTTATGCATCATAAAAGAAGTTACTTGTATAGTAAAGATGATAATCTTCAAAGCGAAGAAAATATGTGTTAATGAACTTTTTAGAGTTAAAATAAATTCATGAATTAAAATCTGTTTACACCACATAACACAACTCATCTGTTTAATACAGAAACTCTGTGAACTTCACGGTAAATTTCCTTCTCACGCCCAAGATGATACATCACATTACACGTACGATGAGATCATACGTTTTAGTATGACTTCAATTTTCAGTACGCACATTCCCAACGTTCCACAGAACCGGAATCTCCTCTCCCATTATTTGGAAGGGCAAGTCATGCTCTAGTCACTAGAAATGCCTCGGCCACGTCATGGCGAATTCCGCAGCCGGAAGCACACGCCACCTTTTCACATCCAGCGTTAGGACAGCAGGAAGTCGGAGAGGAAGCCGGCATTGCCGTGGAGAAAAAAGTAACAGTTTCATGACGTAGTATGAGATAAAGAGCTGGACGATATGGTCAAAAATATTATCATTATTTTTCAGATATAGAATTAGTTTTAGGTCATTTGTTTTGGAACATATATTTTTAAGGTAAATTTAGTGAGTGATTATTTGGCACTGTGAAAACACCACAGCACAACACAGTCCAACAAATTGTGACCCCTGCATTTGACCCATCCGTGAAGGAGCAGTGGGCAGCCTTTTTTGGCAGTTCCTGCTGAGCAAAGCTTGGGGACAGCACCTTGCTCATGAGTACCTCAGTTGTACCACCTTTACCTGTCCGGGACTTGAACCGGCGATCTTCTGAACGTGGGGTCGACTCCCTAACCGTTATGCTACCAGCTGCCCAGCTCAAGGACAAGACTAGGAGGAAGTGTGTGTGTGTGTGTGTCAGTCAAGCTTACCCTGCGTGTTTTCTCCACATCTCCGCAGGGCAGCCTCTTAACGAAATCAATGCCCGTCAGCGGCGTTCCAGTAGGGGGCAGCAGGATTGATGCGTCCATCATCAGATACTCCACGTTCAGTGGTTTACTCTAAACACACACACACACACAGACACACACACAGACACACACACAGACACACACACAGACACACACACACCCAAAGAGACATCTATCACTTTTTTGACCAGTGTTGGTTCCAAAAAAATCCCCATGAAATATAAATGAGATTTTTGTTGCCAGACGCCAACACCAGTGTGTTTCTATACTGTAGCACAGGGCTGTACGATGTGCCGAAATAAATCCCGTTACGAAATTAAAACATCCACCGTTTCATATTACACTTCATATAAATACTCTGTTTAATTTTTGTTAATGGTTTGGATCAGGGTTTGCAGTGGTCATCACGGCACCGCGTGGACGTAGGCGCAAACTAAATCTGGGGTCTGAGGCGCTGAACTGCCTACACGCTCACTCCAAACACGTGTGCTCAGAACTATGGAACGCCAAAGGTGCCACAATTCAAGGTTCAAGGTTCTGTCATCAGTCGCTTTATACATTGTACAAAGTGGGATGAGACAACGTTTCCCCATGGCCCCGGTGCAACACATAGTAACACTGAACATTACATTCAACAGGACAAGGGTGCCAACAAGCAACACAATAAAAACTGTACGAAAGTGACGTCTAGCAAAGAGACGGAATGTAAACATCAGGATGTTGGTATTGCTTAGTGTACGTTTCCAAGGCACATAAAAGGGAGATTTGTGGATGCGGTGAAAGAGGACATGAAGTTAGTTGGTGTGAGGGTAGAGGATGCAGAAGACAGGACTGAATGGAGACAGGTGATTCGCTGTGGCGACCCCTGAAGGGAAAAGCCGAAAGAGAAAGAAGATGTTTCCAAGGCACAATGATAGCATCAGCCTAGAAGCAGCTTTTAACAAATAAAGTGCAAGAGCAGTTACATACAAAACAATCACAATAGTCACAATACAATCACAATAAATAGACAGAACTATAACTACACAACACTCCCGTACTATTCGAAGGTGGGGATGTAAACCTTAATGACTGATATTGCACATGATTATTAGACTGCACAGGTTAGACGTAGAATTGAAGACATCATGTGAGGAAAGGAGAATTTACAGTTATTGTATTAACACTAATGCATCTGAGTGTGCCTGATGTAAACAGTAGACAGTAGGTATGTAAAGTGCAGGTGTGAGGTAGTTTGAGCATATGGAATTGAGGTATATTAAGAGAGCTCTGATATTAATGTGCGTTCAGAGTCTTGATGGCTTGTGGTATGAAGCTGTTGTGAATTGTGACCCTCCATGGCAAAAGCCGTCGCTTGTTGCAAATTTTCAACATTGAGTTATTATGTTTTCATGAAAGGGCATGAATCAAGCTTCAAAACGATACCTATATCAAATGAATTGGACGACATATGACTGAGATATCAACATTCAAAGGAGTCGGGTTTCTCCTGTCACGCCAAGTGAGAAACGGCCTTTGAAGTTGACTATTTACTGGATTTACTGTAAATACTGAAGTAGAGCGGTCAAAACAGAAACTTTTAACATTCTCCTGGAATTGAATTCCTCACCTCAAGAAAGTCACGTTTTTAGGATGGAAAGGGTAAGTTTTTCAGCCAAATTTATTCACAACAGTACAGTATAGACCTTCCACTGTTTCAAAACACTAAAAACAAAAAAATCATTGTTGAAGTCGTAAAAAGTGCTGGTACGTTAGAGCGCCGCAAAGACGAATAAAACGAGTTAAAAACACGCATTTTTACCGTTAACCACATGAAAATACCGGCAAATTGTGGCACCTTTGGCGTTCCATATGAGCACGCACGGAGTGTGACAAGACATTTTGCTTGTGAAAGTTCCACTGAATTGACAGAAAATGAACTATATTGTGATTTATACCGTTATCGCGATATAAAATGACACACTGGGTTATGAGTCACACCGCACAGTCGTATTATAGCATAGAATCAAACATGAAGTCACAGGTGAGATCATAGTACAGTATAGAAATTGTTACTCTTTGTGAAAAGGATTAAGCACTTCAGCGAATATCAGGCAATTTTAATATAGTTACTGTTATATTATTGTTTTGCACTTATTTGGCGTCTTACATTGATCTCGAAGGATTCACACCCGATAAGAATCACGTCTAATTTCCATGCGGGCAATCAAAAAAAGAGCTTCATCTCAAATGTGTGTCTGGTAAACACACGCTCAGCTTTCTTTTAACCCCTCATGCTTACAGTCCAAACACGCACACTCATGCCTTGTCAGCATCACCCCCTACCGCCCCGTCATCAACTTGTGACAAGTAGAACAGCAGCATCAGCATCAGTGACTTGTACTTACTGTCATGCTCCTGTACTCGTCCTCAAACATGTCCAGGAAGATCTCCTCCCCCTGTGTACACACACACACACACACACACAATTCAGTTCTGGAGAAAAAACGTGCCAAAATCTACTCAGGAAATCCAAACACAAGCCAACTCTCGACTTTTTAATGCAAGAAATACAGGAAGATTTACCAGACGTGACGTGATAAACCAAAAATCATTCAATCACATTTCAAATTCAAGCGTTAAACTCCACAACATCAAAAATGATTTCTCAACACGGCGTCGTGTACATCAAGGTCTTCCGTCGGTCTCAATGCTAAAGAAAGCGCTACTAAGATTTACTCTTAGGCCCTCGTTCAGCAACATTTCTTAAGAAGAAATTAGTTCTTAATGACGATGGTACCGATCCGATATGTGGATGGGATATCGGTCCGATAACGACTCAAACAGCCGGATCGGGTATCGCTGGCTCTGGGCCGGCAAGCACGCTCAATTTGTTATGAGTTGGAAGTGGCACTGCGGTAAAGCTGGTTTATTGTTTAACGCTCGCGCTAATTTGTCAGGGTTCCCACACCCACGGCATTTACCTACTGCTACCGCTGAATATGTTATCAATAAACAATTTTAGATGCAAATTCAATAAAAGACTGTGAATGACATAGAAGTTGTTGGGACAAAATCAAGCCCTCCCCACCCCCCCCGGAACCACATCGAAATCGTGTCCTCCGCCAAACCACTCCGCATAGCTTTCTTTGGCAAGCCATGCATCCTGGAATTCCCCTAGATTTCGGGCATCGAACACAACGACTCTTCAAAACCTTCACTTCCTCTCCCAACTCAGCTACCGTGACTCTAGTTTGCACCTACAGCATTTCTCACCGCTGCGTTCACGCTGACTAAATGAAGCATGAATGTAGTGCGAAATGTGGCGGAAGAACAAACAAACTTTCGCACATGAAGAAAAGTCGGTAGGCATAGATTTAAACACAACTTGTGGTGGCAAAATAATAACATATTATTAACAGCGGTTGTCATCAATTTCAATTCCCCAACAATATTGGACTTTCCGACGGTGTCTTTTGATGCCTGTTTTCAAAACTTTCCAGGGCCATGAACTTATTTGTTTCAGATTCACAAACTTTCAAGGATTTCCAAGGACCTGTAGGAACCTGATTTGTCTTGGTATTGATCGACAAACAGCAAGACAAAGCAACCTTAACCCACACTACAAGCCCAAAACAAATCACACCATTAAACTGTTTCATCTCCTTTATGCTCTCTCGCTCTACAGACGGTTTTAGTGCCGCAGGATTAGGGACCGTCACAAAATTACAGAACTGTGTTGAAACAGATCATTTTTTGAGTTGTAATAAATAAAAATATTTTTGCATATACATAGTTGGGAAAACAGTATTTAAGTCAAGTATTTCTTAAGCAGAACAGAATAATCTCACTCATGTATTCAGACATTTTTTAAAGCATTATTTTCTGTTTTGGATCGAATCTGGATCGGATGTGTATCGTATCGGCAGATATCTAAATTTACAATAACGAGTATCGAACATAAATAGAAGTGGTATCGTGCCATGTCTAGATCTTTCACAGTTTACCCAAATTGCGGCATTCATTTATGATTTCCTATTTGACATTTGTTTCTTAAGTAGAATGGAATCTACAAACATAGAAAAGTACACAAATGTTATTGCATCCCTGTAAGTGCAGAACATTAGCTTACCGTGTTTTCTTCAATTCTACAGTTGTATAATCTTACACTATTTAAAACATAAACATTTTAAAAGCACTGTTCATCGTTTTTTAAAATTATTTCATAAAACATATTTATTTAAAATAAACACACAATGTCTTATTTCCCCTACTTCAGATCGGAACAACACTTTCTCAACGACAAACTTTTCAGCAATTTAAGAACACTTCGCCAATGCCATAAAGAGTGTTTTTAGGAACTTTCTTTAGAACACATTTTAGATGGCTTTTAAAATATATTGGTGATGTGGCATGATATTACTACATCACCAATAATCATCAGCGTTACGTATATTTACATTTAAAACTGCTTCCTGTTCTTTTCCGTAGTTAGAGAAAAAAAAAGAGAGGTGGCTGTAGTATAAGCTGCACCTTCTCTTAAACTGTCGGGAACCTGCAGGCCATGAGTAATGTGTGTATTGTCTTATCTTGTGTTATGGATTGTTTACTCTGAGTTTGAAACAGTTTCACACTCACTGAGTGTGTCAGAGCAGCGTTCCACCCGGAATTACCCTGGAGCCGAGCGGAAATATAAATCCATAACAAATTAAATAGTCATCAACAGCAATGTAAGTAATGAGGAGAAATCAACTAACAGTGAGTTAGAGTTCACGGAGGGCGCCTCCAACTGCTGATGGTTTGTTACAGAAGTGGCGTGTAGTGATTGGTGATGAGTCATCAGT
The DNA here is from genome assembly GCA_032718565.1 of Distichodus sexfasciatus. NCBI lineage: Eukaryota > Metazoa > Chordata > Actinopteri > Characiformes > Distichodontidae > Distichodus > Distichodus sexfasciatus. The sequence goes on along the minus strand of JAVGVS010000434.1, from coordinate 20,030 downwards.
TGCTTCATTCACCAACCCTTCTTGAGAAATTGCCAAGCCAATTGTTATTAGGTAGAACAGAATCCTAAGCAGCTGAATCTTGTGCTTTGTCTAAAAATATTAGTTTATTGTGTTTTCTTCTATCCAACATAACTGTTCATAATTATCAGGGCTCTGAGCCTGGAACCCTATTGATTTTGTTTGGATCTTTTGGCAGCTTCTGCTTTATGGTGCTTGGACCCTTCACATTGCCAATTTTGGATAGATTTGTAAGTTGCTTTACAAAATATGCTCATTTAACATGAATACACACCATAACACTTCATCTCACATATTATATATAATGGTCATATATATATGTATGTATATATATATATATATATATATATATATATATATATATATATATATATATATATATATATATACATATATATATATATATATATAGTACTGTGCAAAGTTTTGACAGGTGTGAAAAATGCCTTAAGCACAAAACCCCGGTCTGCTTGAAATCTTTGTCTGAGACCTACGCTGATGCAGTAGAAACTACCCGTCTCAATCTTGCCATGAAATGAAGCGTCTTCCACAACCTCACTTTGGTAGCAGAGTTTGGCTGTTTTCTCACAGTTTAAGCCTCCTACACAGCTGTTTCTGTTTCCTTCTTCTGACATGTTTCAACCCTAAAGTGTGACTTACTGATGATCATTAGCACCTGTTTGAGTATAACTGGTTGATCATACACCTGACTATAATTCTACAAAGTAATATAATGACTATAATCCTACAAAATAACACTGTGGCTATAATCCTACAAATCCTGACTTTGTGCAGTATACCTAAGAATCGATGCTGGTTTGAAGGCAAAAGGTAGTAACGCAAATATTGGTTGATTTAGATTTGTGACTCTACACGGCAAAACCAGTCACTTGTCGCAAATTTTCAATAATTTAGTTATTATGTTTTAAATCATAAGGGCATAAATCAAGCTAAGCGATACCTATATATGGAATGAATGGGGCGACATATGACTGAAGTATCAACATTCAAAAGTCGGGTTTCTCCTGTCACGCCAAGTGAAAGCAGGAGAAATCTGCCTTTGAAGTTGACCATCGGCATGTAACACTCACAGGCAGCCGGGTGCAGTAATACGTTTGTATTCACGGTAGCCTAAAGCTGCATTCACAGTCCTACGGATAGCCTACCTGCGTTAGGTTAACTGAACTCGGAAGACGAAGATGGATTCTGAAGAAATATCTTCACGCTAGTCAACAAGTGGATTTACCGTAAACATTGAAGTAGGCCGGTCAAAAGCAAAACTTTTAACATTCTGAATTCCTCACCTCAAGAAAGTCACGTTTTTAGGATGGAAAGGGTAAGTTTTTCAGCCAAATTTATTCACAACAGTACAGTATAGACCTTCCACTGTTTCAAAACACTAAAAACCAAAAATCCAAACTTTTACCCCACACAACATAAACGGTCATTTTTCTCGGTTTTGCTGTGCAGAGTCACATTTTTCTTTTGTTCGCTCACTTTGCATTTTGTAAACTGATAAAAATAAACAATCATTATTTATATTTCTGAAAGCATTCTTTGTTTACAGCATTTTTTCACACCTGCCTAAAACTTTTGCACAGTACTGTATATATGTATGTATATATGTATATATGTACACACACACACACACAGTATATATATTTCTATGCCCCCAAGTATCCCACAGGCCCCAAAAAATCCCATCCGGGGTCCCCAATGCCTGAGTTTTACCTCAAAAACAAACTAACAAAAATATGTGTATATTATATGTATATAATCTGTTACAAAAGGCAGTTTGAATTCCAAAAAGTTCAAGATATTCAGTTCCCAACCGCCAAAAATACACCAACAATTTGATGGTTATACGCATGAAAGGTTGCCCTTCCAGTAGGTCTAAGTCCAAAATAAATGACTTAATTTGATCAAAATTTTGATCAAAAATCATGTTTGAGTGATGAACTGTTCTATTTTGATTGAAATTTTTCATATGATAATAATAATAATAATAATAACAAATGACTGTGTGTGAAATGACTGAACAGCTTGTGGCCAGATACGGACACCAATGAATTGATAATAAATAGTCAAATTCTGATTTTGTTTTTCTGAAAATTGGTTTGCGCGACAGATTGTTCGACTTGGTTTGAAATATTGAGCTCGGTGCAATTTTGGAATTTCCCAAACAAAACATGATGCGACGCTCGGTTGGTCTTTCAAGATTACGTTCGTACTCCAAGTTCCGAGTTTGGCCGAAAAAGGCAGTTCAAGAAACAAGGTACCACTTATATATCAATATATATATGACATCATGAATCTGACTTGTCTTAGTTTTTCTGTGTTTTCCAAAAACAGATTACTAGAAGTGCGTCTTGTGTTAAGCTGCTAAAGATGGACATGAAATCTGTCGACGCAAGTTTTTCCATTTTTAGCAGCCACGACGTAGCTGTCCACTTCCCAGTATTCTCCTAAATTTCACTTTAACGCATGACTATCCAACATTTAAACAGAGGCTGTGACCTTAATATTTTTCGTTACCTCAGCCTTCCGTTGTCTTCTGGCGTTTTCACACTGCATACCAAAAACGAGTCAATACTAATGTCAGCAAATTTCAGCTCAGAACACCTGCATTCTCATGCGTATGAGAAGCTTTTTTTCCAAAGCAACACAGGCATATGAGACTTGCGGTGCTTGGTTTTACGGATTCTCAGATGACAAATTCATTTCAGGCAGTGCACAACCCAAAACTCGCGTTTTTAATCTGTATCTGAATCACACGCATTGCTTGCTACACAAAATTAAAAATCAGCTTGCCTTGTAAAAGCGGCGCAGAAGGTGAAGACTCTCTTCCCTGGCGCCCTGCAAAACAAAAACAAAAAGGATTATGGGACGCGCTATCGGTTTCAGTACATGTAGTGTATACGTCTGAGAAGAGCAGGGACTTCTTGTAAGAGGGAAAAAGTGAATCTTGACTTAAAGTGAAAGATAAATAAGGATACGAGTGGGGAAAAGTCCAGCTTCTGTAAAACTGCGATGAGTAAAACTCACCGCACCTTTGTTAGGCAACAATTAGCAACATGTTGTACATAATCCTGTACAGTTTGAGGTTTGGAATGAGCAACACTGTTGACTTATTCGGAAACTGCAAGCTAGAGCGCAGCATGGCCCAAGGGCCGGGATACATTTGAGGCAGCAGAACCACCAAAAATAAGGATGCTTTCGAGGACCTAAATCCTGGCCTAATCATAACTAGGGCTGCAACAAATGACTATTTTTGTAATCGAGTAATCCATCGATTATTTTATCGATTATTCGAGTAATCGGATTACAAAATGTAAATAAAAATGATATTAGGCTTATTGGAGTGTGAGTAGAAGTTAGTCATATACGCTGTATGTTGTTGTATTCAATTGAAAATGAAGAGACATGAAGTTCAAGGGTCATTTTGAAGCAATTTGGCCAATAAAATGAGTTGCTTTTGGCCTTTCTGGAAGAGAACTGCATTTCCCACAATCCCCTGCGCACGCCTCGAAGCCACGTCACAATAAAGGGTTCAGCGCGTTCCGGCACGAACTATGGAAAAATTGATGGGAAAATCTTAATAAATGGCTGTATTGTGAGTGGAACGCTGGTTGTTGTGGTTATTTATCAGCGAAAATATGCGTTTTGTCTGTAATAAAGGGGATGTTTTGACGGAAACGGAGCGTTTTAGCGAGTAATGGCGCTTGCAAACAGCGTGCGTGTTTACAATCGCACAAAAATGTCATTTATGCGTTTTTATGCATTTACTTCTGTTTTTGTGCGCGGATTATCTCACAAATACGTTCACATACAGAGGGACCTATTCTCGCCTTGATCGCGCCACTGAAAATATTGTGCGTCATTAATAAGCGTCTGCGTGAAACACAAGCGGCGCATGCTGTAGCCATTTAAATGACTTAAACGAAGCTTCGATTCTAGAAAAATTGCCTCGACCATTTTTTGTAATCGAATTATTCAAGTTATTCGAATAATCGTTTCAGCTCTAATCATAACCTTAGCACTATATACGTAAAAAAAGAAATTTAACTGAATCGAATCAAACTGAATCAAATCAGATCGAATCGCGATTCTTTCTCTGCTGATTCTAAATCGATTGATAATTTTTCAACTAACGTAATGAAGTGAAGTGAGTGAGTCCGGCCCTGGATTCGAACCTGCGACCTTCTGATCACGGGATGAACACCCTACCTACCGTTACGCCACCAACTGCCCCAGATCAGGGGAGGGCGCGAACGCAGTCCCCCACGGCCACAAATTATTAGGGCCGGGTTAAAAAAAAAATCAATTCACCGATCAATATCAATTCTCGTTCGAAAAATACTAAATCGATTCAGAAATTCGCAGATCGATCTTTTCCTGCGGCTCTGCACTACTTCTCGCGACTGCGCAAGGAGAGCTATAAAAACGTGAGACCGGCGAAACCCAAATCAAATAGAGCCATGGCTGAAGCTGCTCCGCTCAAATCACCGTCTGGCCTAAAGGCCGATGTTTGGCAACACTTCGGTTTTAAAACAAGTTATTTTATAACCAAGCAAAACTAGTATTGACACAAAGAAATCTCTAAATAAATCGATATCGAATCGAATCGAGAATTGAATCGGATCATGACATTGTGAATCGGAATCGAATCGATTCAGGAAATCAGCAACGATACCCAGCCCTACAAATTATGCAGTCGAGATTCCCACATTCGGGGAATTCGCAGAGGTCAGTCAACCAGAGTGCAATGGCTGAGCCTCGCTCTGGGCAAACCACCTTCTTGATCATGGTATCAGCCCTGGCAGGTAAGTATGTACGGTGCTAGTTTACTTTTTCCCCCGACACGAGTTCACAACAGAAGTCATTTAAGGTTTAACCTTGAACCTTTCCAACAGAACAGCTCGAAACCTTATCATTTCATTAAACAAACTTAACAGCCACATGTTATTCATTTTATTTACACGACGGCACGTCATCTTCTTGTTGCTTCTACTGTATGTATGCGTGCGTTTTAAATTCTCCTCTGCTCTCTCCGGAGGGCAGGGCGCCCACGCGTGTACGTACCACACACACACACACACGCTCGCACACACTAGGGGTGTGCCATATCCCAGCATTCACGCTAATCCCGGGATAAACTTATAGTCACATGTTCGATGTTGCAATCGCAACTATCAACACAAATTCAGCCAATCCCTGCAAATTCATTACGACGGCGCACTTTTGACCGATTACCGCAACTTTTCCAAAATTTCTGACCAATCATCGTCGTTTGCCGCACAACGTGGAGTCATACGTCAGCGAACTAACTTCCTTGTTACATTTAGAAAACCCAGGAAACGTGATAGAAACGCCTCACATTTACCTCACATTAGGTTTTGTTCCCTTCATTTTAATTAATTATTGTTAGTCATTATAAAGGGAAACAAAATCGCACATTTTTCCACAACTTGGACTCGCTCCAGCAACTTTATTGCAACAAAGCGCCTCGGTCATCGGTCATTTAAGGCCGCAACAGTCTCAAAAAAGGTCCGCGAAATCCGTGAAGGACTGTCTTAACTCGTACCTCCAGACACGCAAGGTGCAGGTCTTTGATGACACAGTGATTGCCTGAGAGGACCGACTGCTTTAGCAGGAGACAGCTCAGCTCCAGTGTGGCCAAACGAACCCGACCATCTGGAATAAAACACACACACACACACACACCCCCCAAATTCAAGATTCTATACATCATCACATACATAGCTATACAGTTATAACATATAGTGAAATGTATCCTACAACAAATAGAAACCTGAAGATAAGAGCAGTTGAAGTTAAGTTAATATATGTGACTCTGCAGGCAAAACCAGTCGCTTGTCGCAAATTTTCAAAATTGAGTTATTATGTTTTGAATATTGAATATTTGAATATATTATGAAAGGGCATAAATCAATCTTCAAAATGATACCTATATCGAATGAATGGGACGATATATGACTGAGATATCAACATTCAAAGGAGTCGGGTTTCTCCTGTCACACCAAGTGAGAAACCTGCCTTTGAAGTTGACTATCGACGTAGCACTCACAGACGCTTGGTGCGGTCGCGGCTACGTTTGCATTTACGGTAGCCTACGCTGCATTCACAGCCACACGGATAGCCTACCTGCGTTAGGTTAACTGAACTCGGGAGACGAAGATGGATTCCGGAGAAATATCTTCACGCTAGTCAACGCGTGGATTTACCGTAAATATTGAAGTAGAGCGGTCAAAACAAGAAACTTTTAACATTCTGCTGGAATTGAATTCCTCACCTCAAGAAAGTCATGTTTTTAGGATGGAAAGGGTAAGTTTTTCAGCCAAATTTATTCACAACAGTACAGTATAAACCTATTGCGACAAGCGACTGGTTTCGCCGAGCAGAGTCACATACAGAAACATGAGTTTCCTAAATATATTTACATTCCATAAACATCCAAACATACGTGTTGGTGTGTGTGTTTGTACCTGGCAGAGCCGCCTGGTTCATGATTCTGATTAGTCTCTCCACCAGAACCTGACTATAGCTGCTAATCTCTTTACCTGGGACGGGAAGCTGGATCTTTTCCAGCAACTCTGGGTTTATACCTGCAAATACACACACACATACACACACACACCAGTATTAATTCTGGTAGCAGAAGTGACAAAAATAGCTTGTTCACAACGTACTATTTCCACCAGCAAGTAGACACAACGTTGATGAGCTAAAAACTAGATCTTCGACGATAAAGCTGAGAGGAAAAACTCCAACCCGTCCGCGTATTGTGGCACTGCATGGGAAGCGTCACTGCAGTAAAGCTGGTTTACTGCTCAACATTGGCGCTAATTTGTACAATATTGAAACGACAAGGAGAACAACGAGCCACGCAACACACTACAACCCCAAAAGCAAATCACACCATTACACTGTTGAATTTCCTTTATGCTCTCGATCTCTGCGTGGCTGACGGTTTTAGCGCCGCAGGATTAGGGACCGTCACAAAATGACAGGACTGTGTTTAAACAAATTCTTTTTGAGATGTAATAAAAAAATTATTGAGCAGAAACATAGGAACACTGTATTGAAGTCCAGTATTTCGTTAAGCAGAACAGAATAATCTCAGTCATGTATTCAGTGACAGTGAGTGATTATTTGTCATTGTGAACACAGCACAGCACACAGTGCACCACAACCAAATGTGACCTCTGCATTTGACCCATCCGTGAAGGAGCAGTGGGCAGCTAACAAGGGCAGCGCCCGGGGAGCAGTGCTTGGGAACGGTACCTTGCTCATGCTCATACCACCTCAGTGGTAACTTTACCGGTCCTGGATTCGAACCTGCGACCTTCTGATCACGGGGCGAACAGCCTACCGTTACGCCACCAACTGCCCCAGTCTATGAACGCCAGACAGCCAGCGCCGGTGGGTTCGAACTGCGCAGCCCGCGGACGTGTTTAAAAAGACTCCGAGACTGCATCGGATTTGCATCGTATCGGCAGACGTCCAAACTTACAATATCGGTATCGAAAAAAGTGATATCGTGCCATGTTTAGCCAGACGCAGATAAAAATAATCATTAAAAGGGAATAAAATTTTGACTAAACTATAAATAAAAACTAAAATTAAACCAAAAACAGTGAAATAAACGCTGCATGAGACGGGCTCCAGACTGATTTAAGAAACGCCTCAAATATTGCTATTATGTGCGTAAGCTTGCTCAGATGCTACGCTTAACAATTTGGCGTAAAACCCAAATTTAACACACAGGAGGATCTTAAAACTTAAAACTGAGCGTAAAAATGCCATAACTGTACAAATAAAAGAAAAGCAGAAGTCTGGGCAGCTAACACTGACGGGAACTACTTTTAAGCATGTTCTGGTTTGTTCTTCATAACATCTGGAGAGGAGGTATTGCTCCTGTTTGATGTTAACACATCAGTAACCTTGGAGACGTCACTATAAGTTGGCAGGCGATGCAGGAGCGGCGTGTTCTACACCTGCCCAAACCTGGCACCGTTTCCCAACTATTATGAGCAAAACAGAGCGACCCAGAAGGAGTTTCAACAGGGACACTTTAAAGCCTTTTGACAGGAGTGTAACGATACATCGATCTACCTCGATACATCCACATAACGCTCCAAATAATAACGGATGGCATCGATCCCAAATAAAAACCTCGATCAGACGTCATACATATTGTAATGTCACTCTGTATTTTTGTTCAAAGAGAAGAACGTTCTTCATTTGGAGAGAAAAGTGTCATATTTTAGCTGCATTTTCTGATCTGATATGAATAGAAGTGACGGTGTTAAATCAGCACATGAGTCTCATATCGATCGCTTGCTCCTTCACTAACTAAATGGAATGGGAATCGTAATGGGCTGCCTTTATGATCTCGACAGATGTCAAATTGTCGATATAATATTGTATCGTGATAAAAACTTGTACGACGGCGTATTAGGGCCATTGTATATTTAAAAAAAATCTGATTGTCATATATTTGCGTGAAAAAACTTGGATATTCTCTGATATTGTAAAGTCATAAATTTGTGACAATAAAGTCCAAATTTCCGAGATTAAAGACGTAAATTTACGAGAAAAAACTCGGATATTCTCTGATATTGTAAAGTCATAAATTTGCGACAATAAAGTCCAAATTTCCGAGATTAAATACGTAAATTTATGAGAAAAAACTCGGATATTCTCTAATATTGTAAAGTCATAAATTTGCGAGAAAGAAAACTCCGAAATCCTCTGAGATGTAAGTAGTAAATTAACGAGAAGAAAAAGTCGGACGTTCTCCGAGTTTAAAGTGGTAAATATACGAGGAAAAATTCACAAATTTACAAGAAAAAAGTCAGATATTTTGTGAGATCAGAAAGTCGCAAATTTACGAGAAAATGTCAGATATTTTCTGAGATTTTAAAGTCACAAAAAAGGAGGAAATCACGAAACCACAACGCCTGTGTGAAACTTCGCCAACGGACGCTTCACGCGGAGGCCCACGCTCACGGTAAAGAGGCGGAACGTGGCTCAATCAAGTAAGTTTACCTGTGTTGAACTGAGACGTGTATTATGATAGATCACGTTTGTTCGGCGGCAGAAGTCAAGTTGGACTTTATTGTTGCAAATTTATGACTACAATATCCGAGTTTTTTCACGCAAATACACCACATTAATTGACGAATTTCTGACTTTTTTCTCGTAAATTTACCCCCCTATATATACACAATGGCCCTAATACGCCGTCGTAACTTGTGATCTACACCCCTGCTTTTCCGCAACTCGATCTCATTAATAAAATGGTTTGTGATTTGTGCACGTATTTATGTACGTTTAGAGGAAAGCTGATGCACCACCTTTGCTGTGCGTCATGGCGAAGAGGAGGCAGAGGACGAAGAGAGCCTGGTAATCCTCCTTCTCGCAGTCCAGAGCGTTGTACACCATGTCCAAGAAGGGCCTGAACCGGACGACATCACATCACAGTGTTCAAAAAGGCAAACCTAAATTGATGCTGCAATTAAAACATTCATTTGACAACAAAGCAGTGCAGAAGCCAAGCCAAACCGGTGCACACTTCCAGTCTCGAGTCACACCTCATCTTTCCTTTTCCATGTGTTTTTCGGGAAACGAGACACTATGTGCTGTGATTTACGTGTGCAAACATGCTTGTCCATACTAATCCCCCTACACTCACTGGAAGCAAAATGTGAAGAAATGAGGTGCGGCTCGACACGGTACTGTATTTAAAAAAAAAAAACACGTTTTTTCTGCTGGCAGCGCCTACTTTTAATACAAATCCTATGAGCTTCAGCGTTCAGAGCTGATGGATTATACTCGATTTTATTCCATTATATTGAATTATATTCTCAATTACATTCTCACAGTATAAGTAGTTTGTTGTTACCATACATAGGGCGCTAAGATTTGTGCGATGCGGAAAACGCCGACGGAATCGCGGAATTCAACAAATAAAATGGAATCCGTTGTAAAACGTGGAACGTCGTATAACTGGCTGATATCGGTGTGTGGGCAAAGCAAAGCAACGGTTTGTAATCAATTTTGGCCGCTGCAGCCCCCTGTACGTGTTGCCTGTTGAGGCGGGACTCAGCTTTCCACACACACAAACGCACAGACACCGAGGGGGAACCGTCAGCGGTCAGCTATGGCGAAGAGGCTGAAACACCGAAGTCCTCAAAAAAATTACGGAATAACCAAATGATTTTTATGAATCGGGAGAACAACTCTTTTATATGTTTTGCCAGCACACAATGGACTGCACCCGCAAGAATATGTGATGACCACTTACAGTCAAAAATTCACATCAGGAACGTTTCATTTTGCACCAAAAAATGAATGTTTTTTGTTGTTTACAGGTAAATGTTTTACCAAAGCAGAAAATGTTCTGCTGAACCCCAGCACTTTGTTGAAGCTGAACGTGAGATTTTTTTCCATCCACTCCATAATTAGACACTTTTTAGGTGAATAAATATGATTATAACGTAAAACATGGAATTCAGAAGAATAAAAATGGAAAAAACGGAATTCAGGAAAAAATAAAACAGGATTTAGGAAAAAATTTAACGGATTTCACAGGGCCATTACACCCTAAATCTAAAGCAGTTTTGCTTCTTCACCTGACTCTTCATTCTCAAACCGAGAATCCAACAGTCGGCGTCATGAACAGGACTGGCTCGAGGAACGGACGGGAGAAGAAACTCACATCGCAACGATCTGCCAGCCACGGTCACAGGATCGACGCGGGTTTGACGAGTTGACGAGGCAGTTGACTAAGCGCCTTCAACAGCTTATCCCACCCAACCAGACAGTATTCTTTTATTGGCTACCCCGGAGCTGAGAGAACCAAACAGCAATTTTTGGTTCATTTCGACCTTGGCAAGGAGGACCTCTTTCGCTGAAGTTTCTTTTTTTTGATCGCTTGGCCATTATTTTCGGGGAAAAACAAGAATTTTCTGCATGCTTTTTAAAGGATGTGGTGTTACCAAATATGGTCAACTGAGGGTGTTTCTCAATGCAAATGACTGTGAACGGGCACGAGCAGCTGATTAAGAACGTGTGGGATTTATCAACAGTTGATTACTTACAAACATGCGTACGACTGGCCTCCACACGTTTGATAAATCTGGAGTTTTTTGTACTTACGACCATTCTAGATTACATTCGTAGGATGGAATTTAGGACAGTTTCTACGAACGACTGATAAATGAGGGCCCAGATCTCAAATGAACACGTTACAATGTTTACATGAAATAGGAACGAACACCAAAGTGCCCCATGATGCTTTTGATAACTTAGCAACAACAAGCGCTGAGAGAAGCGCAGAGAAAGCGCTCTGAAAGTGAGGTTTTGAAGGCCCTAAATCTGTGTTAAAAATAAGCGTTTTGCAAAACAAAAGGCGGTTCAGATACGCTCTCTCTCCCTCGTCTTAATGCCAGGTTTTAACCTTGGGTCAAATCACTAAACTAGCTCGGCCTGTTAACGTCCAGTTTAAATGTTCACAGTCTCTTCTACTTTCGTTCTGTAACGTCTGAAGGAATCAATGTGCTATGTGTTATACTATAAATGTCAGCATGTACAGTATATATGTATAATTTATAGGTGAACTAATTACTGAATTATACACGTATTTCAATGCATGAAACAAACGGCATTTGGTCACAGCCCACCACAACGCGGCCAGATTTCTGCCCAACAATAACACTGGTGTGAGACAAAGAGCTCATAGTTGGAGCGAACGTGCCTCTCTCGTTCCATGGAATTCCCCCTGCGGAAATTCAGCGTTGCAAAAAGGATTCTGTGGAACTGGGGAAGTGCAAAATTGTTTATGGCCAGGGTCAAGGGTCGTATTTTAACACAAACACGGAATCGAAAAGGAAATTCTACACGGTGTGTTTCAAACTGAAAGCATATTAAACTTGATTGTGTTTTTTTAGGCAGAAATCCAATAAGGAACTTTGCCAGAGTTTGGAAGGGGAACTGGGTGAGGTTATTGGGTGTGTCTTGTGTGCAACAGCGTCTGTGTGTGTGTGCATGTATGCATCAGAAAGAGTTTTGTCAGAGTGAGTATATGTGTACATGCAGGTGTCTATGTGGGTGTGTACATATATGTGTCCGTTTGTGTGTAAACGCATGCACCCGTGTGTGTGTATATGCATACATCTGTAATGTGTCTTTGTGCATGCACGTGTGTGTTTCTGTGCATTGACGTGTGTTTCTGTGCATGCATGTGCGTGTGTGTTTCTGTGCATTGACGTGTTTCTGTGCATGCATGTGCGTTTCTGTGCGTGTGTTTCTGTGCGTGCGTGTTTCTGTCCATGCACGTGTGTGTTTCTGTGCATTGACGTGTGTTTCTGTGCATGCATGTGCGTGTGTGTTTCTGTGCATTGACATGTTTCTGTGCATGCATATGCGTTTCTGTGCGTGTGTTTCTGTGCGTGCGTGTTTCTGTCCATGTACGTGTGTGTTTCTGTGCATGCATGTGTGTTTCTGTGCACGCATGTGTTTCTGTGCATGCACGTGTGTATTTCTGTGCATGCACGTGTGTATTTCTGTGCATGCATGTGTGTTTCTGTGCATGCATGTGTGCGTGTGTGTTTCTGTGCATGCATGTGTGTTTCTGTGCATGCATGTGTGCGTGTGTTTCTGTGCATGCATGTGTGTGTGTTTCTGTGCATGCAAGTGCGTGTGTTTCTGTGCATGCATGTGCGTGTGTTTCTGTGCATGCATGTGTGTGTGTTTCTGTGCATGCATGTGTGTGTGTTTCTGTGCATGCATGTGTGTGTTTCTGTGCATGCATGTGTGTTTCTGTGCGTGTTTCTGCGCATGCATGTGTGTGTGTGTCTCTGTGTGTGTGTTTCTGTGCGTGTGTTTCTGTGCATGCATGTGTGTGTGTTTCTGGGCGTGTGTTTCTGTGCATGCATGTGTGTGTGTTTCTGTGTGTGTTTCTGTGAGTGACAGCGATATGAGTACCTGCTCCTCTGGCCCTCGGCGCGTGCTGCAGCGGCGGCCGACTTCTCCTCATCAGTGATGTTCTGTTCTGTCAGAGTGGACGCGTCTGTGATCTTACACTTCTCCATAACCACCATCTCAATCTCTACAAATACACACACACACACACACACACAGACACACGCACATCGAGCAGTGTTTCCCTTTCACGTAAACCCTCCTGTTTTCCCAGGTCGGACTTTGAAAGCAAAAGTGAAGGGAAAGTCAATATGGAAGATTTTCTTTGAAACCTGTAGCCTGGTTTAGAAGTTGGATGTTGACATTCTGGAAAGTCTGGCGTGGGTTTAAACGGGAGACGTTTCTACGGAACTTGTATTTCGTAAATCCCGCAGACAGGTTTTGTCATGTCGGCTACAGCTGTGGTGCCAATACACGGTAAAAATTACTCAAATGAGTAATGGCAAATGAGTCACGTTTAACTACAAGAATTAACATAATGTCAACTAACTTTTGAGTTTCCACGGCCATGTTTAAGCGCTGATACAGTATGTTAATACGCAACACGGAATGTGAAGCTCTAACAGGAAGCTCTTAAATAAAGCCTTAATTTTAAGCTAATCTGGCATTTAAAGTTCTTCTCCGCAAACTGACTTCTAACAATGAAAAGTTGATGATCTTGAATTGAAGTAAATGAAAGATGTACATTAACGTGACTCACTGATCAAGTTTTACCGTGTACATGCTCTGGCCCTCGCAGTAATACTCATAACAATTAAAGGTAATAACTAGCATTACGATTAGGGATGCACCGATCCGATACGTGGATGGGATATCGGTCCGTTAACGACTCAAACAGCTGGTTGGGGCAACGTTGGCATTGGGCTGATCTATGGAGCCGATCTGCAAACTGTAGGTTTATCGACGTACACACGCTCTATCCGTTACGTACGGGAAGTGTTACTGCTGGTTTACTGTTCGACACTCGAGCCAATTCTTACATACTGATATGACAACGAGCAGAACAAGCACAGGCAGCGATTATACTGTTCAATTTCCTCAACAACACCAGCTCTCGCTCACCATCTCTGCGTTCCTCACTGTTTGTTAGCGTGCGTCTCTCACAGGGAAGTCCAACATTCACTAAACCACGCTTCCCCTTTATCACAGGCCAAATGTATACATTAGCTGGAAAAATAACAAAACCAACCAGCGTTCTACTCACAACACGGCCGTTTACTTGACGTTATTATTGTTTATTCCGGGACGCGCGGCCGTCGCGTTATTGTGTGGAACGCCATCGTGCCAAACGACGCTCACGTGGAACGCCGTCAGGTCAATTAAGGAGTTGTCTCACTGAAATGTTCCAGGCCACGATGAGGTCGAATTGGCTCAAAAGCGGCCAAAACTTCAGCATTTCTTCATTTTCAATGAATCGGAAAATCTTTTGTACATTCTATCATGTTGGAGAGTAAAAATAAATATGGAAAAATGCATTATTTGTTATCAAACAATTTTCTTCTTTGCCCAGATGGATTCCAAATGGATATAGAAGAGTCTTTTATACTACTAATGAAAAAAATTCTACTGACGCAAGTCATCGGAAATGGACTTTTCAAGACTGTGTCTGTGACAACAACATGAAAGATGTCATTGTGAACACAGCACAGCACACAGTGCACCACAACCAAATTTGACCTCTGCATTTGACCCATCCTTGAAGGAGCAGTGGGCAGCTAACGTGGGCAGCACCCGGGGAGCAGTGCTTGGGGACGGTACCTTCCTCATAAGTACCTCAGTGGTAACTTTACCGGTCTAGGATTTAAACCCATGACCTTCCGATCACAGGGCGAACGCCCAAGCGTTACGCCACCAACTCCTCCAAGGTAAGGCATGTACGGCTTTTACACTTCTACGCTCACGCTATAATAAGCCTAAAAATAACGGTATAGAAAAACAACCCAACTTCTCTTAGGGACGTAAAGGTTAAAAACTGGTATCGGATCGGTACTCGGGCCCGATACCCAAAGCCCAAGTATCGGTATCGGAACCAAAAAAGTTGGATCGGTGCATCCCTAGTTAAGATTATATATATAAAAAGAGAGAGCCACGCCGCTCTTAAAAGAAATGAGGAACCTGTGTGTGTGTGTGTGTGTGTGTTTGAGCCAAAACAACCAGGGTAAACGTGATGATTAATCTTTACCAGCTGCAAGGCCTTCCCAAAATGTGCTTTTTTTCCCAGAAACATCTAAAATATCACAAGACACAACCTACTTCTGTTCTGCAAACATGTTAAAGAGCAATAACAATCTGGTACTCCTGCATTTACAGAACTCCAAACAAGGCATTCATTTTGTACAGATCACAGATTTATGAATAAGTCACATCAGCACAATGAGGGTTCATGGGAAAAGCCTGAGAGACTGAAAGGAAGAGGAGGAAAACGAGGTGGAGGTCAATCCCAGCCCAGAAAGGTGGACAGCAGTGAATGAAAGGACGGATGTGGACCAGAGTGACGGTGGAGCACAGGGACGGGGATGCGGATGGGGACGGGGACGGGGGAGGGGGCAGCCTTAATAATCAGCGTCAATAATAATAAGTGCCTCTGGGAAATGGCTCTGTGCGGGGGCAAACATCCAAAGACGGATGTTACTGTTAAATCCAGAATTTGGAACTTCCCCAGCTGCACTGTAAGGTCACGTGATTTAGCAAATTCGAGGGAGGGAAGTAAATTTGCCGCATTCGCTTTTGAGGATTGCGTAAAATGATGAATAACGCCAAAAGGAGTCATTTCTCAAAACTATTTACATATACAGTATATTAGAGACGCAACGGTTTTTAGTATTTTAACATTTTCAGTTGATCGGATTTTTTTCCTTTTATTTCAGAATTTCAGAGAGTAAACAAAAGTAAAGAAAGAAGAACTATAAAATGTATTTGTTATCAAAAATCATACTATATTCTGATGGAATTGAAAAAACAATCTGAAAAATGTTTGAATGAACAAATACTAAAGTTTTGGGTTATTTTGAACCAATTTGGACTCTATAAAATCTATAAAATGACCTGCTTTTGGCATTTCTGGCAGAGAACTGTATTTCCCACAATCCCCTGCGCGCCACTCGGAGTCGCACGTTCCAGATTTAATGCTGAAGATCTCAATAAAAAGCTGTATTGTGAGTAGAAGGCTGGTTGTTGTGGTTGGTTATCAGCTAAAAGATTTTCGTCTGCAACAAAGGGAAAGATTTGACTGAACTGCAGCATTTTAGTGAGTAATGGCGCTGTTTACCTCGCGTTTTTACGCATTTGCTTCTATTTTAGCGCACGGAATCCCTCACAAAAACTTTCACATACAGAAGGATCAGGTCTTGCCTTGATCGCGGAACTGAAAATGCTGTGTGTCACTAATAAGCGTACGTGTGAAACACAAGCGGAGCATACTGTAGCCTGTGAACGGAATTAAACAAAGCTTTGATTCTAGAAACATTGCCTCAACCATTTTTTGTAACTGGGTGAGGGTTAAGATAAACAAAAAATCATTTCAGCCCTGGAAATAGAAAAACGCAAAGCGCCTACTGGATGTTAGAGCTAAGATAACATTAGTGTACCGAAACCGCACCGTTACCGTGGCCCAAAAACTACGATATGTACCGTTGCATCCCTAATATATACATATGTGACTCTGCACGGCAAAACGCTTGTTTGTCGCTTGTCGCAAATTTTCAAAAATTGAGTTATGTTTTAAATCATAAGGGGCATAAATCAACCTTCAACGATACCTATATCGAATGAATGGGACGACATATGACTGAGATATCAACATTCAAAGGAGTCGGGTTTCTCCTGTCACGCCAAGTGAGAAACGGAGAAATCTGCCTTTGAAGTTGACTATCGACGTAGCACTCACAGACGCTTGGTGCGGTCGCGGCTACGTTTGTATTCACGGTAGCCTACGCTGCATTCACAGCCACACGGATAGCCTACCTGCGTTAGGTTAACTGAACTCGGGAGACGAAGATGGATTCCGGAGAAATATCTTCACACTAGTCAACCAGTGGATTTACCGTAAACATTAGAGTAGAGCAGTCAAAACAGAAACTTTTAACATTCTGCTGGAATTGAATTCCTCACCTCAAGAAAGTCACGTTTTTAGGATGGAAAGGGTAAGTTTTTCAGCCAAATTTATTCACAACAGTACAGTATAGACCTTCCACTGTTTCAAAACACTAAAAATAAAAAACCCAAAATTTTACCCCACGCAACATAAACGCTCGTTTTTCTCAGAAACCTCCGTTGCGACAAGCGACTGGTTTTGCCGTGGAGGGTCACATATACACACTTTTGACAGTTAGTGGGTGTATATAAACACTCATATGTAATATTGTATATACAGAAGTGGGCCGCATTGATGCACCGTCACGATATGTGGATGGGACATCGGTCGGATTACGACTCAAAAAGCTGGATCGAATATCGGTGGCACTGAGCCGTTCTACTGAGCCCATCTGTAAATGCCCGAACGCACGTTTGGTTCTGCATGGGAAGTGTTACTGTGGTGAAGCTGGTTTATTGTTTGACATTCGCGCTAATTCTTACATAATGATGTGACAATGAGCAGAACAAGCAACGCAACACACTACAACCTCAAAAGCAAATCACACCATTATACTGTTTAATTTCCGTAAAAAACACCAGCTCTCGCTCACAGTCTCTGTGGTCCTGATGGTTTAGGGACCGTCACAAAATTACAAAACTCTGTTTAAACTGTGTTTAAACGAATACATTTTGAGATGTTATTTTAATAATAAATCATTTAGCATATACATAAGGGTGTGTAATTATTAAGTCAAGTATTTCCTTAAGCAGAACAGAATAATCTCATGTGTTCAGACATTTTTAAAGTATTATTTATTGTTTTCTGTTTAAAAAAAGAGATTGAGATTTGTATCGTATCGGCAGATATCCAAATTTACAATATCGGCATCGGTATCGGACATAAAAAAGTGGTACCGTGCTATGTTTAATCGTTACGCTTTACATTAAGAACAAAATCAGGAAAATGTTGAATTACATACAAAAGAATAGAAACTGGAGTGTAAGATGACAAAAAGAACTTATTAGAAAGATAAAAAATAAATAAATACTTTAAAATTTATTAAATGATTACAGGAAAAAATTAAATTTTTAGCTACTTATTTTTCTATGTAGATGAAAGTTGGTGTTAAATCAGCATATGATATCGTCTCATATCAACTACTGGCTCCTGAATTGAATGGAAGTGAAATCGCATCAATTCGATTTGAATCGTCGTACGTTTTCATCACGGTGACGAAACGTGTCACTTACACCCCTAGTTACAACGTTCGATGACCGTTTTATTTTGGACTGACGCCATGATTAATCGACGTATCGACATATGCCGATGTATCGTTACACCCCTAATAAAAAGCTGCCTGTTTCGCGAGCGTCCGCACGTTTACTTTTTTGGGGGGGGGGGAAGAAAGCGTTCTGGAGAATGAAGGACGGGGGATGGAGCATGGGGGTTTCAGTGAGGACGTGGGAACGCTCGTCCCTGTGCCACTCACCTTCCGTCTCCCCACTGGTCCTGCTGGCCTTTGAGCTAGCCTCTGTACCTTTAGCCTTTTCCTTCTCCTCCTCGCCGCCGCCTTCCTCGCCGCCCCGCCGCTCCGCCTCCTCCTCCTCTTCCTCGCCCACGTTCTTGTAGTTGGGCCGTTTTTGGGTCTTCTTCCTGCCCCGATGCCGGCTCATCTCAAGCGAGCGCTCCAGGCTCTCCAGCGGCTTGCTGAAGCGCCGAACCCCGGCGTTGCTCTGCAAAAAAACAAAAAAACCAACACCCCACAAAAGGAAGGCAAAGTTGAGTAAGGAATGATTTGTCATTGTGAACACAGCACGGCACAGTGCACAGCGCACCACCACAATGAAACGTTATCTCGGCATCTGACCCATCCGTGAAGCAGCGGTGGGAAGCTTTTTGGCAACGCCCGGGAAACAGTGCTCGCGAGTACCTCAGTGGACCTTAATTGTGCGGGACTTGATCCAGCGAACTTCCGAGTACGGGGCCAACTCCGTGGTCAGCGTTTTCATTTTGGATCGACGCTACGGGCTCGTTGATCACCGACTCAATGTACTGATGTATCGCTACACTGTAGACGCTGAACCTGAGATCATGATGAGACGTGACGTGTGACATGAAAGTGTTTGAGAAAACGAATCTCATAAAACATATAACGGTTTTAATGTCTGTTGTTGTGCAAGATCAGAAAAATCTCAGCACAAAACTATGCAGCAAATCCTTCAACCCGACACAGTTCGGGCTCGAGAGTTAAACTGGTAGGGAGACGCCCTGCAGACGTGTGTGTTTTTAAGAGCCAGCTGCTGGTGCGAAAATGCAAAAAAAAAAAAGAAAAAGAAAATAAAGGTGAGAAGTGGAAGCAGCATGCAGGGTTACTGTACATTTTTGGTTTCATGGTTTTGGTTTCTGAGAAAATACCATAAAAGATGAGACAAAGTTCAAAAACATGTTGAGATCTGTATCTCACACACAAACACACACGCAACACACAAACACACACACTTCCTCTGTTTTCTTCCTGACGCAAACACACACACACACACACAAGGCAGCCTATACACATGCACATGCAAACAGGCACGCACGCACACACACACGCACGCACACACACACACAAGCAGATACATACATGAATATACATGCCGACCCACACAGGCACGCATGCATTCACCCAAGCGGACACACACACACACGCACCCATACAGTAAGGCACACACACACACCCATACAATAAGGCACACACACACCCACACAATAAGGCACACACACACCCCCACACAATAAGGCAGACACACACACCCACACAATAAGGCACACACACACACCCATACAATAAGGCACACACACACACCCACACAATAAGACACACACACACACCCATACAATAAGGCACACACACACACCCACACAATAAGACACACACACACACCCA
>JAVGVS010000433.1:0-332413 GCA_032718565.1 Distichodus sexfasciatus | reverse complement strand
GTCCTACAATGTACAATATACCACTAATCACAGTCTCTTCTAAAGAAATTCTGCATGCCCTTATTTGGAAATCATCACTGTTTCTCATATACGTCAAAACCGAGTTCAAAATATTTTTAAGCTATGCACATTTCTGGATTAATTTTGGGTACATTTAATATGCAATCAGATTAAATTTATCTTATTCTTTGTAACATGCTATATGTTTTGTGCCTGTAGTTCTTGACTTATACAGGAAATACAAGAAATATTTTAAATGTAAAAATGATAAGACCTTGCACTAAGAAACATAATTTATTTGTATTATTACATCTCCATATATTTATATTCCTTTGATTAATTTATTTCTTTGATCAGCATTAAATATTATACATTTCAGTCTAAATCGAAACAATCAGGTTTTTTTTATTATTATATTTATTCATTTATACATTTTATCTATGTTTACAACTCACAAATATATTGGCTTCCTTCATTTAAATTTGAAATGAAAAAGTAAAGACACACCTGTAAGTATGCATTTATTTGTGCTCTACATCAATCATTTATTTATGAAAATGCCATATGTCACTCAAGGTTCCAATCAATGATAAAAAGTTATTACTTACAATAACTTAAAAACAGTATTCATTATGTTAGCAAGCTTGAATAGAATGAAATGTAATTGTTGATATAACACTGCTTGTGGGAAGATTCTGGTTGTGTTCTTTATGATCTACACCAAATGATTGTCTAGATTAAGTTATCTAAAAGCTTTAATTACTGTGATAATGTCCCATCATTGTCCTTTGATGATTATGTTTCTGTTTTGTTTTGAATTAAACTCCCACACATATTGAGCATTTGTGCTGCTTCCTCCTTCCTTCCCCACACCATCACAACATGTTTGTAATGCATTCACAGAATTGGAAAACAAAATATATCAGTTTCTGATATGATGGTCTTGATCAGGGGGGCAAAGTACCTAATTTCATTACTTAAGTGAAAGTACAGATACTGCCAGTCAAATGTTTCTCCAATACAAGTGAAAGTCATAGTCACATTTTTACTACTACGCTACATTTTCTAATAAAATTAAGAACTATAATTATGTCAGCCTTGTAATACATCAGGAGTGTTCATTTAGGCATTTTAAAAGAAGCTAGAGGGCAAGTGGCCTTAGAACAGAATGGATTTGTTTAAACACAGGTCTGTAGTTTAGCGATGGTCCCTAACGCTGCGGCGCTGAAACGATCAGCAACTCTAAGATCGCGAGGGAGAACTTTAAGAAAATAAAGAGTTTAATCGCAAGATTTGCTAAAAATTAAGGTTGTCTTTCTTGCGTTGCTCACCGTTTTGTCAATATGTTCGAATTCGTACAAAGGCGACAATCAAGCGAATGTCTAACATTAAACCAGCTTTACCACAGCTATCGGAGTAGTGACTAGATATGCTCTTTAAAAAACATCCTCCGTTTCAAGTGAAAACCTCTCACACACTACATTTACAGCATTTAGCAGACACTCTTATGCAGAGCATTTCCTAATTTCAGTGATAGTTCCCCTGAGAGCAACTTAGGGTTAACAATCTTCCTCAGGGACTCAATGTTGGTAATGCCAGAGGTCGGATTCAAACCCACAACGTCTAGATATAAAGGCGAGTGTTCTATCACTAAGCCACCAATACCCGAGAAGCGAAGCTCTCACACACCGGGGGACCAGGGCCGGTAAGCCCGGCCCCACCGCTTGCGGGCAGCGAACTCCCCGGAAGTCAGAGCCCATAGCCCAACCCTCCTCCCACCGGTGCAGTGGCGCAGACAGGACCAGAGACCCCCCAGGCCCCACCCCTCACTGTGCCCCCCACTCTGGGGGGCTACACCCCCTGCCCATCACCGGGCCAGCACCCACCCTGAGACACCATCCACCCGGCCTAGAGGACTACCTATACTTTTAACTTCCGCTCGCTACTTTAATTTTGCACGATCTGTTTGATCTGAAAAGTTCCTCCTAAATGCCCGTTCCACCAATCAAATGGAGCTTGGCAGTCACATGACCACACACAAAACATGCGCGGACTCACACACACACACACACTGGACAGTTTATGCACAGACTGCCTTGTTCTTGTTTTACTGTGTAATCTCTTCCTTACTGAGCCTTTTTGTTTAAACTAAAAAAGTTATTAAGTTATTACACATTATTGTACAGTTTATTGTGGCTGAATTAGCTTTAATTTATGTTACTTTTTATAGATTTTTAAGGCTTTTTATGTAGTATTGTTTGGTAATATCCAAACACATTATAAATTGTTATTTTTAGTTTTGCATTTTCGATGATATGTTTAACCAATTGATCTTTAATTTACTCAGAAGTTACTCAGTACTTGAGTAGTTTTTTCACCGAGTACTTTTTACTCTTACTTGAGTAATTTTTTGGATGATTACTTTTTACTTTTACTTGAGTAATATTATTCTAAAGTAACAATACTCCTACTTGGGTAAGATTTTTGGCTACTCTACCCACCTCTGTTGAAGAGTTCATTATAATACCTTGATTTAAAAAAAAGGTCACTTCTGATAGTAAAAGTCAAAATAATAACTATAACGTGATGAGTACTAAAAAATTAAAATAAAATGAAGAAGAAAAAAAAGCAACAGTGCAGCCTTCAAAATCTGAAATAAACCAACTAGTTCTCATCAGATGAAGTCAGAAATGACTTCCACACTTTCATATGACCATATGACTTCCCTTTGTTTAGACAATTTTGCTCCATCTTAGCAACAGAAATCAAATGTTTAGAATTTGGATCTGAAAAAAGTGTCATGAAAAATGTGACTCTTCAGTTTAATCATAAAATTTGGGACATGCTCTCTTATAAAATGTCTGACTTGAAGGTAGCGAAAGAAATGTGATTTAGGAAGATTAAATTTAGATTGTAACTGAAAGAATGAACCAAATTTATTATCTATATAAAGATCCCCAATACGGCACAAAATTTTTCTCTCCAGTTTATAAACAGCCGGTCTAACAGTGCTGGTTTGAACAAGTGGTTGTATGCTATAGGGGTGTTGGTTGAGATATTTGGCAATCCAAGGCCTTTTTTTAAAATATCATTCAGGATTTTCAAGGAGTTGATAATGATGAAATTATGTCCAGGGTATTACCATAAGGGTATTGCCTGCCAGAAAAATGTAAAGAGGTTCCTGAAACCAACATGGCCTCTATTTTTACCCAAAGTGGAGCGGCATCAGACCAACCACCAGCAGGGGAGCCCCATTGCCAAAATGTAAGAGCTCTGGCATTCGCAGCCCAATAGTATTGTTTAAATACAGGAAGGCCAAGGCCACCCCGTCTACACTTTTTTGTAAATGGGCCTTCGCAATACGAGGAGGTTTGTTAGCCCAAATGAAAGACAAGATGATTGAGTCCAGTCGTTTAAAGAAGGACAAGGGTAGATGAATAGGGAGATTCTGAAAAAGGTACAAAAATTTTGGGAGTGTCACCATTTTTATGACATTAATGCGACCAATCATAGAGAGTGGAAGCAATTTCCATGTCCTGATGCTAGCTTTTAGATTGTCTATTATTGTCGAGAAATTCAATTCAAACAAGAGTTTGGGGTTTCTAGAGATATTCAGTTCAAGATACGTGATATGGGTGGTAACTAATGTAAATAGCAGAGATTTCAAGAACGCATGACTCAAATGATCAGATAAAGACATAAATTCACTTTTATCCCAGTTAATTGTAAAGCCTGAGACTTTACTAAATGATTTGATTTTTCTTAATGATTTCTTTTTCTTCTTCATTTAGTGTAAACCCTGCTAAAACATATAATTTGATTATACCTGGCAGTCCTTCTGTGTTTTTTTTCTTCCCTGGTTTGTGGTTGTGTATTTGTTTGCTTGTATTAAAATTGAAAATAAAATATGAAAAAAAATAAAATAAAACAATCTATATAATCATTGGATCATCAATAGTGAGCTGTTTTTAAATAGACTGGAATAAATCAAGTCGAGCAGCTGACGTAAAGCAATAGCGGAAATGACGTAATACTGCACATGCGTAGTCCGAATCTGGAAATGACTGCTCTTTCAGGACGCTCAGAATAGGCGCGTGTTTGAAGCGTTTTTCGTCGTTCCGTTGTTTCAGCATGTCGTTGTTTCTTTGCTGTACTACTACATTGATTTGCTTAGGCTCTCAATTGAATGATTCATACCTCGGTTAAATGATTATCGCTAGAGAACTGGAGGCGACTGTATAATTATTCCCTTATCTTGTTAATTTTTTTTGTTGTTTTGACTGATTCAGTGCAATGGAGATTCGGAAAACTAGAACCACAAAAGTGTGTAAGAAACCATCAGATGCTGCGTCGGATGATCTGTGAGTGATATGTTTCGCTCAATATATGTTCTGTATGAAGTTCGCGTAGTCTGTAAACTAATACGTTGTTTTAAACACGGCTGTAATAATCGTAATTGTTTATAAAACTGAGAAGAACATATGTCACCAGATTAGACAGTGCACTAAGTGGGAAAGAGACGGAAGACTGGGTGCCAGAAAGGAAGACGAAAGGAAGACGGAAAGTGGGCGAAGGAACTGCTGAGACTTCTGCAAAACGAACAGTTAGACGCAAAGTGCCGAAAACTGAAGCCATGGCAAAGTCTGAAGCTCTTAACGCAAAGAAAACCATTGATTATGTGAAAGAAGAAAAGCATAGTGAAGGCTACTTCGAGCATGGTGAATCACTGCCGCTGATGAAGGTTAAGAGGAAGGTAGGCCAGTGTGTTTTTCTTAAGAAAGACAGTATGCTTTTTTTGCATGTTCGTCTACTTGCAGTGGCTGCGTTTATACAAGCTTATTTGAAATGTTCACAGAATCATTTGTGTGAGAAGCTGTCAAGCTCTATATTATCAAATAAGATGATTTAACTGGATCTTTGCACATTACATGGACACAAACATTCTTATGAAAAATGCACTTTGCAAACAGCATGTTAGTGAAGCTGGATAGTGTAATTCAGGTTGTTCAGGTCTTATATTTGCTGATGTAAATGTCTTTCAGGAGAGTTATTCTTTCAAAACAATGTATATTGTCTTTTATTTATGTTCTATTACTCTTCTTTCTTGTATAATATTAAAATATATCTAATTGGCACTCACCTCGATTACATATAGTGTACGCTTTATATCACCTACAGGGCAATATATTGAATAAACTTAATATATCTATATATCGAGTACAAATCCTAATGTTAAACAGACAGCAAGTACTTCACGTTCGAGCTTCACTTTTCTGCCCTCTCAAAACTAGGGCTGTGCGATTTGGACAAAAGAAACCTATCACGATTTTCTTGAACAATATTGCGATTTTGATTTTAATCACGATTTTGACACTCACAGACATGTTTTACAGTGTGAATATGAAACATTTTTCCAAAGGAAAACAATTAGATCTTTATTAGAGATGGGACCATACCACTTTTTTTATGTCCGATACGGATACCGATATTGTAAATCTGGATATCTACCGATACAAATCCGATACAGTCACAGTCTTTTTTTTTAACATAAAATAATGCTTTAAAATGTCTGAATACATGACTGGGATTATTATGCTTAAGGAAATGCTTGATTTAAATACTGTTTTCCTACTAAAACAATGTAATAAATGCACACACGTATATGCTAAATTATTTGTTATTTGTTTGTTATTTCTTTCTTATCCATTGCACTATAACATTATAAAATTGAAAAAAAAAAAGATCAATTGAAAATGAAATACTTAAGTTTGTTATTTTGAACTAATTTGGCCTATAACATGAGCTGCTTTTGCAGAGAACTACATTTCCCACAATCCTCTTCCGTGCACTAAAACAGAAGTAAATGCATAAAAACGCGTAAATGACATTTTCTCGATGTAAACAGCCACAGCTGTGTTAATGACCGCGCGCATTAACGCCGTTACTCGGTAGAACGATTTTTCATCGTTTATTCCGGAACGCTTCATTGTAACGCTGCTCCGGGGCGCACGTTCCAGAATAAACGATGGAAAATCGTTCTAGAGAGTAACGGCGCTCATGCGCGCGTGCTTACATCGCGAAAATGTCATTTATGCGTTTTTATGCATTTACTTCTTTTTTAGTGCACGGAACATCTCACAAATACTTTCACATACAGAGGGATTAGGTCTTGTCTTGATCGCGCCACTGAAAACGTTGTGTGTCACTATTAAGCGTCCGTGTGAAATACAAGCGGAGCTGCTCTAGTGAGTAAAATGAATTAAACGAAGCTTCGACCTATGGCAAAATGTAAGTGTGTGTGTGTGTGTGTAAAAAAACAACAACCCAGACCACCAAAACCAAAACCTCGCCCCCACACTGCCAAAACCTACCCGCTTTCAAACCGCGTGCACAGAAATCTCACTCGAGCAAAAAAGCGGCTCGTAGGTGATCTATTTTGCGCGCGAGGACATTTAACAAATCGAGAGGAAAAAAGACATTCGCGAGAGGAAAAATACAGTTCGCGCGCAATATTTTCACAATCGCGCACTTGATTCCTAATTTTGTGCTCTCAGTTTCACATTTGCGCGCGCGACTTTGAAATTTACGCCCGCGAATTTTTTGCGGCAAGCCATTTTGCGCGCTCTAGTTTTGGCACAGATGTGACGCCATACAAATAGCATACTGCGGGAAAAGTCGGGAGCGCGCAAAAAATCGTGCTGTAAGGCGATTTAGAAATCACGCATATTCACATCGCGATATCGATACGATTTCAGTTAATCGCACAGCCCTACTCAAAACACACAGCTTACTCTCTTGCTCATGTGCGTTTTTTAGAGGAAGCGGAGGGAAGCGAGCATGCAGAGAGTGAAGTGAATATCCACATGATTTCAGAGACAACCGGAGATGGAAGCAGATGACTTGGCTCCGAAGAAAAACAGCAGTGGTTCTGATATTCTGTGCACAAAGTAAATGCAGAAGTAAATGCGTAAAAACGCAATGTTCGCAATGTTAATGTGCTGTGTGTGGGCGCTCGCTCGCTCATGTGGAACGCCATCATTTGCAAAAACACACTAATTCAGTCAGATCTTTCCCTTTATTACAGACAAAACCCATATTCTAGCTGATAAACAAAAACAACCAGCGTTCTACTTACAATACTGCTGTTTACTTGATATTTTCAGTGTTTATTCCATTATGCAGATTTATGAAGAAATTAAATCTTATTGTTATGAAATATGTGACATCATTCATTATACATGTTCAACAAAACACATCAAAGAAATTGAATATTCCGGTTCATGGTTCTTTTAACACTAAGGTGCACTGTGCCTCTTAATTTCTCTGCTTTTTTGCTTTCGTTTTTACATCAGATCCTTTTATATGCAAAAGTCCTCAAATGTTTCTGTACAGCTATTTCTGCACTTATACTGAAATAATCTTTCTGCTCCTATTGTGTGTGTGTTTTCAGAGACAGGTCAGTAATATAGACAGTATGATGGATACTGAGGGATCATCCAGTAAATATCTCTTTGAGGTTAAGAAAGAAGAGCAGGAAGATGACTTTACTTTTGAAGAGCCAGAACAGAAAAAGCAGAAGACTACAAACATGACTCAGAGTACATCAGTCAAGCAGAAATCTTCAAATTCTTTAGGACAAGATCTGCAGATGAACTGGGACCCTATTCAGGTGGGAATTTGAGTTAGAGCCTTGAGATTGTCTTAAGGTTCTTGTAGTATTGGTAGTATTGGCTAGACTGATATTGCAGTAAGTAGCAATATATTGAGACAAACAATTTAACATACTGTGTGCTTATGTCTTTGTTCTCATACAATAACATGATTCACTAAAAACATGAACTCATGTTCAAGGTGCCTCATGCTATTCCAGCACATTCATATATGAAGCAACATTGACAAGGACATTTCTAGCAGTTGCTACTTTTTTTACCCTGTAATGTAGAACTGTTATATCATAGCAGAGTAAATAGGTAATACTGTACATAAAGTAAAATAATAGAAATACAAGTAAAATGCATGGTATGTCATTTCTTTATCTCAGATACAGACCATATTTGTTTCTTAAGTTTGGTGTTAAGTTTGTCAGGTTCTGACAAATTTCTAATTCGAACATCAGACCCTGGAAGAGTAAATCTAATTAGAAATGAAATGGCCTGAGTATGTAATTTATTGGATTATACTGACCAAAATGATCACTGTTATCCCTGCTCCCACATTATTTTTACAAGTGCGAAAATGTTTTAAAACAGAGGTTAATTAGAAAACGAAACCATCTCAGGAAGTTTTTATATTAAAATAAAATTTACATCAATATGCTCTTTTTGTTTACAAAAGCAAGTAATATAAAATTTTTAGTACCTCATGAAAACCCTCTTAAATTAACTTTAACCTTCTGTGACTCAAGACTGAAAATAAAGGTTTGGTACATATTCAATCTAAAAGTTGTGCTGGATGGCTATTATAGTGGTGCAATTGCTGTTTAATGGAAACATGTCTCTCTGGTGGTAAAAAAAGATCATACACAACACTGTTAGGGTTCCGCTAAAAATCATTTTGACAAATGTACTTCCACATTAGTATTTGTTTTTACAGAGTATATTGTTGTCTTAACCAAATAAGTATTGGAATTTTACCTATTAAAATGCATTACTTCTGTGTTGATCTTTATACCACAAGCAACCTGATCCACCTGAATCTTTTTGTTTTGACTACACTCAACGTACTGATGATTCCAGAGAATAGCTGTGACAAGGGCGGATGATGCATGAAGTACACCACATCAGCTTTGAACACATTATTATGATGTCTTTGTGCATGATTAACCGGTTTTGGCCCACAGCACCACCCTGGTACAGTCACAGAGCAATGATTTTTGCCCTCAAGCTTTGTATAGTTGCCAACACTCATCAATTAAAACCTGGCATATTGTATGTATTTGAACTTTGTTAAGGTTTTAGCTGCGACAACAGGAGTCAACTATTCGGTTTGTGGTAACATCACTCAACTACTGAGGGATGAGAACACAATTCCGTTCATAGTGCGCTACAGAAAAGAGCTAATCAACCACATGGATGCAGATGCTGTGAGGGAAGTGCAACTTGCCCTGGAGGAGCTCTGGTGAGTGTCGGCATTCTTGTGTAAAAATAAAAATTAAACACTGTCAAGAAAAATGACCCTGTTCTTACCCAGTATTTAAACATTGAGATGGAAATAATTATACTGTCTTTTTTTTTTTGAACTTGCATTTTTAATTCATTTTTCAATAACAATAAACTTTAAACCCACCCACCCCCACGCACGTAATTATAATGTCTTAATGTCATGAACAACTTATTGTATCTCCAAGATGTAATTTAAGTAAATTGAATGGACATTAAATGAGCAGCAAAAGTGCTCATGAACAAATGCCCCCGCAACCTTCCAATCACAGGATCGAAATGACTAACCGTTACGCTATAAACTGCCCAGTGTCACTGTATGGCAATACTTTTTTTCCTCTATATGATTTTTAATCACTGTATTGTGTGTGTGACTATCCTAGCTCTGTGGCCAAGAAGAGTCAGTCCATTCGACAAACACTAAAGAAAGAAGGTGTTCTTACAAATGGACTGGAGCAGGCTTTGATGAACTGCAAAAATGCTGATGAACTGGACCACCTGGTTAGACCATTTGATGTTCTATGGACATCTTATATTACCTTTTCAAAAATGGAAGAATGGCCACTCTAAAAGTGCTTATGTTCCTCATGTTTTGTACAGTACGCACCCTTTAAAAAGGGCAGTAAATTATCAAAGGCGCGTAAAGCAAAGGAACTAGGCCTGGAGTCTGCAGCACTGGCTCTTTTGAAGTCACCCCAAACACTGGACCTGCGCTCATGGGTTAAACCAGACACTGAGGGTACTCTACATTCAAAGAAAATTCAAACATTATTAGGTTTCAGACCATGTTTGTTCTTGCTGTAATAATACATTGTGCCTTAAATACAGTATTTTCAGACATTATTTTAAATTCATAATTGTGTGTTTAGTTTATTGAAACCTGGTAGTGCAACCTGTTCTATTAATCATTTCTGTTCTATTACTTGTATCTTGTATCTTAAGCTCTTAGTCTATGTTTGAATGAATTTATAATTTTATGTCTTCCCACTAGAGGGCAGAAGAGAGCTAGAAAACAGACGTTTAGCTTCAAGAGTAAAGCAAGTTTGTACAAATACCAATTAAAGTAACATGTAGTGCAGATGTTTTTTAATGATTGTTTTACGTTTTGATTAGATTTAAGTGCTGTACCTAGGTTGTATTAATATCTTGAGGTGATACTTTTGAAACTTTATCTTATATAGAGAACCTTTTGATTGCTGAATGGCCAGGTCAGTGCAAACTGTGTGCATGTCTGTTATTTACAGGGTTGTCCACTGTTGAGGAGGTAGCCACAGGAGTGCAGCAGATCCTGGCTGATATGATTGCTAAAGATGGCGAGACACTGGCCTACATCCGATCACTGTGAGAGTCATTATCATAGTCTCAACTGTTTTTACACACTATGTAGACTAGGTCTTGTATTTTCTTAATCTTGTATTGGGCATAGCAATACAATGCACTGCATTAACTCCTTTATCTGATTTGGATGGTGCAACTTGGTAGTTAAATTGATTTTATGATTTTTTTTTTCATAAGGATTTTATTTCACTGACAGGTCTGTTCCACAATAGTCTACAATAACAAAATATTTCAGTATTTTTGCTGCTTTGCATCTCTAAACTAAATTCACGTACTTTGTTGTGAAGCTCACATGTTAACTAGCACAATTTGCTGAATGGAGATTTAGGTTAGAGTCCCAGTAGTTTAATAAAAACCACTATTCGAACAAGTATGGTCTGAAATTGTGAAGCCACAATCTAGGCTGGGTTCTATGATCCACATTTTGTACATGATAGTTTTTCCAAGGAGCATTGTTTTTGTAAGATGCACACGTGCATACTTGCTGGTGGACCATATATCAATAGATCAGTGACTATGACAGGTAGGGCTGGGCATTTGACTTAAAATTCTAATCACAATATATTTTTCTCATTTATTTCTCATTAATATATTTTTACTCATTTATGCTCATTCTTATATTTATTTATACAGTCTAATAAATGTATATGTAAGTCAGTAAACAAGTTATACACATTCATGCAAGATAGTCTTTCTACCACTGTAGACTGTATGTAACATCACAGTATAATATGTATTATTATATAAATTTCATCCTACTGAGAATTTGCCAGTTAGTTTCTAAAAAATAAAAAACATAACATGCAGCGTTAACCTAAAGGAAAATCTCCTGCTATGGTTCACTGTTAACATAGCTTGAAAGTGCAGACTCTCCCAAGACCCTTCTTGCAGATTTGGCAAGTGTCTGCATGAGGATTTGGTCCTGTTTTTAGACATGTTTTATATTCATGGTTGTCTAAACAAAGCACATTATTAAACCTGCACCCTATCAGCAAATCTCCCACTCGCTCTTCCACAAACTGTCGCACATTAAAAAAGACGCACAGATCACACTAAAGGCGTGTGTGAGCGGCAAGCAGGGCTCGCACTGAGTCATCTTCACTTTACGGGACAAGCAAATATAAATTGGTTCTTCAGCATATTTCTGCATCAGGGATCTGCCACTCGCTTTTCCACCAAGCTGTGCAAATTATATACATATATATATTTCCAATAGTTCCAAGCTACAAGTGAAAGTACAAGTAAAATTCAGTTGTTTTCAAGAATTTCACCTGTAGAAACAAATAAACCATGGGAAAATCAAGCATTCGAGTGACAACAAAGTGTTCATGAACAGACTTAACATTAACTTAGAACAACAGTTTCATTAACAACGGTGCATTAAAAATATATTTTTCGTATTGTGTTACTTGATATTTCGTCCAGGCGTAATGACAGAGCATTATAAAGTGAATGGATGCTTTTGATAAATGATCTGTTTTTTTATATTGATACGTCCTAGTGTTTGACAAAATTTAGAAAAATGTCAAAGATAATTTATGCAAGGCAATATATGTACATATATGGATATCCTTTCACAGGTGTGACCGGAGTGATGTGACAATCAAAACAACAGTGTGCAAAAAAGCTCTAAAAGAACATCAAGAGAAGCAACATGTGGTGGGTCAGAAGAGCAAGCCCAAAGACATCTCTAAGTTCAGCCTATACTATGACTTCAGCTGCAGCATTAAGCGCATCCAGCATCACCAGGTACAGAAACAAAGAATTAGTCTATAAGTAAAACAGTGATTCTTCATTGCTTTTAATAATAAGAGATTTGACTATAGCCTTTTTCTTACTTTCCATTATTTGTTTTGGCATTGATATGCCGTGTGTGGGGAGTCCAGGTCAGAACTTTAATTCAGCCATTCAAAAATGATTATCTAAGGAGCCGCAGTGCTCTCAGGCCAAACAATGAATGCCTTGAAACTGTCATGCATAACATTTTTCTTAGATCTCTTTCTGGGGTCTTCTGTAACTTCTCAGATGAGTTTTCTACGTGCTTATGGAGACCTTTGCTACGCCCGCCACTACTGGGCAGATTTACCGCCGCTCCACGTTTTCTCTATTTAGAGATGATGGCTCTCGTGGTGTTTCGCTGATGTCCCAGAGTTTGGAAGATTCATATGTAACTATTTCCTGACTGATATATTTCGTATATAACTTTTTTCCTCAGGTCTTGAGGCATAGTGGGTGCCTAGTCTAATTAAACTTTATCAGTTAAACTTTGTTGATTTAGTTACTATGCGGATAATCATCTAGGGGCTATAGTTTTTGGGGGAGTTTTTGTTCTTCCAACAGTGTTTACTAAGTTTGTCATTTGTCATGCTTAATTTTTTTTGGAGAAGTGTTATAAGCTAATATAAACAGAAGAATTCGGGGAGGGACCAAATATTTTAAAGCCCAGCAACAGTGCCTATTTCACAGAGCTGTCAGATGATTCCCATTATTTGCTTTGATACCTTCTGTCTTATTAACTTTATTGGTCCAGCTACTTCTGGTTGTGTTGCATTGTAAAGATTTATTTCTGCAGCTACAATTTATGCATTGTGAGGATTTTAACTTGGACATTTGAACTTATGTAATAATAAAGAGTGTATAATGTGCATTTAAGTTTATTAGTACTAAATATTATTAATGATAAGTACTGTATACATTTTTTCAGCATTTTTTAAAATTAGTTTTGGTATCAGTATTGCCTTTATTTTTAAAATGTTTATATGGCGTTTTTACAAGTCATAGTTACAAATATACGCATAGTGTGTAACAGGCCATCAGCCTAAAAACTGGAAGGGAAAAGGAAGAAACTGGAACGATTATCCAGAGACATGAGAGTGGTGGGAATAAAAACACCAGGCTTGAAGGGTAGGAAGGAAACTCAGTCAGTTAAAATTGCTCCATTTGTGCCGTTGCTAGTGCTCTAACGCAGCATTTTATTTTGTAGTGAATCTATCAAATTTTAACTTTCTGAATCATTTTTTCTTGCAGATCTTTTGGTTTAAAAGGATATTTCAAGACAGTTTGCATAATGTGCATATCCTACTTTTTCTGCTTCTGGTCGGTGCTTGTTTTTTGGTCTACGTAGACTCCAAAATCTCAGCTACAAGTTAAATTCAGGTTTTTTGAGTGCTTTTTATACAGTCTCAAAGCAGCTTTACAGTTTTACTGGGT
This sequence comes from Distichodus sexfasciatus, assembly GCA_032718565.1. Lineage (NCBI taxonomy): Eukaryota > Metazoa > Chordata > Actinopteri > Characiformes > Distichodontidae > Distichodus > Distichodus sexfasciatus. The sequence continues at coordinate 318,707 of JAVGVS010000433.1, read as the reverse complement.
AGTTGCAGATGATGTCATTCTGATATTGTGGTGCTGGGCCATTTAGACCTTTATACATATGAAATAGAATTTTACAGTTAATGTGACGTTTAATTGGCCACCAGTAAGTGATGATTTAACAGGTGTGATATGGTCAGATTTTCTCTTTTTAGTAAGGACTTTGGATGTTCCATTCAGAGGTGACTGAAGTTTATTTAGGGAATAATTTGGACACCTGGAAAATAAAACATTGCAATAATCCAGCATAGAGGTAATAAGACATTTTGAGAGTTGTTAACAAGATGTTCATTAAATTAACATATCTTAAGATAAAATAACACCAAGGTTATTTAGTGTAACAAAAAATGTTGTCTGCGTCTTATAAATAAAGGCAGGGAGAAACAGAAGGTAATTTATTAGCATTTGCAGTGTAGGCCCTGGGCAGTGGTGGGCCCTAAAATCTAACAAAAATATTTCATTGTTTTAAACTGGTTTGAAGTTTGTCAAATCAACTTTTTTTATTAGACTTTATTATTAAATTAGATTTAATGTATATGCCAAATGATGAGAGAACAGTTGTTGACAAGTGGGGTGTAATATAACAGTAAATGATTATGAAGAAGAGATCACTGAACTGAGTTCTATATTAATGACACATCAATAACAATAAGGAAAGTAAGGAATTTTCTATTGAATTGAATTGTCACAGCGGTCACAAATCATTCATTACCTGTGGTCTAAGGATGGCACCAATTTACTGTTTCATGTCTTCATTTGCAAAAGTTCAAACAAAAATGTCCTACTATTCTTTCAGACCCTGGCCATTAACCGAGGGGAAAGTATGAAGTTTCTGTCAGTAAAGATTAACATTCCTGATTGGGTAAGGACTGACTTCTGTAGGTGGTGTGCTAACATAAGGTCAGTTTCTCGTCCCTCGTGTGCACACACACACCATACATGCATGTTTTTTACCTTGATTTTCCAGTGTGTCTGTATAATAGTTTTACACTAAAAAGTGACTTTTACACTACCATGTGTAGAAATTGGCCCCTAACATTTAAATGGAAAACGCTGCTAATACTTATGTTTTAAATTCTAAACTATGCTCTTTGGTTGGCCAAAAAATCCATTCGGTTTTTTAAGCAAGAATGAGACGCGTTTTGAACTGGCATATTTTTACATCATTTTCAAAGGTGAAGGTCCGTCAGAAGATTTTGGAAAGATCGAAACAGGTGTAAATATTAAGGTGCAAAGTCGGGCAAATAGGGAAGGTGTAGCAAAACCTCCCAACCAAGCTTCAGTAACTTCTGCCTTATCTGCAAAGTGTGTGCATTGTCATGATGGAAGAAAGTGCCCTTATTGTATTTCTTTTTTTAATCTTTATTTTTATTTCTTTTCTTGTTACTTTTCCTTTTCATCTTTAATTTTAACATTTTAACATTGTTTCTGTAAAGCACATTGAATGACCCTTGTGTATGATAATGTGCTCTATAAATAAACTTGCCTTGCCAGTTCTAGATGCTTCTGGTGGATCGATGTGTTTAATTTGTCCACCTGGCCACAGTACACAGTCTGGCTTTGGCGGTTGTTCACGGTAATTCATCGTGCTTCCCCACGAACGTTTGCAATCCACATTATTATAGACGATGTACTTTTCGTCCCGACACCATTCTTTAAAAGAAAATAACATTTTCTTCAGTTTTCTGCAACAAATCGCAGAGGGAAATCCTTTTGGTGAGGTCCGCCTCATTAAACTGATGTGGAACCCAAATATCGAGGCTGCTCCAAGCTGATGCAGATGGTTATCAACATTCAATTTGGATGTTTTGAGGATCTCCTTGGCTGTTTAATGTGGATTGGTGACGACAAACACTTGGTCGCTGGTAATCTCAGTTGGCTGGCCAGGGTGAGGTGTGTCTCAAACCAAAAAATTTCTCGAACGATATCTTGAAAACTACTTGTTGCACACATTGTGTAACAGTATCCTCTTCATACACAGCACATGTATTTCTGCAAGTTTCTGTCACTTTCTTGCCTTTTTAAAAATAAAAAAAGCACGAGATAATGTTTGTTTTGGTTTTCCATTTTCAGGGTGAACCTAAACACACAATATATCTGGTCTCATCAGAATTAAGTGTTGAACTTCGCTGTAGTGTCAAGTATTTAATAAGAGCACACTCAAACAGAAAGTTAGCTACTTCTTAGACTGCTTGAAGTTTTGTGTTGACAATAGCTGAATAGTCTTTTTGGCCAGCCCAATACGTTAGGTTGTTTTCCCCACTCGATTGCTATGTTCAAAAAATCTTTAAAACATCCAGTATACTGTAAAAAGTAAAAAAGAGTGTGTTAGAAAGGGACACCAACTGTCATAGGGTATATGATCACTTTATTGTCCTCAGATATTGCAGCCCCTGCACAGCTGACACTAAATTGCAAATGTAGCTAATGGTTTTGATCAGATTTGTCACGTTCAAATTCTTGAAACTGTGCTGAGCAGGATTGCATGATGACCAGAATTGGGATCTGCTGATTATTGGAAGCATGCAAATGTTCATGTTACCTTGAACACTTCATTTGGATCTGTATTTTGTTTCCAGTTTATTTTGAAATTGTGATGATTTATTTCTCTGTTGCATGTATAACACATCTGTTTGTTGACTCCAAAGTATGTGAACCATTGTTTGAATGTGGAAAAGGGAGAAGATTTTATTCCTTATCTACTGTAATGAAAGCTCCTGATTTGGCTTACAGTTATTTTGTTTCGAAGCTGTTTGATCGCATTATTAATGAGGTGGAGTCTGCCAGCCTTACCTTACACAATGTTTTTGTTTTTGTGTGCTTTGGTGTGTATACACCCTGTGTGTAGGTGGCGGCCACAGGGTTATGCGCAGCCACAGCTGATGGAAATTTTAAATACTGCAGTGGAGGACTCTTATAGGCGACTCCTAACACCACTGCTCAGCAGAGGCTACAGGTCAGAACTTAACTTTGGTGTCAGGATTTGACAATAGAAAGTAACACTAGCCTTTAAAATTTTTAAATGTGATATCAATTTCTAGGTCAAAGCTAACCACAAGTGCTGAGAAGGAGTCAGTTGCCATGTTTGTGTCCAACTTGCGCCAGCGCCTTCTCGTTTGTCCAGTGCGTGGACGTGTGATTATGGGGATAGACCCAGGATACCGCCACGGCTGCAAACTGGCAATCCTTTCTCCCACCAGTTAGTGTGTTATGATTTTGTTATATCCTGTTGCTTATTGTGAGATTGATACATTTTTCCATCATTCCCAAAACTTGTATTCATGTTGTCCATTTCGACAAATTAGAGTATTTCTGGAGCTAACCATCAATCGGAAGCTTTTTATGTTGATAACGGGATAAATGGGTGGTGGTGGTCTATTGGTTAGGATACTTGCGTTTGGACCGCCTCTGGGTTTGAGTCCAACCTCCAGCACTACCACCATTGGCTCCCTGAGCAAAACCCTATCCCCAAGTTGCCGTCTTCCTGAAATTAGGAAAATGGATTAGAGTGTCCGCTCAAATGAACATAAATGAAGAGTTAGAATGATTAGAGTTTTTTTTTTCCTCTTACAAGTTTAAGAAAAAATTCAGTCCATTTATGTATTTGAGCATCTGATTTGATTTTGTTGCTGACATTTTTCCTCACTGAATTACAATTTTAATTGAACACTGTGTTTTAAGGCCAGATTCTGCACACCGATGTGGCATACTTGCACGGCCCAGGTCGGGACAAGGAAGCCGACAAGCTGCGTCACCTCATGCTTAAACATAGGTATTGTAGTTCTAAAAATGTTTTATCCACTTGTGGATTAATCATTCTATCTTACAATTATGAAAGTAGGGGAAAATAGCGTTGGCAGAGACATTTTTATCAAATGGAAGCTTTCAGTCTTCACTGCAAGGTAGTGATTTTGTGATTTTTTTGCATATTCATAGAAAAGTGAAGGCTTGCATTATGCAATATAATGAATGCAATAAAATAAACAGTATGTAAAGTAACAGTTTTAATTGATATTGAACAGTTTGCTTAAAAAGTGATAGTTCAATGTAACTACTGCAAAAATTACATTTGGTACAGTTTGACTAGTACTGGGTTTATTAATGGGTGCTGGGTTTGCTCATGAGCAAGATACAATCCCCAAGCACTGCTCCCCAAGCCCTGCCTGTCAGCTGCCCAATGCTCCTTCATGGATTGGTCAAATGCAGAGGTCACATTTCGTTGTGGTGCACCGTGTGATGTGGTGTGTTCACAATGACAAATAATCACTCACTTTCACTGTCACACTTTAGTCTCATTGTTAAGCAGCACAGGATCTACCATACAGCAGTTCCACTATCTGTAAATTGCAAGGATTTTATTCATATAGAGAATTTGTCGACCTTATTGCCCCAGTGTTGTTATAATTATTGTGTCCATTGAAGAGATGCTCACTTACAAAGGACTGTTAATGTATATTAACGTTCAAATATATTTGTGTATATATAAAAGTTACTCTGTAAAGATTTTTACACTAATCTTGCCTCCTCAAACACAGCTGTCAGACAGTTGCTATTGGAAATGGCACTGCATGCAAGGAGACACAGTCTTTCTTTGCTGACCTCATCAAGCGTGGGTTCTTCAAACCGCTGGATGTGTCATACTGGTGAGATTGGAAATATAGTTCATTCTGTTCCCTTTATAAACAGCGATCTGATTATTTTGACTAAGAAATGTCACATGACGCATGAAGGATCATTTAAAGTGTCAAACTTTGTGTTTTAAGATATAATCTTAGTGCCCATGTATACCGAAAATTGTCTTTGACCAATAAACTCTCAGGGGTGAGTAAAATGGGGTAAGGAAGGGAGAAAGAAGTGAGGAAATGGGGCCACTCTGGAATGTACAACTCTTGTGGATTTTAAATGGTATCAGGATCCTGTTAGACTCTCTCTAATGAAAAACAAATATTTCCAACTGTCCTTCAAACCAAACTGGTTCAACATGCACTTGTCCAACTCAAATATCGGCGAGAACAGGGATCGTCTTTCTCCATCTCGCTAGACTTATGTTTGTTGACTTTTGGTTTAGAGTGGAGACCTGCCCAGAACCGCTCTAAAGTGATGGCAGTTTTTGACATACCTCTCTGTGTCCCTTGCTGTAGTTTGGCTGAGCTACTAGGACTGCCTTAGGAATTCTTAGTAAAACATCGTGCGTCAAAACCAACATGAATTGCACTTCAAAAATGAATCAGTTCAACTTGTGATTTAAAATGGAAATGTAAGATTGAGAACTTCTGTCAGGCTGTGGGTAGCAAAAGTTAGAAGCTTTAGTGGTTCTTAAAATTATAGTGCGAGAGAAATCAAAATGATAGTTAAGAGAAAACTTCAAACATTTAACTTTTTATTTGAGAGTTATACCCTATTATTTAAAGTTGCAGTGCCTTATGCAGTGTTAAAGTGGTGCCCTTAAAGGATAGTGTGGTTAAGAATTCACAACTGATCAGGTGTATTCATTAGTGTTTCGTTACAGTAACATTTTTGTGCTGAAAAAATGTTGAGTGTAAATAAAGCTAATTCTCTGAAGAAGTGTTTTTCAACTGGTCAGTTGTAATGCAGACATTGGTTGCAGAATAATGAGCTGGATCATGGAGTGTGTTGTCCCAAAAAAATGTAACTAAAGTCTGTTTCAAATACTACCCTAGCTGATGCTGACTTAGAATATGCCAGTTATTTCTGTGGTGCAAGGTACCACTGTCAAATGATGGCATAGTGGGAGGAAATTTGACAAGGTAAGCTTCTGTGTGGTTTGGCGCAGTTATGTGATGGCTAAGATGGCTACTAATGCATTTAAAACCATGCTACCAGTTAGCACTATGCATCTGTGTGAACTTATTTGTTTTATGTATAACCGTGTGTGTATTAGTATGTACAGTATATGTTGCATGGTTACAGTTAGATGTTGGAAAACTGTGATAACTAAATTGGAGAATATGTTTGAATCTTGTTTTTATTGAATGTGAATTACTTTGTGTTCTATCTCACATCCAGTGTTACCAATGAGGCAGGAGCATCAATTTACAGTGTAAGTCCAGAGGCAGTAAAAGAGATGCCAGGCTTAGACCCAAACCTGAGGAGTGCAGGTAGGTATCCACTTGTTCAGTCTATTTCCATAAGGAAGTGCCTAAACCCGTACTTTCTGATATTTCATACCGAGAATTCATTCAGTTCAGTCAGTCAGTCTGATGTGTACCCAATTAATGCAATATATTTTCCTGTAGGATAGTAAAATTAAATATTTAGTACTGGGATAAGGGATATGGCCAAATTATCACAATATTTACAATGAGAATCACATTCACAATGGTTAAAATCCTGCTTGCAAAGTAGTGTGTGCACATCACTTTCAGCAGTCATTTTACCCTATAAGTAACATGAATTTTAAAATTGTTAAATTGTAAGTAAATGCAGTCTGTTCATACGAGTAAACGTATGGTTTCATTTTCTTCCAAACATCCAATTCTGATTCCATTTATGCCTAATTGGGCTTTTCTGCTTGTGCTCTTAGTGAATTGCACAACCAAGGAGCCAGTCATGGTTGCTCAAGAATGGCATTCAGACGATAAATGACCTTTTTAAAATCGATTCTGCATATCAATGCTTGATCTTGGTCACAGAAAAGAGGATTGTTGATCTTTTTTTCTTTTCGCTTTTTTCTTACCATAAATAACACTGCCTCGGTGTCTGTGCGAGGTTTAGTGAGTAATTATGTTTTTGTGGGATCTTGCAAATGGTTCTATAATTGGTGTATGATTTATTGAGATTTAGTTTTTTCCCTTTGCCTGCTACTGTCTTACGAGGTATGATGTTTTTGTATTTCTAGTGTCTATTGGTCGACGTGTTCAAGACCCCCTGGCAGAGCTGGTGAAGATTGACCCTAAACACATTGGCATTGGTACATATCAGGTCAGTCACTTAAAAATCCATTCAACAGGGGTTGCTGAGTGAGTGTAGTGAGGAAAAAAATGCTTTTTGCTATATGAAAAGTGTTCTACATGTTTATGTGCAACACTGCAACAATTTGATCTGGCATGGCCCAACCATGACATTTCCAGCACCTTGCTTTAGAGTTGGTATGAGTTTTTTTTGCCCGTTGGTTTACACCAAGCATGGTCTCTGTTACTATGTCCAAAATATTTCAGTTTTAGTGACATATGTCAAAATCACGTTGTTCTAGAGCTGTTCTTCTGAACTATTACCCATCTTTAAAATATAAACATATGTAGTGTCTTTTTGATGGTAAATGCACGCACATTGACATCTACTGTGGCAAGAACTTCCCGTAGGTCCTGCGAAGACATTTCTGGATTTTTAAACTTGCTGGAGTTTCTTAAGCACCTTTCAGTCCTTTCTTGGCCTGAACTTGCTACGATGGTCTGACCTGGCTCTCTGGCAGTTGTTTTAAATGTTATTTGCTTGTAAATGTTTTGAGCATAATTCACGTCACGGTGGTGCCGTGGTTAATGCTGCTGCCTCACAGCGAGAAGGCCCTGGGCTTGATCTCCAGGTCGGCCGTAGAGCCTTTCTGTGTGAAGTTTGCATGCTCTCCCTGTGCTCGCGTGGGTTTCCGCCGAGGGTGCCAGTTCCCTCCCACGCTCTGAAAGCATGCAATATAGGTTAATTGGCGACTCTAAATTGGCCCCGTAAAGTGTGACTAAGAGTGTGATTGTGTGAGTGTGTGTGCCCTGCGGTGCGCCCAGGGTTGGTCCCCGCTTCACGCCTGTAGTTCCCTTGATAGGCTCCGACTCTCACCTTGACCCTGGTTGGGATTAAGCGGTTTGGATAAGACATGAATGAATGTTAGGCTTCTGGGAAAAGACCTTAACTTTAAGTTACTGTAGGGAGACTGTCATCCTGAAAAGTACATTGCTCAGACTAAGAACATCTGTTCTTATTAAATATAAGAGATCTTGACTTAAGCATAATTATGCTCATGTACATTTGATGTATAAAATCTGAATTATGATTTTTCTCACATAGTTGTTGACAATGTATTTACAATGCATTTGACTCTCCCTCAAACTAGCAAAAACAGTGCCTCTTTGAGCTAAAAGCTATATATATATATATATATGTATGTATACTATATTTCTCCTCAATTCATGACATTCATAGTCATTAAGTAATGCCTTCCATATGATTATGGGTTCATAAGAAAAAAGCTCAGAGAGCTGTTCCAAATTCTCTACTTGCTCTTAATCTTTTTCAGGTTTGTGTTCTGCTCTATTTTATTCCCTTTGAATTCCATCTCCATCTCCATGAACTATCAGTTCTCTGAATGTAATGAAAACACCCTGTGAGTGTTGACGTGCAATAGGCACGTTCCAAAGAAAACAGGCTCTTTTTTTTTTTCCTTCTTCTTCTTCATTTCTTTGAGGCAAAGCAGCCTATGAGCAATGGACTGCAGTGACCATGAGGTATGAGCCTGGGATCAAACCACCAGTGATGAAAGTGATTTAAGTTTTTTGTCAGTGTTCTGATGAGAGTGGAACATCACACAGTGCACCACAACGAAGTGTGACCTATGCATTTGACCCATCCGTGAAGAAGCAGAGGGAAGCTAACAAGGGCCGTGCCCGGGGAGCAGTGCTTGGGGACCTTGCTCATGAATACCTCAGTGGGAACTTTACTGGACCTGTGACCTATGTTACAGATAAAGACAGTAATGTGATATGAATCCTTCCAGCATAAACAAAATTTTTTTGCATTTCAACCACTTTATTTGTATGGTATTTGAAAGAGCATCTGAAAAAGTAGTTTCTCATCTATGAATTCCATATTTACTTCTATCTTGCACACTAAATATTAGATCAGGCATTCTCGGCACTCCTAGATCCTATATATGTGCTCCTATAGCAATTGTATTGATTTCCTTGCAAAGTAACACAGATGTTAAACGATTATTTTGAACTCTTTACAGCATGACATTACTCAGAGATTACTTAGGGCAGCGCTGGATGGTGTGGTGCAGGAGTGTGTGAGCTTTGTTGGAGTGGACATCAATACCTGCTCTGAAACACTGATGAGGTAGAAGCCAAATATCTTCCAGTAACGGTCAAATTCCTCTTCATTGATGGGGTCTTATTTATATATATGACATTCCATTCAGATGTTTAGATGTTTCTGCAATATTTTTCTCTTTTCTTTTTGCAATAGATTCATGTTGCATTTTACAAAGTTTAAGAAGTGGATAATATATTAACAGTAACTGCAACAAGGAATTTGGTAGTGTTAGTTTTTATAGATAGAAATAATATGACATGGTATATAGAAAGACTGTGAATCTGTTTTCTGTGTGTTGACAGGCATGTAGCTGGTCTGAATGCAGGCCGAGCTCGGAGCATAGCTGAGTGGAGAGAGAAGAATGGGCCGTTTCTAAATCGACAGCAGTTGAAGCTAGTCAAAGGCCTTGGTCCAAAGAGCTTCCAGCAGTGTGCTGGTTTCATCCGCATTAACCCTGAGACAGTGCGCAGGTACTGAGCATCTGCCATTAAGCTACAGTATGTCATGTGACCTTGGATCTTTTATATTGTCATTTTTAGTATTAAAAAGATGTTACTGTTATAAAGATGGAAGTGATTACATAGAAAACAAACAATTATTGATTTATAGATACTGAAATTATGAATGGTAAAATATGAAATAAGTTGCGGTCACATGCAGCTAACGTCACTGTTAAAAATACATTTAAACACTTTAATACAATGAGAATTGGCTAATACAAAGTCTGTTTTTTGACCAATAGCTACAAGTCATCAACAGGCTCTACAGCTGATGAGAAGACCGTAGCTACAAAAAAGAAAGCCAAATCTTCTTGTGATACTTCTAACCAACCTAACCCTCTGGACCAAACATGCATTCATCCAGAATCTTATGATATCACGTTAAGGTAAGAGCAGAATTTAACTAATTTAATGCTCCTCTTAATTGCTGTTACAATGTTTGCACATATAATGAATACCTCATCTAACTAAAATTGTACATTATGTGCCTTCTTTGTACTGTGTAAATACTGGAGCCACTTTGTTTAGTCTCTGTATATTCTTGTATATAGCTAAGATTTGTATGTAGAGATGACGAAGTTTACTTTGACTTTAACAGGTTGTTATGCTTGTGGGTACGAATTGCATACATCATAGCATAACTTTTGATTTCCTGATGGTAACGTAACGTCTTCGCTGTGGTAGAATATTAATTTATTTTTTCAGCCTTGTTTTGAACAAAGACAAGACTCCCTTTATGGATAAGTTCCACTAGTACTTGGTAGGTATTGCACCTGTATTCTTTAGGGATGCACTTTTTTTTTTTTAATCTCACAATATAATGTACAGATTCATTGCTACCATTACTATAAACTCCCATTTCTAATCTAAACTTGATTTGTCTACTAATACACTGGCAGCCATAATGGTTGCGCTGTATGCTAGTACATATTCGACATTTCACAAACTGATGTCAATCGACAGCTTTTAAACAGCATACTCTTTGATTCAGACCTATGTTATTGCATATTCTTGTTAAAGACGTTCACAATTCAAACAGTGCTGTAATGCAATTTTCCATTTATTTGTCCTTAAATCAATGGCCATTCAGTGTACACATGCACTGGTTAAGCACTTGGCTTGATCTGTTTTGGGAGGTGTCTGTGGAAGTTGGAGGTCTATTAAAACCACTAAGATATGGAGAAGAACAGGATAATCATCCCATCCCATAATCACCCTTGATTCTGTTTGTTTTCTTTTTCATCTGTTGAGCTTCATTTCGTACTAAACTCGGCAGAACATCCCCCATCTTTATTACCATTTCCTGCGTAAATCGCCACACTTTTGTCATTACCAAATGCTTTTCTAAACTGTGAGGCCAGATCTACTTTGTCATTGACAAATCTTTGAGGATTTGATTAAACTTGGCCACCAACAGTGGTGAGTTTGTAAAGTAACGTCTGGTTAAATCAGTGGACTTAATAGGTCCCCAGGAGCTATAAGAGACCTTTGGAAGATTTTTAGTAAGGGGGGAAAGTGTTTGCCAGGGATTAAACCAGAGGACTAATGATGTGTATCTGATGTCTGAACAATGGCTTTATAATGACTGTGACAAGCCTGACAGATTCTCAACAATCTGCAGCCCATTTCTGATTTGGAATCATCAATCTTGACCCCCTACTCGCTATATATTTTACTAAGCACATCATATGTGGCAGATCTAAATAAAATACAGTTCATCTATATATATAGTTTAGATTTAGCAACTTCAGAGGTCAGATGTAAGTATTCTGTCTATGTATTTAGGAATTTGTATTTTATATGACATAAGAGCTTGTGCTTTAGTTGATAGACTTTAATAAACAACATAGTTGTTTTATATTCTGGCTTTCCACTAAGCTTTACCACTATCTTCTGATATATATGTCATCTGTAATGAAGCGAAAACCACTTATTGCTCATGTTTTCATACACAAATGGCAGCTCTGATTGTTCTGCGAGAACACAAAGGAGAGAGCTGAAATCAAACACTATTCTTACAGATCTTTTTTCACTCTACATTCTGAGAGGGGCTGTTCTGAGTTTTGTGGGCCAACAGGCTATAGTGGTGGATCATGTTTCTCTAATGTTATGAACTTGATCAGTTTAGCTACCCTTCCCCCGAGAAGCCGTGCTAGGCTCCTGCTTCCGCCTCAACTCCTTTCACACTAAAGGGAAACACGATCCATTGGCCTGATGGGCTGCCTCTGCTTACACCCACATGCTGCTTCATCAGAAATCAGCCGGAGTGCAGCCCCGCTTCTCTCTTTTACGGCAGCATGCGTATACCACCTGGGCTTGGCATTCAGGGGAGATTTGCCTTGAGCCTGCGCAGTAGTAGGCGTTGTTTTCTGAGACAATGCATGCAGTGGAACATGTGTGTGGGTCGAAGGCAGCCCATGAATATAATGTGGTTCTTTTTCTCTGTGGATCCTCTCGGGAAAGCATTTTCTTCCTATCAGTTTGGGCCCGGTTTAGATTGAAGGAGCTTCCTATGAAATGCTGATGTTATTTCTGTGGTCGAAGTGTTGATCCAGCTGTGGAAATTTTTCCTACGTTCCATTTGGGAGACTGCTGCCTATGTAGACATCATTTATTTTGGAGTATTTGCGTGCTCTTGAGACAGGGGCAGTCCTGCTCTGAAAGCAGAATAAAACAGAGGCAACCTCATAATTTTGTTAAATAAATTAGTTTGTATACTTATGATTGTAGTCATTTATGTTTGTGGAATGCCAAAAAATTCCAGTTAAATAGGCCTATAATGTTACAATCAGTTATGCTCGCTTGATGATTTTCACACATGAAAAACTCAAGTTCTGACACACTGCTGTTCAGTGAAATTGAAACTGCCTTAAAACTGCAGTGTTCTTCCTATGTGTTGCTGACAGGGGGCAGTATGTGATATATGTCCATGTCCATTTATAAATATATTGTTTATTTAAAGCATGTTGATGTTACTTACTGGGTTATAGAAAGATTACATATTACTGTTAGTGAGATCTCTAATTTAGCAACATCTCAGATCTTTTTTCAAATATAAATTATAAGCTATAAATACAGTATACAAGAAGTATATAAAGCACATTTTGAAATGAAATGTATGCAGTGACTCATTTGATCATTGAAAGGAAACTGCATTTGTTTTCCACTTACAAAATCAGGGAGACACTTCTCACTTACTTTCCTAAGTAACAAGTGCTTTCCTAAGTTTTGCAGTCTGTTACACAAAAGTAGTCCATTGTTTAACGGACTGCAAAACTTAGGCCCATGTCAGCTGCCCACTGCTCCTTCCTGCCCCTTCATTGCGGAGGTCATATTTCATTGTGGTGCCAAATTTTATATATATATATATATATATATATATATATATATATATATATATATATATATATATATATATATATATATATATATATATATATATATATAAAACTGTGCTTTAGTCCAAAGTCAGGTGTGTAATGTGTACCTTTAGAGCCGTCCTAAGAGCCTCGCAAGGCACACCTATAGTCTGGCTTCTTCCATCGTTTCCTTTAGTTTCTTACTTTATTCTGACCAGGTATTAATAATATAAGGTAAATGTGCTAATAATACATAATAAATATATTTAATGCTATGTAAATATGGATAATAGACACAGAAAGCCGTCAATTAGTTCAATACCTGATCCAGATGAAGATAGCTACTTGCATTAGATCAGTACGATGGAAGCTTTTCCCTGGGAATACATGACATGTACACTTTACTTTACATTTTTTCTACTGCTTTTCCTTCTCCCTGTTTCTTTCTGTCTGACATTTGGGATATTGTTCAATATGAAAATGATCAAAAGTGCTGCAAGAAACACAACCAGATCATCTCTGAAGAGCATCGTAGATTTTTATTGAGTGTAACTTGGAAAGAGCACCAGAAGTGCAAAGTAATAACGTACAAAAACTGCTGTAATTAAGTGAAATTTTCAGGTTTCGGAGGGGTTATTTTTCTGACAACTGTCTACTTTTACCCCCTGTATTTTCAACACTTTTTAAATACTTTCTACTATTTCCCAAACAGATTTGTTTCTTTACGGTAATACATTTAAGTGGAATAATCAACACCAAGATCTGTTTTATTCAAAAACTGAAATGCAATTCTGTGCAATTAGTAGTTGAATTAGGTGTGATTGTACAGTTGGTGCCAGAGTTCATTGATTACATATGTTTTTTAACTAAGGTACAGATAGAATGCCAATACATGTACAAAACAATGTAAGTGTATGAAAAAAGTAACTTATTGAGTTGTCTTGTTCATAATTTTATCATTCTGCCTTATATTTGATAACAAACCACCCACTCAAAATTAATTATTAAAGATATTTCATTTGCTGTGTCTTTGTTCAGATTTTTGTCACAGATCAGCAGTAGTTTGGATCAAGTGGGCAGCCCAGAACTCCAGCATTGGGTTGAAAACTATGTGAAGGAAAAAAGTTTGGAATTTCTGGCCCTGTCTCTCGGCACCTGCCCTGAGACTCTGCAACTCATTGTAGAAGGTGTCACCAAGTCTCCTGGATTTGACATCCGTCAAGGTGAGTAAGAAACTAAAGGTGTTAAATTTTATAATGCTTTGCAATTTTGCTGTAACACCGCTGTTCATAGGTACTACACCACAGTAATGAAATTACAATGCATATACAAGCATTCAGCAGCCTAAACATAGGTGAAAATGTTTCAATACTTCATGTCTTTTAGTCTAGCAATTGCTGTAAATTAACATTCATCCCTGTTGCTCATTAAGTATAAGCTTGTGCTTTATGAACACTATGTCTAAGGTGAAAAGGGATGCATGGGATGATGGTAGGGCATGCAAGAAGTAGAGAGTATTTGTGACCTTGCATGCAACAACATACACTTTTTTACTCATTCCTTTAAGGCGTGGCAACTATCTACTTCAGGTCGGCAGGATGTGAAGTTTATGCTGGTAAAGTTAAATACTGATAAAAGTGTATGTATTAAAAAGTGTGATAGTTAGTTGCAGACAACTTGGTCGTATTAGATGAATGCCATGCTGTCGTGTGCATTTATTATACTGTACCGTATTTATAGTCTAAGAGATGGGATTAAGGTCTTCAAATTATGTAATTTTATTTATAATATAATGTAACAGGGTCAAAAAAACCTTTGATATATAGAGCTTATTAAACAGCCACGGAAGGTTCATTAGTTTTCATGAGATGCAAGTGATATGTTTATTGTTATCAACTGATAACAGTGGCTCATATATGTTAAGATCCAACAGAATAGCAATGAGATGTCTGCCCCAATGTACAAGGATGATTTCTAGTATCAAAGACAGCTTTAAGTAGCACAAGTAGTGATCTGTAGCTTTGGTACACTTAGTTCATATAGTAAAAGATAATTCACTTATCTGGTGGTTATAACAAAGTTTTTGTTAATATGTATCACCTTTCAGTTAGCAGTTGTCTGATTACTAGTTAGTAAAAATCAACAAAATCTATAGATTCGTCTAATTTGAGTGGATTATTAATTATATCATTTACAATCAGAGTGGAGTTTTTTTATGTCCAGCATCTGAACAAAAATGATAACAAAAGACCTGCTGCTCTTAATAAGTTAGTGTGCTAAAGATTCTGCAAAGGCAGCAAATTCGTAACATCTGCAACTAATTTGGAGTAATAAGAACCACAATAAAGAGAGCAATGTGTATTGGAATCCACATAAACTCTGTCAACATCGGTTAGAATATGCTGAAGCTCACAGATGTAAGGATCAGAATTTGATGACAAAGAGCATGAATCCATAGATCCAACCTGCCTTATGTCTACATCCCAGACTGCTGGTGCTCTAACGGTGTGGAGAAAGTTTGCTTGGTGTCGTTTTTTCCTGTTACAAATTACAAATCATTGCCAAAACATATTTGAGTATTGTTGCTGACCATGTGTCTTCCATGTCCATCCTGTACACTGTTACATTTTCCCTATTCCCATATTCCCTATCCCTGTCAATGAGAAAGACACCTATTATACCCACACTTAGACACCTGGTGAGCGTTCATCTCTTCTTCAGTAAACAAGTATTCATGACTTTTCCTGTCTTTATGGAGGCAATGATTTGAAGTGGTGTTCTTGTACTACAAAGCAGTAGAAAGTAGAGCAGCTCTCCAAAAACGAAGCAGCACTCTGGGCAGTGTTGTTTTATTCTGGATTGCATGGTAATACATCATTTAGAAACAGATGCTCACATTTAGAGTCAAAGACAGTGGTTGTCCTGGCCTTTATGGATTGACTATTTTGGGATATGTTGTGCAAGCTAGAAGAAAATTGCATATGATGTAAAAATTGGTTTAAACACCAGTTCGTATACAATTTGTGAGCCTTTAAACTTTCATGTGATAGAACTGTAGGAAATGTAGGAAAGTTGGCACTCAGTATGACTATAAAGTCCGACGTGACCATATTGGTAGTCATAACTGAGTATATATTGAGACCCTCCCTTTTCTTTATTTTTGTGTCTTTTTGTCTGCCCATAGACTTTAAACAGGTGGAGTTTAACAAAGGAATTATGTCCATGAGTGACCTTTATAAAGGTATGGTCTTAACTGGGCATGTGGAAAACACTGCATTATTTGGCACCTTCGTGGACATCGGAGTAGGTCGATCAGGCTTAGTTCCAAAGCGATTTATCACTCAGGACAAACTCCCTGCTGCTAATAGGAGTAGAGGACTACTCCTAGGACCTGGAGAACAAGTTGAAGTCCGCGTCATAGATGTGGATCTGCAGCGAGACAGAATCACCTTGGACCTAGTCAAGGTCCTCTAATAAGATCTGTATCATGTATAAAATAAGAAATGTACATGAAAAATAAATTCTTTTTGAAAATTGATTTTGTTTTGTAATGGGTTTCATTGCGGTTCATTGCCTTTGTGGTCTTATACAATGAGATGAGCTGATTGATAAAATAATGTTGAGAAAGTCTTTAAGAATTCTCAATTAAAATGTCCCTTTTTCTTAATCAAACCATCAGAGCTAAAATTTTCATTAGAAATATAAGTTTAAAATTCTACTGCAATATTACAGTGTAATCATTGGCATTTGTGGACCTTGGTTTGATTGACAGTCTTTTAGGAAGCATAAAGGAGAAATTGGACAGACAATATGACTTGGACCGTGGGGAAAAGCCAAACCCGATTATACAGGCTAGCCATGTGCTAATGAGCCACTACAAAATTAATCCCATTTTCCCTTATCTCAATTATTCAGTCTGTACATGCCACATATAAAGAAACGTATAAATAAATAAGCTTTATTGCTCTAAGCACTTTATGTAAATAATAGAAAGAATAGCAAATCAGGTCTAATATTTGCATTATATTATGTTGCTTTTTATTATGGAAATTCAATAAATATAATCAGCAGGATCAGGGATACTGCTCTTAGATTTAAAATCTGATGTTTTCTTCCTCCCTTTTATAAGCGGCTTTAGACTTTGCAATGTAATTTTATATGTATGGTTATTGGAAACCAAATAGTGCTTTACCGTTTCAAGATTAATCATGTGGGTTGGCGTTCCCTTGTCTGCATGATATTTTATGACCCACAAAATATTTTTAGATTTAAGATTTAAAAAGCTAACGGTTTTGTTGTTGCTGTAGTTGCAATAATAAACAAATACAGTAGCGTTTCAGGATCCCAAACTAACTGATCATTACCAAATTTTATGTTTGTTTTGAGAAAGGTCCTGACCTCCTATGTAGGGTGTTACTATTAAGAAAACTGGTCTTGACAAAACATTGTCTGGAATGATGGCTGATCATTCTTATTATCAGACTTCTGCTTTCCTTTTAGCTGGACCAGTGCAGTTCTGAATAGTTTGGTTCATCATAATGTGTATCTGATGCTCCGCAATCTGATTCTCCTCATTGTTTGTAATCTCATACAAGTCATTCCAGACTTGGTCAACTTAGTTGTAACCCTGGCACATGTTTTTCACCAGCAAGTACATGGGCCTGCCAAAACCCAGGAAAAAAATCAACGAAGATGTCAATCAAAGAATGTCAAGTATTGTTATTGTGTTAGACAGTTGAGTTCAGCAGAACTCCATTCTCTCCATAATGTTAGGAGAGTTTACTGTTCCGGTACCACCAAGGTATCTGTGAGCAAGGTACCGTTCCTGTGCATCAGTTGCCCACTGCTCCTTCACGAATGGGTCAAATGTAGAGGTCACATTTCATTGAGTTGTACAGCGTGCTGTGCTGTGTTCACAATAACACACTTTAATTCACACTTTTAATTCAAACATCTTTTTATAGAGGTGATTTCATCTCTGAAAGACAACTTACCAACATAAATTTTTTGATGTATTTTTGGTTCTATGCTAATTTTGACCTTTTAGGCACTCTTATGCACCTGTTTTGCAATACAGCTTAGACAAAAATCTGCTTCTTTTGTGATCTGCATATTCAAAGCCGTATGCAGATGAGTTGGCAAAATCTATACAGTGACACCTGCAATCTCTGCAAAATTGTAACTGCTAACATCAGAAAGAATTATTATAATTATAAGAATTATATTTTGCATAAACTTACACACTGGCGATGCACAAGTCAGTGTAATCTTTAGTACAGGTTCCAAATATGGATAAGTGAGGAATGTCATCCAGTGTAAAACTTTTGACAAGTCATTATGCAGACAACAAAGATCTGCTGTGGAAACCCTAACTAGAGAAGCCAACAGAGGAAGATAATTACATATTGCGTTAAAATTATGCAGATATTGGGAGATAGTCTTGCCGTTAATAAGACATTATGGTAAACTGCTTTAGTTACTACAGTACATAAAGTCTATGAGATATGCTTTTGCAGCTGAGAACATTTATGTTAAATGTCAACAACACGTTTATAAAATAATAGTTATAAAGCAGTCAGTTAGGTCATTTTTGTAACCTAAAATACTGATGTACCGATATCCGTAGTTGTATACAATTACCCCCAAAAAGAAAACTACTGTAACATTTTAGGTTTCCTTTTTTTTTTTTTTTTTTTTAGTTTTAATACTTTTTCATATGCATACATCTACTATAAAATGTTTTTAATACATTCTTTTTTTCTGCAGTGCATGTTAATAAATTAATAAATTCAATTAATTAATTTTGTTGTGCCAGAATATGGTTGTTAATTTTATAAGTTAATTTCGCGTATCCTAAATTTTTAGTTAACTCTAACTTGTTAAATCTGCATGGCAAAAGATGTTATGAAAAACGTAATGTAGTATTGACAGTTAGTAATCATGTGGCTGGTAAATCTATTGTTTACGTTATAGAATATATTTTATAGAATTTATTTTAAATCAGCAGTAGACTATTTCTTCAACAATCCTTTGTTTAGTGTTTTGAAGCTGATATTCAGTTTCTGCTTATAAGCTGCAGGATGGGACCTCAGGGCAGATGGATGGCTGTTTGTATCAGGCTGCACCTTGTCAACAGAGCTTATAAAAGCCTTTGCCCCAAATGAGCACAATATCAACATCTCTGCACAAGCATCTGATTAGTAAGCCCCAGAAGAAGCCCATCTGCCCCACCATCCATCCCCTGGGGCTCCCTTTCCTTCCCTCCACTCGCTAATTCACTCACTCACTCACTCAGAACTGAAATTCATTAGGCTTCCTCACTGGCAGCAATTAGACTAACAATGTTAGTGTGGCCATGTATCCCCTGCCGTCCCTCAGCTCATTTCCAGTAAGTGGATAATATCTTTATGTTGATTAGCAGAGAGAGATAGTATTGAGAAGGGGCCCAGCAGCACTCAACCTTGTCCAGACTAAATAGTTTCACAAAACCCCAGGTGTTCCCTTCACGTCAGGAAGATACTAGACGGAGAAAACTGATGTGTTATGTTGTATATGTAAAATAAGCATTTTCAGTCCGTCTTAAAGACAGTAAGACTAATGGAACAATGGCAAGCAACACGCCGGCTCCCAAATTTGTGAATGTTACATAGCTGAAGCATGACTGAATTTTTTTTTTTTTTTTTTTGTAAACTGTGTTTCCTGTTGTTCTGGCTGATGGATAAGTGCTGCATGAAAGACAAAAATTCTTCTTGCACAGTTTAAATGAAGACACTCAACTATGTACTTTTATTTGAGATTCAAGTTTGTGCAAAATAACTGATAAATACATTTTAAATGCATCTTATTGAAATCTTTTGGAATGACTTTGTGCATTAAGACATTCCTGTATCTCAACCGCAAGCAATACACTCCAAAAATGTTCATTCAATCTATGCTGCAATGTAGGACTCCAAGAGACACCCTTTGACATGTGACAAATTTCTTCTTGGAAGGACACATGAAATAACAAAACAGTTCTGTACCAAACCAGGTACAAAGTGACTTGACACATACTTGAATCATGATCATCTGCATTGCTGTATCTTAAAAGGATGCAATATGAGTTTTTACGTAGCAGAGGGCAAGTTCCTTTTCACAAGGTGTGTATGAAGGAAACAGGTAAGAAATTGTTTCATTTTTGTCAAATATTAGAGAGTATATTGAGTTTATAGAATATATAAATATCTTATTCATCATTTCATGTAGCATCATCATGGCCTGCAACGGACAACATTGCCGTGCACCACTTCTCATGTAGCTTTTCTTATAATTTCATGATTTTTATGATGAGGTGCACACAGCTCTGCTGTCCCTTTATGTGTGTTTGTCTACTGTATGAATGGATTATCCTGATTGCCACTTCTAGGGGAGTACGAAGACAAGGCTGGCTTGGTCTGACCCCATTAAGTTACCATTAAGTCCACTTTTGATCATTTCACAGCAGTACCACAACCTTCATAGATTGTTAATAGGTTTGCCATGTCAAAAGCCAAACTATACATTCATTCATTATTTTAACCACTTAATCCCTATCAGGGTCGTGGGGACCAGAGCCTATCCCGGGACATCGGACACGAGGAGGGGACCAACCATGGGCATGTACCAAGGCAAATGGTACAGGCAAGCTTAAATAAGGACAGAAATGGAACACATTAGGGCAAACAAACCATAGAACGACACAGGAGAAGAGGGGACGGGACACTGAAGAAAACCCACTAGTAGGCTGGTGGTGGGGACTACTGGCCAGACTCTGACATGAATTAATTGTTAGATTAATTGAATTGACTTTTCCAGAGCCTGTAGGCCAATATTTTGCAGGTTTATTTAATAAATGGTTTTGTAAATACATTTGTTGTGCTGTACCTTTTCTTAATGACAATGCCAAACAGGGCAGGAAACACCCATTTCTGTAGGTGGAAGCCCTCCACACACTATCAATGTCTTCTTTTTCAAAATACTTACTGAAGCCTATAAGCTATTTTTATAGATGGTGTAGAACACATCTGCCTTGGCAGAGTTTGCAGTTATCTGTTGAAAATGATGTTCCTGTGGTAGTCCCCTCTTCCATTTTCTCCTCAAGGCAAGAATTCTGGAAGTGAGACATTGTTTGAAAGCTTTTCGTGCTTGCTGGCGGCAATTGCTGATGGAAATTCAGAGTCAGGAGTCCTGAAGTATTACAGCTGTCTCTGAAAAGCCTTGCTGCATCCTTTTCCCTCTGTGCTTGGCCATGTGTCAAACAGAGGAAAAGATAGGCAACTTTACACGTCCTACACATCTTGCCCTTGTCCATCCTTCCAGTCTCTCAGCGTGGTAGTATTATAAAGACTGTCTCAGGCAAAAAGTCTTATCACAAAAGATCATCTTATGTAAAAGATAATCACAATGTAACACACAGGCCAACGTTTTATTTTTCTCTGCAAAATATCTTTACATATGCATGCTGTGTTTCCTTAAATTCTCACATCGTCATCACCACATTATTATTTTCATGATCTGTGTCTGCAGCAGAGAAAATATTCCAGCAAATATTGAGAACCTATAAATTATGGCTGTGTTTACATTTATGCCATTATATTACAAGGACAGTATCCCCAGAGCAACTTGAGGTTAATTGCCTAGCTCAAGTTCGCAGTGATGATAGTGCTATATATGTATAAATATATGTGTGTGTGCATGCATGTGCAGGGCTATGTGTGTGTCAGAGAAAGAGAGCGAGCAGACTTTCAATGAGAGTGCCACTTGTCTGACTGCAGGGATTGACTAAATAATCCCTCATAGTCCAGGCACTGCCACATACCTCACTAATAGCAGGTTGATTATCAACAAGACCGTTCTTTAGCACGTCCCTAACATCTGCTTTCTGTCAGAGCGCAGAGTGCTGGACACACACACACACTTGCACATGCACAGTATAACTACTGATTTTCCTAAGGCACAAGTCCTATTTGCAATCATAAGGAACTAAATATTTCTTTGCCCTTCAACATCTGGGTCAAACTAAAATATGGACAAAATATTGACTTAACAGCAAAGACAATTCCATGTCCAGGTGTACTATGTCTTTTGTAGTTTTGTATGCCTTTAAAATTAAGATTTAAATATTCCACATATACATATCTTTCTTTCATTACTTTTAATTATGTTTTTACACAAATTGCAAGCATACTTTGGTTTTATGTGATTTTTATTCAGATTTTGTAATAATGTGGCAATTTAATAACATTTCTGTTGGTGGAGTTTTGTACTGTGCTGTTATTTGTACTGTTTGTTGTGTTTCCAGGCTGTACACTTACTTCAGTGTCTACAATCTACAACGAGACAAGAGGACAATTAGGATCATGTTTAACACAGTTCTCTGTCCTCCTTTATGTAAGCCATGAGGCACTGACACTGAATTGTGTACTGACACCAGCTTTGTGACTTTATAAAGGACAGACCAAGTGTCCTGCAACATTTAAAATTGCTTACTATTGCCCGGCCAACTTTACTGATCCTTCATTAGGCATTTATAGACACAGTGCCCTTCATCAAGTGCTCCTTTTATAGGTACCTGTAAAAACGTTCAAAGACCCTCTCCGGCTCCTTATCATGCCGTGGTGTTTTTAAGATCTGCTCACACCCAGAGCATGAATGCCCTGCTTTACTGTAAAGTTTGATGGCAAAGGTAAGGTTACACTTCCTTGGGGGAACTGGGCGGGGTGGTACAGGACTGATTCAATCTAAGTGAGAAAAAGATAGCCTTTAAATCTTTGTTAAAAGCTTTGGAAAACATTGACACCATTTATTTTACTTTTACCCACTAACACATTTGTTAAATGAGTTCATATGTTCATGACTTTAATTCAGTCATGCTTGATTATTGCAATTATTCCATATTGTTATACTTACATGCAAAACTAAATTATATGCCTTAGGTCCAGCTACAGTTCAAAAGTTTCTAATGGCTCAGTGTATAAATCATTTTCCGGATAGGTTGTTCATATGGGAAAACCATTATCTTCTTATCAAGGTAAAATATATTTGGAAAAAGGCACTTACTACTCACCTACAATTTATTATAAAACAGCATTATGTGTGATCATTAGTATTAACTACTTTGCTGTTATTCTTCTAGGATGGTTTTGATTGTAGTGTTAGCCTGTAAGGCAATCCAGAAATTTGAGGGCCTGAGACAACCCAGAAGTTTTAGATTTTATAAAATGTAATACAGCCAATTTACACAATATTGTGAAGTATAGCAAAATTATGGCTAAATCTATAGCAAATCTAGACAGGACTGCAACACTCAAATATCAGTTGAAATAAAGAAAAGAAAAGAAAACAAAAATATGATTACATTATGACTTTCAGTAGAAATGAACATTGTTACAAATATTGAATAAAACAAATATTTTACTTGTTTTCATAGACTTGACTGGAGTTAAAATTTTCAGTATTTTAGTGTGAAAGCAAAATATTAGGTGTATGGAAAACAGAGGTCTGCCAACAGCACTATACAGTGAGATTCTAATGATAACTACGTTACAACTTCATAATCTAATGGTAGTCATTATACTTGTACTAGACCTTTCTGGACAGCCCATTGTGTGCAGAGAAAACTGTTATTCATATTTTTTAAATATTTTTTGTTGTTGTTTATCTTTGTTTCATAATTAACAACGAAAAATAACCATAAGGAAATATTAAAGCAGGGTATGGAATTACATTTGGAATAGAAACATTTTAATTTTAATTTTTAATCACAAAATATATGTTAAATATAGATGAGTAATTCGGATAATCCTTTCTTCACAACGATAATCAATTAGTAGATATTAAAATACAATTTGGTAACAATTTGGAATTTTGACTTTTATTCTCAAAAATCAAACTGTTTAAAACCTATCCTCTTTTTACTTAATTCATATACTGCACTTTTTCCAAAGGGTTAGTGTTATACTGTGATTCCTTCAGCCTTCAAAGTTCCCCCAGTTTTGTGTTTTGCCTGAAACAGTGTTTTGTATTTCGTGATAAGGCTTTTGACTCTGGTAGCCAGTGTAATTATAAAGGTTTTTACTACCACTCTCCTAGGTCACTAATCATGTAACTCGGAAAAAAAAAACCTATTTGATGAGGCATCTTAAATTAATTTGACAGTAACTGATCATCGCTGAAAATAACATTAAAGTAAAATGTTAACTTTAAATGTAACTACAGCATTACTTCAAATGGTGCGCTCTTGTTGAAAGAATAAACTGAAGACGAAAAAGAAATGACCTTATTGCAAAAGGCATATACATGGCACTAAGCTCCAAATTAATATTAATGAAATGTATTAATTTGCTTAATTTTATTAGCATTTTTGGCTACCCTCCACAGTACACTATTTAAATCAGTGACCTATTTCAATAAATAATTCAAATTAAATAGTTAAATATTGAATCCCACAACTGGATTGTAATTGTTGATTGTGTGATTGATTACATATAATAATAGTACTATAAATTATAGTAAAGGACGCTGTCTATGGTTTAAATACTACGTAGCTGAAACAAAGCGAAGCATTTTTTCCTTCGGTCCCAAGAGCTGTACTCGTGATGAACCGCCGTCTCAAGATGCTGTGACACGTCGCAGCCGCGTAACTACATTTCTCACACGGAATGCTGCGCATCTTAAGCGGATCTTTCAAATCGTGTTATTTTTGTCCGATTCCGAACACCACCGCGTCCAGAATTTTAATTTTTGTGATCATCAGGACATTTTAGAATGGAGTGGACTTTCATTTCGTTTATTAACAAGCATCCCCGTCACTTTTAGTCTATTAGTAGGTTCATTGCTGAGGAATCTGAAAGTAGTAAGCAGATAAACGTTTTATGCACGGATGCTAAGACTCCTGTAGTAAAGATATTTGGCATCTTTACCGTAATAATGACGTAAAATTTAGAACACTCTCATAATCTAATAATAATGGCTAATATGTCAACACAATTGTTGTATTTCTTTGACAAGAAAGAAACCTAACGCGCACAATGGCGTTAATTAAATGTGAAACACTCTCTGTTCCACAAAAGTTGTTTGAATGATGATTATGATCATTATGATGATGATGATGACTGGTTAATTGCTCCAGACGTTGCCTGTCGAAGGTGACTGGTTTCTGTAAAGATAAGTGTAATATATTTAGCTATGGCAAAGCAATGTTTTGAGAATAGGTAATTGCTTACATCCTTTTCTGCCTATGGAAACACTGTCCAGATCTCAGTACGCACATTTGTGTGGAGAGCACGTAGTACGTTTGCCCTCAGATTTGAAGAGTTTGTCGTATTGATAAGAGACACAGTAGCCTAACCCAAACATATAGCAAGAGGGGTTTCAACCCTACAAATCGTGTTCCAGTGCTGCAGAGTGATACAATCCCAATTCACGGCAACAGTTCACCTGATTATAAACAATAAAGGCCATCATATAGCCCGATATAACTTACAAAATAATTACAATTATTACAAAAAATCTATTTGCTCAATATTAAGGAAGTATTTATGTTTATGTTTAAAGAAGTGTCATATGAGACACATGTATAAATATGTGCCACTCAAACTTGATTTTACGTGCAGTTTGACGTGCTCAAATTACCGAGACTAATTTCCTCACATTTGCAATTAGTAAATCAAGAGATTCTACCCAAATGCTCCGTTGCCTAATTTTAAGTATAATCAGCTTCAGTGGTTATGTCACGCCTAGTATTTTCTGTAGGGAACAGACAGTAAACAAAGTTCTCTGTAATTTACTTTGAAGATTAGATTATCTTTGTAGGTCCCCAAAGAAATATTTGGGGACGTCGCTCAAAAAACACGGTAGCCTGGAACGCAGCAACTTGCTTGAGCTATCTGACGACATTTAGGTTTTTAATGACTGCTTATTGAGATTAAAACAGAAGATTTTAATAGATTTTAGGATTTTAAGATTTTATATTTAGCTTTATTTCGAATGTGCGCTTTAAAACCGCTTTTACATGTTCACATTTGCGTTATGGAAACGAAAGAAATACAATTCATAATTTGGCAATTGTTATATATGGTTGACTTAATTTATGATTATGTTCAAATGACCCTGTTAATTAAACAAGAAGAAGAAGAAGAAGGAGGAGTAGGAGGAGGAGGAGGAGAAAAAGAATGGGGATTTAATGGCCACCGACAGGCATATGTTGATCATTCATTTTTGTCTAATATAAGAATTCAGCTATGCAACTGTTTGGGATTGCAGTGTTTGGTCTGGACTTCATGCACGCCAGTTTAGCACTCACACATGCAGTCGGACAGCAGAATATGATTTGACTTTTGTGAAATAAACAAGGCCTTACAGCATACATTGCCCCAAACCTCTTAACCTGTATACTGTTCGGCCTTAATCTCATGCACCCAAAACCATCATGGATGCTGGCCTTTGAACAGTATATTAACAAGCCGAATGGTTCCTCTCCTCTTAAGCCCCAAAGACATGGAATATCACATTTTGATTCGTCCACAATACTGTTTTCCACTTCACCTCATCCATCTTAAATGAGCAGGCGCAGAGAAGGCAACTGCATTCCATATTGATATACAGTTTCTTCTTGCATGGTAGAACCCCTGTGGATGTAGTAAAGAACAGTGTTCTCAGAACAATAATTTTTAAATGTGAGTGGCCGCAGTGACTTTCACTACAAAATTGTGTCTGTTTTTAATACAGTTCCATCTGAGGACCCAAAGATCACAAATGTCCAAGATTAGCCAGTAGATTCTCTGCTTATTAGCCAGGAGAACAACCTCATGACTGGAGGAACTGTGGAAAATGTAGGAAATGTAGGTATACATGTCACTTTAACCCTTAAACACACACACACACACACAGATTCATTCTGATTTGGCCAAGCTAACAGGTGGTGACTCTGACTTGTATAAGCCTATTACTAGGTGTCTTAGTTTTTCATTTATTGTCGTTTGGGACAAATCAACTTGCTGTGACATTTTTTCATTTTCACCATTCTGCCCAAGAGCAACATACACAAAAACACAGACTCTGACAGAAAGTAGATCACCTAGTCTGGTCCTGTGGAGGTTATGACCCTCTCCATCTGGTCCTGATTGGTGTGTTCCCACTGGTCGTATTCTGAGCTATAGACACCAATTCAAACCCTTTCCATTTTGTTGCTTTACATAGCTAGTGGAATGTGTGGTCATATATGGATGACAGACTGTTTATGTTGGTTAATGCATAAATGCAATCATTTTAAGCATTATTTTGAATGCTATCTATTATGCAATTTACAAATTGTATTTATTTACAACAGATAACAAGAATTTCTCAATACAGAAGAGATTTTTTGCATCTCCACAGATTATCAATTTGAGGCTTA
Organism: Distichodus sexfasciatus; assembly: GCA_032718565.1. NCBI lineage: Eukaryota > Metazoa > Chordata > Actinopteri > Characiformes > Distichodontidae > Distichodus > Distichodus sexfasciatus. The sequence continues at coordinate 291,399 of JAVGVS010000433.1, read as the reverse complement.
GCCCAACAATTAATATTTAAACCATGGTTTCTAAACTCACTAAGGGTCTAAGTCACTGTTTCCATTTTCTCTCAATTACCATCATTAAACAATCTGGATTCCAACATTCCATTCTTCAAGACCATCCTTTTACATAATCTATTTACAGTTTTCTAATATAGTTAATGACTAACCAAATTGTTACATGTTCTGTTCAAACAGGGCCTTCTTAATCTGCTAAAAGGTTCCTAATGAGGCATATATTGTGACTGGGGTTTTCAAATTATATGCCCTGCTGGTATGGTGTATGCAGTCAAAAGTTAATGAAACAGAAAATAAACATTTTCTCTAAAATTCCCTTGATATTTCCTTTACGCAGTGCATGTTTGAAATCTGAGCTCTGGTGCCACAGTATCTTTTAAATCTAGCTTGTACATCTGGCATTCTATATAGTGTTTGCAAAGTTAAGCAGTACTTTGCAAGTATTTGAAAAAAGTTTTTTTTGTATTCGGAATTCAAGTTTACTATTATATTAATTTTACACTAAACACTTAATTAATATTACTAGTTCATATTACTAGCGGCACTCTGTTGAGAATCTGGTTGCCCGTGAGGAGAAGCTCTGACCAAATGGCTTCTAATGCTGCAATAGTGTCTGCTGGAAGGGAGCAGTGTGAAGAGAATGTGAGTGATGTTTTGATGATCCACTGCAGACTCTTTCACATTGCAGCGCTACCACTACTGTACCACACAGTGATGAAATTGGTAAGGATGTCCTCTGAAATCCCCATGAAGATGTGAGAGGGAGGTTTGGAGTTGCAAGTGGTCCAGGTGAGGTTTTCTGAGATGTGCACACTCTGGCACCTGATGTTGTTAACAGACTCTATTGGAACTGTTGATGCTGAGTGGGTGTGAGCCTCAAGTCCTCAATTATCTCTTTGGGTTTTTTTCACATTTAAAGAGAGATTAGTGCTAACTGTTTAACCTTTTCTCTGTACGCTAATTTATCATTACTTAGATCTCCCTGTGTAGACATCTGTATGCAAATATAATTATAAATAATATAATTACAGAAACCTAGTTAATATCAAATTGGAGCATGCAATACACCTGCACTGCCTTGGTTTGAAAATATGGTTCCTAAGCATTAAATAATCTTCACTTTGTGCCCAAAAACCCTTGCTGTTTTTATCATTATTATTATTATTTTTTTTTTTTTTTTTTTTTTTTACTTTTCTTTTTTTAAACAGTCTATACCTACATTCTAGACTCATTTATTAAACATTATCTAACTACACTAACTAAACATGAGAAAAATAATTCTAGATTGCTATATATATGTAATGCAAGGGAGGTTTATTTTATACGTACAATATTGTGATATTTGTCATATAACCAAACCTTTGTTAACAGAAGTTTCCAAATGCTAATTTCTGATAAGAAAGAATAATGAACTCGCATTAAGTTGATAGAAGCATGCTATCTGACATTATGCATGATTTTGAAGCTTTTCAGTTGGACCTAATACCAACTGAATTAATGCTCTTGTAGCTAATGCTGAATAGTTGTTTTCCTCCTGTAAAATGGTGTCAATTTAAGAAGGATTCTGTACTTTTCTGGTGCAGAGAAACCTCTGAAGTTCAAAAGAACTATAAAATATATGTCTTTACTTAGACTACATTAAATCACATTGCATGTTCGATATAGACCATAGAACAGGGATTTGTGTATTTTGGAATGTATTATGAAAATTTCCTTTGCAGTTGTTCAAATACTTAATGGTAAAATTTCACTGCACAGTTTCATAATTATCCAGTCTTGGTAAATACCCTCAGTCACATGAATTAACTTTTATTTTCTGTTTTGAATCGACTTTGATTTGCCTAAATATTTTGGTGCTGAAGCAGAGTTTCTAACCCTTCTAGCCTCAGAGGAAATGCCTTAATTCTCCTGAAATCTATCATATTCTCCTGTTCCTGCTTATCTCAGGTTTCAAGTTTGCTTCTGTAACAACAAATGATTCATCTCCACAACATACTTCTGTCAGTTCTGTCAAGGTGTGACAAGGATTATATTTATGAGGAAACTGGTGTTGTATGGACCTCATTCAATTTTCCTTTAAAAGATTCATTTGCTTTGTGTTTTAATGCATACTGTTATTTTTTACATTCTCGGTTCTCAGGATACCCACAGTGCTGTAGACTAGCCATTATTTTTAAAATATTGGGAATAGTTTTCTTGTCTTTAAAAGGCAATCAATTTATTGTCCATACAGACTCTTGAACTGTAATAATAATAATAATAATAATAATAATAATTAATAGTAATAATAATAATAATAATGATAGCTCCACATGCCTGGAAAAGTGACTTGCCCATGTCAGCCAAGAGTACATGTATGCCTAAGCTGTCGTTTTGCATTTGCTGAGCAGTAGTCACTAGAGCTGAAGGGAAACAATGTGGCAGAGTGCAGCAAAGGATGCATTAATCATAACCACTCTCACATTTCCACACCTCCATTCATATTCCCTCTAGGGTCACCATTCAGCATGTTTGCTAATTTGGACTGTTCTTTAAAACCAAGAGTGGAAAAGGAAAACATATGTCACCAAATAAAATTTACAGTGACATCATACATCTATTTGTCTTTGTGATGGATTTATTATTACTCTGGAAGTCATTATTATTTTATACTGTATGCAAGAATATGTCTTCAGCAGTTTATATTTTTACAGTCTGGATTCTTTTGAGATTCACGGTCAAAAAAAAGTTTAAAGTAGATAATCTACACCCCTCCATAACTCTGGCCTTTCGAGGTCTGATGTACGATCAACCCATCTTTCTTCATTATTATGGTTGCCACTGTACGCCTTTTAAACACTTAGACAAAAAGATCCGCAAGTTAAGCATTTTACCATAAGTGTACTGAACTTCGCTGTTATACCACAGGCCATAATTTAAACTGTGATAGACTAAGCAGGAGCATAAGCCTGAAAACTCACAGTGCATAGACACATTTAAAAAGCATTTAAAATGTCACTAATTGTGATCAAAGATATCTTTAACAGCATTGATGAATCATTTGAGGTTAGACAGTTTGGGTTAATGTTGGCCTAATGCAGCAAGCAGGAGCTTGTTTTTATTACTCCACCACTCATTGTTTGTGCAATTTCTTGATTTCCTAACGCCTATGATGACAGGCCCACGCATTGAGCCAAGTCTTAGCAAAAGTCCAAACACAAGCTAATGTAACCAGCGGGATTTGCACTTGGAGATTGTGGAGTGGGAGAATTAGGGGTCTGAGATCTGATGTAAGGTAAAACAGAGTAAGTCAAAAGGAATGGGCAGTGAGTTCACACATTTCTCAAAATAGGCAGTTTAATGTAATGGAGAGGTTTAGAAGCTGTAAACAATGTAGGCCTCATGTAATCCTGAAAGGACTCTGCCCTTGCAGGAACACACAATGGAACTTTGATTAATTGTTGACCTCTCACCCGTGTCAAATAGGAGAAAATGTAATTGGTAGAGAACTCTCTTGTCTAAGCGAAATCTTTGCCTGAAGTCCATTTAAATTTATGCAGAGAAGTATAATACTGCATACCTGTTTAAAAGGTGGGTGTAGCCTGGTACAGTGCAAGGCTACAAAATTGCACAAGTCAAACTCTTCATGTACTAACAATACTAACAGATAAATATATAATTTAGAACACTTCCCTGCCTCTGTACAACCTATATATAAGTTGGGTATACAACTTTCATATGTCTCCACACTGTACCTCATTAATCAATTACACATTTTGCGATTTTGTGGATCCTTTATTATTGAAAATGGAGTTGTTAAATGTGTATTATAATTGAAATAAGTGTGTTTTTTATTTACACCTGAACAATGAACACCCTATGACTGGATGTCTGCTAGAGAATATTAGACGTGATGCAAAAGAGAACATGTGGCTATTTACATATATAGACAATGAAAAAACACTGTAAACTAGAATTGTTACAATATTAGACATTCTGAAAATGGTAGGTTTAATTAAAATATTTTTCCTTATTATCAGCCCAACAAATTAGCCCGGCTCCCTGGCTCTTGGGCAGTTTATCTCAACTGCTGGTGTTGCTACAAGTCTAGCTATTTTCACACCCAGGAAGATAGGAATCACCTTCACTAAAAGCACTTTTCATCAAGAGTCCTCAGTGGAATGATGCCCGGCTTGCAGTGCTCCACGTGTTGACACATAGATGGGTGTTGAGTGGTACAACTATGCAGTTGTCACCCATTCACCCTGCCTCAGGGGTTCCACTGCTGGAGTTTGGGGCTTTCTGTAAGCCTGAAGAACCGTGACTCCTCAGCTTTGCAAATCTGCGGTTATCTCTGGCTATGAAGGCTGCTTTCAGGGTAAAAATATCAATGGCATATGCATCATCACCAGCATTGTGCAGTCTGTCCAAAAATGTGAGAAAATATGGCAGGTGTGGTATGGAGCATGGTGGCAAGGTGGTGAAACATTATTTGAGATATTGAGCACACTTTAGCATCTTGCAGCAAAATAATATATGATCACTATCTGACCAATAATAGTTTTTTCTCCTTTGCCTGTAATCTTCCTAATGTTGAAGCCAGTTTCATTGATTTAAAATAATCTTTTGAGGGATCTCATTAGCATCATTTTCTACTACTTTCTGCAAAATAGTAGAAATTGTCAATTGTGTACTTACTTCCATGTATTAATGTCATAGAAATCTTATCACTTAAAAGGCTGTAAATCTGATTCATGCACACTTTACAGACTTTTGATACATCTTAATGTATTATCGTCTTTGAATCTCTCAAGTCTTATTGAGTTATGTACTTAAAAATTATTACTTCTTTGTGTGCTTCATTGCACATTCCTCCCATTCTGTCATTGACTCAGAGTCCTTTTATAAACTAACTGATTGGTCAGCATATCCTAAAGACATTTCTATTGTGGCACTGACCTAGTGATAAGTTAATTGCTGGACCAAAGGGTCTTAGGTTAAAATCTAGCTCTGTCCTGCTACCAGAACCACCATGACTGAGTCCTTCAGAAAGACCTTTAACCTTTGTATGAAGTCATACAATATGTGCAGTTCTTGCCAAGTTAGACAATGTATTGTATGAAAGCCATTTATGAATCATTTGATGTATAGGTATTCATGCAAGAAAAAAATGCAATGATGTATGTACCTGTGGTCAAGTTTAAATGTTGTTCAGCCGAAGAGGCAACAATAGAGGTGCTGAAGTAAAATGGACCATCAGTCCAGCCTCTCTCCTGGTCAACCCATGATTGATAACAGCTTCGTGGATTTAGGCTGGGCTAAGCTATGGACAAGTACATGACTGACAACAGTTTCTGGATTCATGTCTCTATTACATTCCATGCAGCCTGTACTTTTGCATTCAGTGTGAAGCAATTTGACACTTAGTGTCTTAAGCTGAAGATATGTGGCCAAGTGCTTATGCATTGCAATGGTCAGAAGTGGTAATGTTTTCTGACTAGTTTTATGATACAAGTATGCTTCAGTTCAATGTGAGTTGTGTTTACTGATCTGCTCAAATTGTGCAACCAATTTGACATGATGGGAAAATAGTTTATAAGTCTAGAATAATTGCCATAATTTATTGAGCTAATAGTTAAACCGTAATTTAACTGTTCAAAATGTATTGTTAAAGCAGTTGAGAAAAACTGTAACACGGTGTCACATCTTAAGCTCAATTAGCACACACATGAAACCTCACTAAAAGTAACGGCAGACATAGCATTATTGGACAGTGTGTCATTGTGTACATTTTTGAGTAACAGGAAACCAATGTGAATTAGTTGAATAAGACTGTGAACATCATCTGTATTGTCATTTGTCATATTGCATGAAACAAGTGACAGAAAATATCTTATCATTCTCTTGTATGTTCTCATCCTTCATTTAGCTTACTGAATTTAGTGACCCTATCTGAGTTTTTAAAGGTCTCAAGGGTATTTATTTTGATCACGGTTCTATTCTTAAAAAATAATTATAATATAAATTCAAAAGCATCATGTTGAAAATAAGCCTGTTGGAAGTATACTATAACATGTAGTATGATTTAATGATATGTTATGTATTGACAAATTAACTGATAAATCATGTCATTCAAATTACTTACGTACTTTGGAAAGAACATAAATCTATAACTGTCTTATCTGTTGGTAGTCTTTCTTAAACATTGTTACTGAACACAAATGGAAAGCATATATATATATATATATATATATATATATATATATATATATATATATATATATATATATATATATATATATTTCAATATTTAATCAATAAGACAACTACAATATATATTATTTTTGCTGGTCTCTGCTAGATATATCAGCACCTCAACTTTCTCTGGTGTCCATCTTCAATCTCCTATCTCCCTCAATTTCTCTTCTCCCATGCTGAACACTTGGGCGGGCAGACAAATTCCTGTGGGCTATTAAGTTACCCATTGCTATGGTAACTGCATGGGAGGCAGCGCCATTAATCATTTGAAACATGGTCCAAGTGCAGGTCGGCCTGATTGCAGCAGATAGGTGTCATCCCTTACGCACTAAAGAACTCCTTGATTTTGGGTAGAAAAGATTAAGCATGCCGCCCAACATGCAACCCAACCACCATAGCCCACCTTCTTCGTAGGTCTGTTTGTGTCATGTGACCATACTTCACAGAAACATATGGATTAAGATTGGAGTGGAATGCTTTGTTTTCCAAAGACACAGTGGAAACAAATAATGTACAGGTGTCTATAGAGACTCAGCATCAATAAACTTTTAAAAAGATCATACATAGCTCTAATAGGCAGTATTCATGTATTAATTTTTGTTTTTTTGATTTAAGTACGGTGAGGAGCTCAATCAGCGGCCAATACTAGAGGCAGGGGTGAAGCAAATCACTCAATCACTCAAGCGAAACTAGATGGATTACAATGAACGTGTCATTTTCCTTTCTAAACTTTTGTACTGGAAAGAATTTAGATTGTATTTCTAGCTAACATTCAAACCTAACTAAGATTTGCAATGGATGGGAAAATGGCATGAAAGTGTTAATATGTGGGGAAGTGGCTTTTGGGTGCTTAGCCCTCAGCACCCTAATGACAGGATTGTAAGTTTGAGTTTATGGTGCCTAGGGGAGAAGTGCGCAAAGCATTGCAATTGATACTGGATATGAAATAGTGATGTAGTTGCCTGGGTTGCCTGCAGTTCCCATAGCTGCCTGCCAAATTTACAATTGACTCCTGCACTTCAAACACTTGCTATAATTTTAGCAAAGACAATTTTCTAATTGTAGTAAGTAAGGACAGCTGCACCTAAAGAGATATAGAGCTGCTAATGCAATCACCATAACATATCACCAAAATCATTTTAGGTGAGCAGTGGTTATCAGCTGAACTGATTAAAATAATTATTTTGACACCTTGTCTATCTTACAAGACTTTAACTATGTCATTTTTTTCTTTCTTTCTTTTTATTAAACGCCATACTTGAGGCACAATCACAAAACCACTCAGCTTTGTCTAAGTTTTTTCCACAAGAGATGCAAATACGTATCATAATGTACAATAAACGCAATAATACCTAATTTGAAAAACATTGTGTTTAGTTGCGTAGTACTACAAACCATTTTCTTCTTCATACAATTCCAAAATAAAACTCATCTAGGGTTGTACTTTACAGAATTTGGGCAAAGAGGCCCCCAATCATTTTCTGTTATAGACATGCCATATGCAAATTAATAGCTTTTAGATGCAAGTACTCAGCAAGCAAGAGTGTTTAATAACAAACAAGTTAAAAAACAAAAACAACACAAACCCTTCAAGGCACACAAGTAGGCATCGAACCCGAGACAGGCAAAAAGGTTCTTCTGTTGCAGGGCAGAACTGTGCTGCAATAGCCAGTCAAACGTTGTTCTTGTTAGTTTCACCTCAATATTACATTTTACATGTATTTTCACTGCTTTTTAATTACTCAGGTTAGGTCCTGTTACACTACTTTCACTTGGTGTAAGTGGGGACAGAGATGATTAGTGTGTGGGTCTTTGATTGGCTCCACCTGTGCTTTTATTCAAGAAGTGTGGATACTCCAGTAATGTTTTCTCAGCCTCTTTTGCCTCCACAGCCTCCTAGTGGTTCGTGGTGGTCTATGGAACTGAAATCTAGATCTCACCTCACCGAACTACTGTTCTACCTGCTCTCTGCCTTTGCTTTTTCTGCCTTTTCATCCTCAACTGTAAATTTTTGTGTCTCTTATGCTAAATGGGTTTCAGCACCTCACTGTCTTCCTATGCTGCATCTCCTAACACCACTAACATTTGTCCATCAACTGTAGAATCCTACATTGCATGCATCCTTCTGCTTTCCACAATAAATTAACTAAGGCCAACAAAATGCCAATTGCCAAGTACAAATGGCAGTTCTTTAAGTAACACTTTATATCATTGTCAGTGCTTTTTTAACACTTTAGGTTAAAGTATGATCTTAATAAGCCTAACCTACTGATTTACTTGTGGCTGTGTGTAGAAATGACTGTTATGGTGCAATTTTTAATAGTAACAGATGATATCTGCCACTGCCTTTTAGAGAGATCAGTTATTGCAATTTATATAAAGTAATTGATAAATTGACTCACTTACCAGCCTTCCATTTGAACAAATTAGACAAATTGTTATATATTACCTAATGAACAAGTGTTCATTAAAGTTCTTCATGATCACTTCATGATAAATGGTTCTGCATGGTTGATTCATTTTATTGTCTTAATTTCATACTCTCTTTCTGTGCTATGTGGTTTATGTGCAGTACTTTTTTAAGTGCTTAATTAATAAACATGACTTCTCCAATATTATTGCTTGCTTTCACTGTTATTACTGGCAAATAACCAAAAATCATTAAGCTGATCTGATGTTAATTCACCAAAATTATATAATATTATGATATATTATGTATTAACAACTGAGGACAGTTGGTGAGGTAACAGTAAGTGTTTGCCCATCATCAGAAGGATTACTAGCATTAGGAAGTTACCACTGAAATACTTATGAAGCGGTACCATCCCTAGCACTGCTTCGGGCGATGGCCTTGTTAGTTGCCCTGCTCCTTCACAGATGGGTTAAATATGAAAGTCACATTTGCTGTGTGGTGCACTGACAGTAACACAATGTATTTACAATGACAAATAATCCCACTCTTTCACTTTCTAATATATCATAGCATTACATAATCATAATTTTTTTTTCCCAGGCTTCATACGTCAGATATTAGTTTAACATGCCATGTTAGTTCAAATATTGGCATCCCTCATTTTCAACCCGTAATTTAAAAATTGTTCCTGATGGTTTTAAAACCCGCAATCTTCACTGAGCAGTTCAAGGTCCAAAGAAAGTTGAAAATTTTAGCGTACAAACTGTTTGCATTGGATTCCAGGGAAAGCCCTCATGATTTCATGAAGTACTGGATTCACTCATCAAAAAGATTGACAAATTGCATTGGCACACAGTTTTGTTGTATTACGGCCATAGAAACATCCTTATAAACATTTTTTCCTGCTATTTCAAAACAGGTTTTTGTATTTTGTAGTATGCATGGCTACCGTCAAACCTTCATATACAAAAGGACACATTTTATTTTATTAATGGTTTTTGTCTCTTGCTTATTAATATATAAGATAGTACCATGAATTTTCCAAAACTGTTTGTAGTTTGAGGTACTACAAATATTATATTTTTATTTATTTCATAACTATACATATTCCTTTTCCAAAAATAACATTGTCTTTTCTTACTCATACTCTGAAACATAGGTGCAGTGAAGGGAAGGGTCAGGGTGGCAGTGTCCATGCGGCAGCAGCAGCTATCAGAGTGCATTGGGAGAGCAGAAAGGTTGAGAGGAATAAGGCAAACCACAGACAAAATCAGGAAAATAATAATGAGAGGGTAGGAAATGTCACAGGATCTTCTTTTGCAGTCCTGATGTTTTTTCTTTTCTTTCTTCAGCTTTTCTTTTTTTCTTCTCTCAATGGTTGCTATGAATCTGGGGGAATATTCCTTTGAGTGACAATGAAACGGAAAAGCTGACATTGTTAGTATAGATTTCACTGTTTATGTTTCTTTCAAAACACTAAATCAGATCAGTCCCCTCTTGATTGGCAAGAGGGGTCTAACCCACAGGCGACCTATAACTGTGAATAAGTTTTTTTACTCTGCCGTTTTGCATGAGACACACACATACACAGATGAATAGATAGATAGATAGATAGATAGATGGGTAGATAGATAGATAGATAGATAGATAGATAGATAGATAGATAGATAGATAGATAGATAGTTCAATAAAAATGAAAAGAGAAATTAGAAGCAGCATTATCGGCATCCAAGATTATACAGGACTTTTGCAGAGTATTTATTATTAAGCAAATAATAAGTGGATGTCAGAAAAGCCAAAACCCATTGTGTGGAAAAACATGTTTTATTATTAAGGACACAGATCAAATCAAGAATTATAAAGCAGAAAAATCTTCTGTTCAAAGCTATAAAACTCACACCTGGAATCAATATAGAGTGATACCTTCTGAGACACCCCATTGCTATTTCTCTCTCGCTCGCTCTCTTACTCACTCTGTCTTTTGTTGTTGTGCAGAGTGCTCTGCTCTTAAACATTTTAACCGACAATTGAATCATTATACTCAATAAGATGAAAGATTTTGGATGTCAAAGAGGTGTTACTTATTTCCGACACATAAAAGAAAGGTTATTTACTCACAGAAATCATAAATACATAGCCTGAACTGTTATTACATCCTCTGAAGACTTACCAGATGCACTTAGACATGTGCCCTACACACATACAGTAACACACATTTACACACAGCTGCTCATTGTTCTGTACTTGGCATGCTCAAAGTCACTGAAATGATGTACTGGCTGCTCAGTGAACCTATGGCCCTGAGCAGTGTATTCCTTTTCCCCTTCTCCCCTCTTCCAGCATCTGGACTTTTATGAACATGTTCAGAGAACTAGAAGCCACCCGGACACCATTCAATTTTTCCTAGGACACTTCACTGGGCAGACATGTGCATGCAGACATACAACAGTGTGTATAGTTCATATACAGAGAAACTTTTAATAACACAAATTCTATTTTTTTAAAAACTATGACAAACAACTGTAAGATCTAAGCCAAGGATCCAGCTCCACAGCAGACTTCTCTCAAATTTGGCATGTTATCTGCAAGGAGTGGTTGGAGCAATATAGATTTGTTAATTATCTTCTGCCATGGACTGATCTGACAGCTCAACAAAAGTTTTCCTGTTAAGGTAATATCATGATTTTAGGGCAGTGTATTCCGACTGTGATTGCTGCTAATCCTTTACTTCAGTAATAGGGCTGTTTTAATTAGATGAAAGTCATCAACATGAATTATAAAGATTTAGAGACACAGAATTTTTGTGCAAATGCACTGTATTATTAAACCACATAGATGATTATTTTGGCTTTTAATATACAGAATATAAATTTCACTGCCATGAGCAATATGAATGATAAAAATAAATCAAGATTGAATGCAGATTCTGAAAACAACAGCACTGCAGCAATGCATGAGCATCTATGACTTTGCAGGCATACAGGAGCTGTGATGTCTACTAGCAAATATTTCAATAGTGCAAAGATAGTCTGTTGTGTTGGTACATTATTGAATAATTTATTTTCAATGACAGACTGCTTCATGCTTTTAGCTCAGCTGTCTTCATATGTTATGTTAGTTCCACATGTCTGAAACAATAGTTCTGTTACTTTAGCTAATGCATTAGGTGCAATAGTCTTAGACTGCACTTCTAATTATATTAGTAAATACATTGGGATCTTAAATCTGCTTCTTTTTATACCTCAACAATTCTTGATAGGCTACCAGATTCTCCTCTGTCTGAAAGTTACATTGATTAAGCCTTGAAGTAACAGACACTTTAGTCTTGTTTTGGGTAAGCAGACTGTAACCATTTGTTCAGCCACAAGCTTTTACTTCTGGTGAAGGTTTGAATGGTAACCGATTAAACTTTTCTTACCCACCTCACCAAACCACACCACTGGAGATTTGGGTGGATGCAGCTTCTACAAGTTTTTATCATTCACTTGCCTTATGACCATGTATTGCTTGGCCATTTCTGATTCTGATCACACAGAAACACATTATTTCAGTCTATTCAGCCTTTGCCAACATCTTCAAGGACCATAAGACTGCTCCATCAAACTTTTACCCAAAGCCTCTCTTCCTAGGAGCAGAGCCTACCCACTAGGTAAGAGTGTAGGTGGACATGCACTACAGGGCTAATTTGGAGTGGACTAATTAAAGTGATGTATTTTTATGAATTATATATCTACTTTTTTTAAGGCAAATTCATGACACTTTACCACTCAACCAAAAAAAACATAAATTAATCTTTTTCTTTTTTTTTTGTTAACTAATAATGATGCAAACAAATTAAACTTGTGTGTGTGAGTTGTGTGAGGGAGATCTTGTTTGTGTGTTAGTGTATGTGTATTATGTTTTATCAAAACTTGTGGTCATTTGGCAGTAATTTCTCACTCACTAAAGACTTCCTAGTGCAAACATGTAAAAATAATAATAAATTAAAAAATAAATGCATTTAGTTCAGTGGAATTGTTTCATTTGTTTACCAACCACACCTAAGACATTTAAAGAAACATTATTTTTGGTGTGAATGAATACTATCCAGATGATCGAAACCAAGATCTACAGAATAAAAAGTCACTGTAATTGTAATCTAATAACGCCATAAACATAAAAGCTTTGCAAGAATTATGTTGACGTCATAATTCGATAATGTGACGAAAATTTCCTCACCAAATGATTGACCCTCCTACTCTGTCTCCACTATGAGAAGACTGCCTTTCAAACTTTTAAACCTTACTCACTGTCACTTGGAAAATGCGCTGACCAAGAGAAGTGTAACAAAAGAAAAACCTCCTGGGAAACAAGTAATGTGAACACATGTGTTTTACTCTTCTCAGCCAATTCTGTTCAAACAGGGAAAAGGCACTCCAATCATTTTCACTTTTTGGCCAGCTAAGTGTCAGCAGACCGTTTTAAAGACTATTCTCTGTACCCTGTCCAGCCTAAATAAAAATCCCACTTCTATGTACCAGTATTACTCTGCTATTAAAATTAGAATTTTACAATGAGTACTTCAGTAAACATAACAAATATATTGAGAAGGAATGAAAATAAGGAAGGGAATGAATATTTGGATTGTTAACAACACTAACAGCTAAGTTTAAAAAGTAGCTACAATGACTTTGCAATAAAAATAACTCTACAACACCCTACAATTAATTGTTAATTTCATGCTGACAGGTTTGTGTTCCGTAAACTCAAAAACATAATCATGTAATGAGAACCAGGTGCATGATTTCTTTTAAATTTGAATAATGTTTCCTATCTTCCAGTACTGCTGAAATTATATTTTCTTTTTCAGGCTATGGCTGCAGTGTCTTCTATGACTCACACTTATATACAGTGGCTGTGGTATGATCTTTTACCCAAAAGGCAATTATATAATATACCTTTTTAAGTGAATACTAATATTTGTATATTGATTATTACTTTGAATCACTTTAGCAAAATAACCTTTGGTGATTTCTACATACACAATCAAATGAAAATGTCTGAATTTATAAAAGTCATGTCACGTGAATTCTTTAGCACTGGAATTTAAGACTTGTTAATAATAAAGTACCTTATTGGGCACTTGTTATGTAGACTTTTGAAGGGCACAGTCAGGGAAGGCTGTCATCGTTGTGTTTGATGATGACACTTGCTCCAAGGGATGGGAGGTGAGAGGTGGATTTTAAGCGTGGCTGAAGCGCTGAGTGCCGCCTGGTGAACTGTGGAAGCCAAAGCGTCACAAGTCCAGATGTTGGAGAACTGCCGGCTGCCCTCCAATGTTGTGCGCGTATGTGTATGTATCGTACATGTAAACATGTATTGTAATAGTGTAATTTTTTTTTTATAGATATTGGATAAGGTAAATGATACTGGGTTGTGAGATAAAGTGTATTTATTGCACCAAATATGCAATTCTGTGAACATTTGCAGTTAAACAAAACGTCAAGGTCAAACGATCAAATGATCAAAATTTACTCCCCCTAATATGGATTATATTGTCTAGTGTTTTAACTACAGTTACTTTTATGCATTCATTTACCAATAATATACATGTACTTTCCCATATCGATATTGATTAAAATTCTGTGCACTTGCATTTTTCAACTGAGGCGCACACTGACGAATGCTGTTTATACGTCTGTACACATCACGCTTTAATTTATTATATCACCAAAGACGACAAGGAATGTAACTCCGCTGCTTTCTCGGCGGACTACTCTTGTGGAATAAGCTCGAACACGTCACACCGCTATCAAAGACTCCAAGAAAAGATTAAAAACATCTTGCACTAAATCAGTCCAATTAGAGGAGGTCGCGGGTATTGCGCTAGCCTCGGGTTAGTGGTGGGGAGGCAGTGAAAACAGTAGGCGGCTATTAGGCGAAACACGATCACATTCATCATAAATTGTAATAATCACTTCGCGAATAAAAATGCGCTGGCACCTAAGCTGTTAATAAAGTAATCAAACAATTCGTTTACAAACCATGGCACGTGTACCTTAATTTGCTTTGATACAGCTATGATAATATGTACTGAACGTCTGACGCTTTGTATGTTGCATTCTGACGGTATGCGTTTAGTGTGTATGCACTTATATGTAAGACATTTTGTCTCCATACAGATTTAATGACTTCTCGGAAGTGAATTTACTTGCACCAAAAAGCATATTGCCCCAATACTGGTTGAATTTAAGACGTGTTAATTTTATGTACCTTCCTAAATAATAATAATAATAATAATAATAATAATAATAATAATGATGATAATAATAATAACTAATAATATGTAATAATAATAATAATAATATTCAGAAGTAGATAAGTACCAATATAATTAATCTATAGTGCTACATAAAACGTGCGTAAACTATTAAACATGCACTAGTATGCTGCTACTACTACCGTTGTTATGCTTTAGCCTCATTAATAGCAGATAATTACTTCCAGCGTGACAATCAGAAAACTGAAAGAACTCTTTCACTGACTATGGTTGACCAGCTTCCACTTTTCAATGTAAGTCTCAACATTTCCAGATTGACACCTAGAAAAGACTTTGTAAAAAGGTGTGACGACATTTGTGCAGTCTTTGTTTTGATCTTTGCTAACAGAACAACTTTTTCATCTAATAATATGAAGCAGATGGAAAGCACAAAGAGCTCTTATAAGATGAAGCTGTACTAAAATAACGCTAATATATTAGCATGCTGAGAAATATTAAGCAAATGTACCCGCTGTTTTTAACTACCCCGTAGTTGTTATAAATCTAATTAATATAATGCCTGATCAACTGAGGTCAGAATTAAATGATTTTCACTTTCAGTATTCGTGCTACACTGTTGTTTTTGTTTTGCTGTTGTTGTTGTTGTTGTTGTTGTTGTTGTTGTTGTTGTTTTATTACAGATTTTAAAAAAAAAAGATGTTTTCATTTTGACCAGATACACAAAACGACATAAATGTAGTCTTTTTAATCGTCCACTTTAATTCAGCCTCTGCCTAGTGTCAATAGCCATGCTTATTTTGTTTTTTGAAATCATTGGTAGTATGACTAATTAGAAAAATTAAACGTATCACGCGACAATGTACGAACTTATAATATTCATCAAAGACTTCATCTTTATATATTACAGAGAAAATTCCACTTTGGTCTACATCTATTTCGTTTGCAATTTTCATAAAAGATAGTAAGGTCAAAACATCAATGTCAAATTTGTTGACTGGCCTGGAGCATTAATTTGCTTTTTTATCTATAAATTGTGCGTATTATTCTCCATTCCTCTTCTGCTAAATAGTCCTATCACGTCGAAGTGGCGCACCCTTCAGTGTCTGTTAATCCTTGCAAAAAAGTTAATACACGTGGAACATCGAGACTGCATGTTCAAAATCAGTGAGCATTTAAATTAAGAATAATCGAACAGCTAGGCTAGTGAGTCGCCTCATAACGTATCACTTTACTTTGAATGACACCGTAACCATGGCAAATAATTTAACTAAAACTATTGTCTTATTCTCATCATCCCGGATCAGATAACCAACTAATCACAGCTCACACAATCGGTCTTGCCAGCAAAATCATATTATTAAAACAAGTGGCTTTGAGTCTTCGTGATACTCGGAGTAAACAGCATCGAAAGACGGTTGAGCGGTCTCGCCGGAAAAAATAATCTGTTTTAGATGGAATGTAAGGCCTTGGCAATTGTATTACGCGTGTTGGGGCTGATCTAAGGGTCTACATCTCCTTTCGAGACAGTTATATCTGAATTTGTATTTGGATCATTAGAGGGCGCGTTGAAACTTCGTTTCATGGACTTGCCAATCAATAGTTTTTCGTTAATTCGGAGATTTTCCTAGAAAGAAGTCATGTCTATGCTTCCGACTTTCGGCTTTACGCAAGAGCAAGTTGCGTGCGTCTGCGAGGTACTACAACAGGGTGGTAACATTGAGAGGCTTGGTCGCTTTTTGTGGTCTTTGCCAGCGTGCGAACACCTCCACAAAAACGAGAGTGTTCTTAAAGCAAAAGCGGTTGTTGCGTTTCATAGAGGAAACTTTTTAGGGAGCTTTATAAGATTCTCGAGAGCCACCAGTTTTCACCGCATAACCACCCGAAGCTGCAGCAGTTGTGGCTCCAGGCACTACGTCGAGGCGGAGAAGCTTCAGGGGTCTCGCCCGCGGGCACAATAAGGAAATGTCGAGTCCGCAGAAAGTTCCCCTACGATCTATCTCAGGATAATGAGAAACAAGCTTCTGCTTCAGGAAAAAAAGTCGGAGCGTTTTAAGGGAATGGTACAATCTAATCCATGCCCTGCCGCGAGAAACGAGGAATTAGCCAGCTCAGCAGGGTTGACGACTACTCAAATGAGCAGCTGGTTCAAAACGAACAGCAACGAGACCGCGCGGCGAGCTAAAGAGGTACGAGAAAATGAAGCCTGGAACAACTAATAGCCTTTGTAGTTCTGTACATGAACAACTTGGTTCTAAGTAGTAGCTATGAAACTAGTACACTGCGCACGTCGTTTTGCTGTTGGTGGACTAGAACTTTGTAACTCTCAGTGTAAAAATCTTTACATCGTATTTTTTAAAGAACAGCCTTCGTTATTTAGTTGTCGGGTACAGTCATTTAGCATTATAAAACATTTACAAACTCCAACATTAACAGTCTTCTGCTCAAGCTTACATGTTTTTTATTTGCGACATGTTAGAATGATGAACTAAGGTGTATTTTTAGTTGATAATGAGATAATCTTAATGACGATGATGATAATAGATTTTCGCGAATTGTAATAAACATGACTGAGAGCCTTTTGACGTAACATTGTAAAGATCCTGTTCTCAGTTACAATACTGTTCTTGCAAATGAATAAAAAATACAGAGCTATGAGAATTCAAGCCTGACAAACTCCGTCTCACTCTCTCAATGTATATTCAGCGGTGTACAGTACTAGTTTATATGTTTAATTACCAAATTTGACCCTAAATGCACCCCTGGCAATGGCCGCAGGGAGAACAACTTGAAATTCAAGTACGACAGTCACAACCGTTGTCCTCTCCATACATGGAAATAGACTATTTTAGAATGTTCGGATGAAGACAAATCCCCGCTGGAACTTTCCCGATTACGTCGTCAGGCCCGGCTTTGGTTTCTTACTTCAACGTCGGACTGCAGTCTCTGCACGGCCTCCCGTCTCCCTCGGGTCCCAGCGCCATACCGGTGACTAGCGTGGATTCTTTACACCACCACCACACTTTACATGACACAATTCTGAACCCTATGTCATCGAACTTGGTCGATCTCGGCTCTTAAATACAAGGAGCTGGAAAAAAGACTTAAGGTTATTACTACAGAGAAAAGAATGGCTATACTGGTTATATTTGAGTACCTTATGGGTGTTATTTTGGTCTAAAATCAAGCCAAATTCATAGCTTATCATTGATGAGTTTTCCTTTTATGTATTTTTAGCCTTATGTAAGTGTTGTTCAAAACCAAAATCGCTTTTTTGTTGTTCGCATCGATACTTAAATGGTAACAGATCCAACAGGTCCTTAAACGCTGAAAGGTGTATATATCAATTTACTTAAAAACTTTTTAAAATACCATAGTATATAATTCTTCCAGCAAAAAGGCTCCGTTTAATAAAGGATTTCGTATTCACATATTGATTATGAAAGAATCATTCTTTCTTTTTCTAGTATATTTGAAAGTTAAATGTAAACTGTACTAGAAACATTAAAATAAGGTCAATACATTGGTAATTCCATATACCCCTTAGAATAAAAGCTACTATACGTTTTTGAGGAAAAAAATTATTATGAGTTTATTAAATTAATAATGTGATATATTGCAGTACATCGAGACCACAGCTATAACATTTTTTAAGGAAACATTAAAAATTCTCAACTATCTTCCTGATTAATATATATATATATATATATATATATATATATATAACTATATATATATATATATATATATATATATATATATATATTTACATATTTTTTAATCAGATGAATTGCTTAGATCATTTTTTAGTGCATTATCAGTAAAATTAACATTGGTTATATTATTTTTGTTGTAAATTAACTCCTTACAGTCTACATTTTAAATGAATAAGGGTTATGTTTAGCTTCCATTAAGACGATATCGCCTCCAGATTAGTTACATGCGTATATTTTGGCAGTCCACTTTTGGACTGGGCATCTTGTGTGTGTCTGATTTGTTCATCTGGTAGTAACAGAAATCAAGCTTTTCTGCAAGCGAGTCATGAATGTAAAAATTAGGTTTTCACAGATATGTGTCATTTGACGTCATCTAGGCATTAAAGAGGTGACGACCACACTGACACTTATGATGTCCTTAATGTTTTATTTTTAAAACGCTTTCCAGCAACAATATTTGCCACATTTATTATGCATTCTAATCCAAAGCAATTTACCAAATTTCCATATCAATCATAAAAAGCAGATGACATGATCAATAGGTGAGCGCTTTTTTAGATAGCGAAGAAATATTACCGAGGTTCTGGGAAAGAATATTCCTTGAACAGGGGCTAGGACAC
The DNA here is from genome assembly GCA_032718565.1 of Distichodus sexfasciatus. Classification (NCBI taxonomy): domain Eukaryota; kingdom Metazoa; phylum Chordata; class Actinopteri; order Characiformes; family Distichodontidae; genus Distichodus; species Distichodus sexfasciatus. The sequence goes on along the minus strand of JAVGVS010000433.1, from coordinate 272,136 downwards.
CTAAATGTTTTGACTTATACCAATATATAATAGTAATATAGTAGTATAATAGTAATATATTAATATGGTAATATTCTAATTACTTTTTACGTATGTTCGTATTTTGCTTTTTAACTTTATCACTGCAAGCAGCTCTTGTAATCGTGATGCCAAATTGGCACTTTTGCGATTATTTTCAATCTACTATTAATATAGTACCATATAAAGCATTTTCGAAATGTAGGTGTCAACAACGCGATCGGCCGGATTTTAGCATTACAGTTCAGTGTTCGGTTACATGGGATTTAGAAGGACACGCATTTGTTTTCGACAACACAAACAGCGTGTTCGGCAGATTATGCCTGGGTCTTGAAGCACAACATTTATATGCCTTTATCCTCTAACAAGAAAAGTTTGTAATCTAAACAACCTGGAACAAACGACGTAAAGCCATGGCGAAAATGGAAAGGTAAAAAACCTAACAAATGTTTGTCAATATTTGGCAAACTATCTTTTGTCAATCAGTTATAGACTTCAATTTAGTTCTCAGGTTATGGTATTAAGTGGTTAAATTTCTTATAACTCACAGTTTAGTACCTTATTCCATTGTAACGGAAAGCCAACAGTTTGACATTTTATATAGCGTAAAAAGGTATAAGCAACGTATTTTCAAAACTAGTAAAAGACGAAATGAAGTTTTTAATCTGTATTAAATTCTTATTATATAACTATAGAAGAAAATACATATTTTCTGGACAAATGGTGCTGCGTATTCCTGTACTAATTTTCGTACAGCTTTGAGCCATTTTCACAAACTACATAAAAGCGTGTAAGACTTGTAAGAATCTCGTGCGGTAGCATTTATAAAAACACGGGATTTGATTTGATTTGATAAAATTTTAAGTAGCCCACTTTTAAAACGACGAGCAGTGACATCCAGCTGAGCTGTTGTCACATCTGCTATGTTTTACGTACAATTATTCGGCCTAAGGTACATTTTGAGTTCGTCCACTGGCTGTAAATTTTTTAAACGGGAATATTTCAACACGTGTACTAGAGATCGTTCAAGAGAATAATAATAAAAATGATACAGAATAATAAGAGAAGTCACAATACTGTAGCAATTCGGTATAGAAATATGAAACTATATATGATATATAAATGAGTTAATCCATATATTAAGTTCAGTTAATAGTGTATATGTAATGCTGTAATGAGCTGTGCAGGTCTGTGCAGATAATCAAAACGAGAACTAATTAGCTGTAGTGATTTGTCGGATTGATATCTACGGAACGAACGAACAAACACGAGATAGATAAACTAACTGACTAACTGACTGAATGATTGATTGAAAAATTGAATGAACTTAATATTTTACTCCACTCTTGAGAAAATCACCGGAGTGTACGAGACATCCAAATGAGTAAAACTTACGCCATCAAGCGAGAAAAGGTAATCTTGCTCGCCTCTGCAATTTAATGTTGTTTATTAGTATTTATTTAATGTAGTATGTCGCTGCTGTTTTAAGCTTTACCATTTAAAGTACAGTTAAATTACCCAAATGTAAGTATTATATACATAATACATATCTATACATATATATACATAATCGAATCTGCATACTTTAGAAACAATGTTTGGCAAACAATAAGTGCCCTACTACAGGTGATATATAAAATGTATAAAATGTAGCACTGTACAAGAATCCGGAAATCTGTTTTAAAACTGTTTTAACAGTTTTACATGGATCACAATTATGATTATGATTAATCATAATTATTAATTGTTTCTTTATACAAACGTAGCAGTGAGTTTTGAAACACCGTTACATTCTCTCTCTCTCTCTCTCTCTCTCTCGCTCTCTCTCTCTCGCTGTGTGTGTGTGTGTGTGTGTGTGTGTGTGTGTGTGTGTGTGTGTGTGTGTGTGTGTGTGTGTTCTTGCTACTTAGTGAGAACCAAAACAGTGTTTAACCGGCAGAGTGAGGACATTTTTGGGAAGTTTGGACTTTTTCAATGGTCTCACTTCTTTAAACCTTTTACAAAAAGTTTGTTGCCAAGGCAAAAGATGTAAGGTATCTTTTTGATTTGCTGAAATTTATAGTTAGAGTTATGTTTAGGGTTAGGTGTAGTATTATTTAGATACAGTAATATATAAGTCAAGGATGTGTGTGTGTGTGTGTGTGTGTGTGTGTGTGTGTGTGTGTGTGTGTGTGTGTCTGTGTGTCTGTGTCTGTGTGCGAGAGCGCTGGAGGAAAAGGAAATAAAATTTAGATGAGAAGAATTTCTAGTTTCGGTTTAAAAATTTGAACTCCCGTCAAACTGACTGTAGAACATACTGCACTCGCATTTCTTGCTGTTTACTGTTCATCCCGTCTGATAGCTAGACAGTGTATGCTTAACCTGTCTTAACTAATAATTTAATGAAGGGATAAAGTCTAAAGCGTCTTAATTAAAAACATGCTAATATGGCTGTTAGGTTTACCATTGTTTATGTCTCTTCTTTTAATGTCTGACTGTTTCTGGGGTCCTAATTAAAACGAGCTGGAAAATAAGCTGTCTTTATAGTGCGGTGATAATAATCACAAAACATCCAGGGACACAAACAGCAACATGAAGTTGGCAGAGACAAGACGTCAGTCCCAAAATTTATTTATGGGAAAAGGTACAAAAGGTACAAAGTCAATTTTCTGACTTTCGGTGTTGTTTTTATACTGAAATCATTAGTGCAAAATAAGAACTTACAGGAGGCGATGAGATGCACTAAACAGTATTTATTAATTTATTTAGTTTATTTAGTAAGTTAGTTGTTAACACAATTAGTAATAAGCAAATGAGTTCTGCATTGCCCTCTTCCTTGTTGCCTAATAATCCGTATGTGTGTGTGTGTGTGTGTGTGTGTGTGTGTGTGTGTGTGTGTGTGTGTGTGTGTGTGTGTGTGTGTGTGTGTGTGTGTGTATGTGTGTGTGTGTGTGTGTGTTCACCGTTGCACATTATTGCAGTATAAGAACACAGCATGTTTAAAATATATAATAGATGTGTTTGTGCTGTGGTGGTATTGCATTAGGAATCACCAAAAGCAAGCAGGCTGTTGACTCTGATCCAATGGCGAGGGTCATTGTCAGATTGACAGAACTCTAGACCAATGGCGTTGGCGGGAGGCGGTGCCGATCCTTTCGACCTCTTACCTACCTAATAACGTCTAATTGAAAGTTTAATCAAAAGGAAATAAGATTATTATTGGTATTGCAAAAAGTGCGTTTTAAATATTTGATGTATTACCATATAAAATGATTCATCTATTTATAAAAAACGCACTTAGGCATGACGACGATGTAAAGCAGAACGGTCCAGTGCCTGTCATGTAGGTCATCTAACTAAACAACAAGCAAGCATGCGAACAAACAAATAAATAAACTTTAAAATGTTTTATTATGCCCTTGCTACGTGTCCATATATTGGTACGTCTTGATGTCCATTCCAAAGAAATGTGTAACAAGCCCGAATATGATGCTGTACGCCCGCACTAAAAGTTGTGAGCGTTGTAAGACATTTAAAATTACGTATAACTGATTACCTTTCTGTAGTTTAGATAGCTAGCATTAGCATCAATAGTGCTTGTTAGCTCTGGCTGTTAATAGTGTCAGGTAAAAAATATTAACCAGTTAATGCTGTGTAGTTGTTCTCAGAAATTTCTCCTTGCAAAATCTGCAATTTGCAGTACACACATGGTGCATGGTACATTAACCATCATAAAACGACATTTTATCTGTTAAATACCTTCAATGTGGTCCGTATTTTTTTTAGTATCAAAATGCTAATAGTTTTTATTATATTAGGCTGTTGTTTTAGAATCCTGTTGCTAACTATTATTATTTCTATGGTGTGTTGGTGCATCATATATATATATATATATATATATATATATATATATATATATATATATATATATATATATATATATATTATACAGCAGGCTATTATATAAAGGTGTGGTTAGTGGCATTCAGTTTCAGTTCAGTTTCAATTTATTTAACATATTTTATTATTGAAATAACATGCACGATCTAAAAGTAAAGACTGAGCATTAAGACATACGAACTTGAAACTGAAGAAGAACATAGTGGTCACTTACAAAATATACTCCCCTAAAACCTTCATGGTTACATTGTCTTTAATACATTGCGTCCAAAAAGGAAGCTCTAATACCTTGAAAATCTGTCAACATTTGTTATCGGTAAAAAAATATCGGTCATAAATCATTGCCGGACAATAATATCGGCACAACGATTTATTGGTCATCCTCTATTGCCTTTTCGACACCGAATTTTACATTTCTCTTCATTTTTTTGCAGATGAGAGAAGGGCTCAGACAGCGAGGGTGATTTCGGATGGAGGAGACACTGGACAGTTTCACGCCTCATCGAGTGCCATTCAGAAACGCTGCCTTGGATGACTTTGCGCTTATTTAAAAGCGTCCAGTTGAACACTGTCGCTCTTTCTCAACCCTTTTTCTGGCACTTCTGTGTCATCTGTCTCCGCCCCTCTCGCCTGCTTGACTCCACCTCCTCTCTGACTCAGCCACTCGGCTTGTGCGATGGGTCCCGCCAATCACAACAAACGAACAATCAAAGAAACAAAAATCGCGCCCCTCGTCTTCAGCCATTGGAAGGTTCTGTGGTCTGATTAAGGATTTCCTTGCAAATCTTCTTGTGAATTCTAAACTTGTTTTGAACTTTGTTGTTTAAGAAATCTGTTGCCAAGAATTGTCAGTTTCTGTTGTGTTTACATTAGCACCAGGTCAGGGATTTTTTTCAACAGATCCTACAAGGTTTTAATATTTACATTTTCATGCAAACCAAACAGAGTGCGCAGGCTACGAATTATACAGTGGATTTTTGGAGTGCACCATGTATTCCCAAGTCACAATATTAGAACCTTGTAGGATCTGACTGATGAACCCTGCTCTTAAACTCTCAAACATATCAGGGTCATATTTCCAGGGGAGGGAGCCGAAGGTAAGGGTGAGGGACGCTGTTGCTCTTGAAGTCTCCACGCCACGGGGACGTAACCAGAGGCTGCCAAGAGTGTGCCGTGACGCAATGGGCATGTGTCGCGTCAGCTCAGTAGCCTTATAGATGCCACTTCTGCCAATTCAACACCAATCAGAAAATACGTGACTTTGTGTCTTTTGCGATGCTGCATCCCTATTTATAAAAAATGTACTTGGTAACTTAAAGCTTAAAGCTACATCATTTTAAAAGTAGCTTTCTACCCTGGTAAGCTACTAATATAGCTGGTTAAGTTAGTAGCGTCACAAATTTTATTAGCAACTCCAACACTGATCATGAACTACTACGTTGGGCATTACAGCTGGTTTCAATCTCGTACAGTCAGTCTAGCGTTACCTCACCCGTTAGCCAGAAGCCGTCTATGCAGGGTTACATTCCAGCATTTTTAAAAATCTGTTTCTAGCTTCCAAACTTGCTGTTTGTTATTATTATTATTATTATTATTATTATTATTTAGCACACTGGTCATATCAAACATATTTGTTATTTGACCTTTTGAAAAAACGCCAATGGAGTTTCTGCCTTCACTAGGAGGTCACCTATCCATCGATCGATTAAAAATTTAAACGTATTTCCCCGCTACCCTTTGCCACTTTGGTTAGTATGCGAAGAGCTCATTCCTGCTCTGTTCAGTGCCTGTATACATAAAATAAATTAATTATTTATATTGTTTCTTGCTAATAAACCACTGGAGAATGAGTCCGTTCTAACTGTTTCGTGATTGTTGAGTCGGGACACCGCAGGGGGCAGTGAGAGCAATATTGGCGGTAAGGGGTCGCGCAGCTTTGGGCACAGTGGGGTTTCACCAGGAACATCGCTAATTGAGGAGGCCAAGGCGAGGTAACGCGACAGCGACAAAGCAGGGTTAAATTCGCGGAGTCTAGCGTTTTGTTTAAAAACTATGAAACCAACTCAACATTTTTATTAATTATAATAATATATATAATAAATATAGATATAGATGTAGATTTATATATAATCTATATATAATTTAGAGAGAGAGAGAGAGAGAGAGAGAGAGAGAAAGAAAGAAAGAAATAAAGAAAAGCAAAGTTCTGGGGGTGTTAAGGAATGTGAATGTGTGAGGTTGCAGAGTGTGTGGCGAAGTAGTTACCTCGTACTGACTGATAAGCCTTGTACCCCACTCAAAGACTAAAATGAACATGAAATTAAAACGCGTATCACCACATACAAAGCCTTCTGGTCGTACCAGAAAGAAATGAATTCTATCATTTAATCGTGTTTATGTTTCTATAATGTGTGTCTGTCCCCAAATGAGCTTACTTCTTCAACTTTAATTGTGACACCGAAACTGTGGACTTTATAACTGTACACTGTATAAACTTTCAACATGGCATTGCTTAGGCAGTCTGTGTCATTTGGATCTGGGTTATCAGTATTAAATGTATCGATATATTATTTAAAGATATTTATATACACACACCTACATATCCAACTGAATCATTCATTAAGAAGCCCAGAAGGCTATAACTTTTTTTCTGGTGGGGGATGGGGGTCACACACCTGCCAAAAACTGGGCTGCTCAGACTGAGCTCCGCCGCATATCTGGCCGTTCAATTCGGGTCAAAGGGAACTCGGGCTCACTCAGAAATGCATGAATACACACGAATAGAAAAGTTGTGTTCAGCTAAAAGCGAAATTCAGGCAAAGAAACAGAGAAGTGTAATCTTTTCTTACTGCAGTCTGCGGGCCAATTGCTCTTGTTTATCTGTGCGTATAAGGTTATGGGAATAGGACAAATACTCTAATCTACTTTGGCCTTTTTACCACACACACTATTGATTATACATATACAGAGCTCGTGGACTGAGAAGTAAACACGACATAGAACTGTTGTTCCGCTGATACATATGTAGCAATGCACTTCTTCCACGTATGAAAAGCATGTTCTCCAGACCTTAGGAGAGAGATGTAACAATTATACAATATAATAACTATTATTAACAATTAACATCTTTGTTTGACTATATTTGTTTTTAAGACCACATGGCAACGATTTGCGCTGTAGATACGTTCCTTACTTTTTCATTTCTTTAGAAAAAGCAATTTTTTAATTTAAAAATTTGAGTTTTGATAATGCCAACAAACCCAGCTAAATTTAACTGATCATTAGGATGCATTTAATTTCATTATGGATAGGTTTTCTCCTCTTTTTGTTTGATAGTTTCAGCTTGTCTGTTAACTCGTGATTCTTGTTGATTCTATTCGATTATTTACGGTAAATATAAAATTCAAAGAAAGAAAATGAAAGAATGAAAGAATAGACAAGGTCCGAGTTCTGAGCTGATTCAATTTTGGCGAAAATCAACTGCCAAAAACTGCATTCTGATAGAAGCTAAATCAGATCACTGTGTTTAAACAGGTGCAATTTAATTAATTAAAGGACTACTATGTGGTTACTATTTAATTATCATTTAAGGTATTTTAAAAAATGTATAGTGTTATATGACAGAAGGTAGTAGTAATAATAACTTTCTGGAGGAACGTTCTTCTCCATGCAGTGTTTTGAATGAAACGCCCTTTTACTCTGACTGTAAAAAGAGACCTTAGCAGGCGAGAAGTCCTTTATAACCAGTCAATTTAATGGCCCGCTTACTTGTATTTTTTTTATTTATTAAAGGTTCACAAGCATACATCTTCTCGATTAGACGTTAGTAAATACTAAATGTCTTTAGTGTCAAGAGTGTCTTGACAGTTTAGACATAAATAAACCACTAGGCCAACAATGGATAATTACCTGACATTTATATTAACTAACGGAAGTTTCTACATTTTATATTTATAGCATTAAACACGCACAATAACCCTGAATAATCACTGAAATTAAAAACGAAAATAGTCCATTATATCTCAATTATTTATTACTTTTTGCCTAAATTTCCACTGAATTTCCATGGTCAAAACTTTCTTTCAACGTATAAAAAGGAATCAAAACGCCTAGAGCACATAATAGTTCTGACAAATAGTTTTGACAAATATTTTATGGACATCAAGTCAAGAAAAGTGAACAGGGATAGAAAAGACGATGGATACGTAGAGCAATATTATATACAGGCGTATTTCTACACATATATTACAGACTGGGAAAATGATCGCATTATAAGATATACATAATTCAATATAAAATCTCGAAATAAAAATAAAAATCTGATACAGTCATAACGATTCCATTCCACATTTTACCAGTACCCCACATAGGCAGTGACAGGAATGTATTAAAAAGGTGCTTACGATTCAAATGATTGTCTGATGAAAATAAAGGAAAAATGGTCCGGGCTGCGCATCACTCGGACAAAACAAAAGGAGTTGATGAACACTGGATTCAGCCATTTCCTTTTTTTTCGACGGTCCTAGTGAAGAGGGTCTTCTCCATGTTAAAAAGAAAATCTATTGATATATCATGCATGTGATGGGGTAAGGAAAAGGAAAATGCGTGGGGTCCACTGAAAGCGCTTGAAAAATGACGTGCCTCCCCCCTCCCCCCACAACTATAAGTTGGTCCTTTTTATCTTCCCCAATATTTTATAGTGTTTTCGGGTCCATATCCCTGCGACGATATCTCTTTTTGCGTATCATACGTCGCATTCTGAGTCACTTGATGTTACTGAAAGAATTGACGTCCCCGTATCGACACGTTCTGTCAAACTGGAAACGCTGGTGGTAGGACTTGCTGCGGTTGATGGCGACTCTGCTGAGCTGTGTGGAGTACAACCGGATTCTGAAAGAGACCGCATGCCGTTCTGTCCTATGGCTTGGTGCTGGAGCCTAAAGAGAAGTTTAAAAAAAATGTCATTCCATTCCAATTTAATATTTTGGACAATAAAGTAGCTTGAAAACATAATAGCTGATGCAACACCTGAATAAAATTATCCTAGCTGAGAAATCTTTATTAAGACGTTACGTAGAGGACGCTACCGTACAGTAGTAGGCCCGAAGAAGCTCCCTTAATATTAGTCAGCCAGAAAACGCATGAAACTATAGCTGTAAAAAATAAAGTGAAATAGCGCAACGGTATTTTGCCTTGGGCAAATAACACTTAACACTTAACTACCAATTAACAAATTCAATAAATATCGCGCAAACAGTAACTGCGCAGTGCCTCAACCGATGTCGTGTATGATGATCATTTTTACTAGACTATCCCATTTAGCTAGCCCTGTCATTGTTTTATAGTGGTAAAATAATTTAATCAAAACAAACATTGAAACGGCAAGCCTGATATTTGTTAGAGCCAAACGTAGAATGAACTATTTTTATCTCAGAACATCAAAATATATACTTACAAAATATATGTTTTTTGTCAAATAAAACAGCGAGATATATATTTGACCGTCACAATAATAATTATAAAAATAGTTTAAGATGTTTCACAAAAAATAAACAATGGCCTCCCTGAAATAAACTGCACAAGATTTGAGCAGTAAAATAAAACAGCTAAACGGAAATAGCACTTTTCTGCGTAAATGTTTTCTAAGTGGGAAAAAAATAATTTCTTGGAGAACGCAAAATGCATAAAGCTAAGTCTACAATTGGTTGTGACTTAACACCATTTGATTTAATACCGTTTTATATCTAGATTTCGTGATTTCGTGAGCAAATACTGATCGCCTTTTTATTGCTTATTATAATAGATTGGGCTCGTCTGTGGAAAATAGACTAACACCAGTGTTGCATGTTTTGTCGTGGTTAAAGGCTATACAAATAGAACATACATAATTCCTCGAATTAGCTATAATGAATCAGATTAATAACTACACACCTGTCAATGATAGTTAGAAAGGGGTGCAGTGTTTATATGTTGATCATAAAACAATGTTTTTATAATCAGATTGTCTTGTAACCAAATACAAGTGACCAACACACGTGTTTGTTTAGGTCGATTTTATGTGTTACAGATAGAGAGTTTCTCCACTTGTATCTAATAACTGAGAGACATCTTTGGATTTAACCTAATGCAACTAAAATATCGCTGAACACAAATGCTTCTGTGCTAGCTATTCTATATTTGTAATTAGACTGTAGTCAGTTCATCATACTCAGCTCCTTAATATTTACTATATTTTGCTCTTAAATGGGCGGTATAATTTGAATGTTTCATTTTTTAGCCTTTAGATAAACTGAAGATTACTCACCGATTTTTTGCTGCAGCCGCTCTGTCTCTTTGCCTCCGATTTTTAAACCAGTTTCCGACTTGTGTAGGAGTGAGTCCAGTGGCTTGCGCTAGTTCCCTTTTCTTGCTGGGGTTTGGATAGGGGTCCTGTAGGTACCACTCCCGTAAGAGACTTCGTGTCCGCTCCTTGAAACAGTGCGTCTTTTGCTCGCCGTCCCAAATGGTCCTAGGAAGGGGAAACTTCTTTCGCACCCTGTACTTATCAACCGGTCCTAAGGGACGTCCGCGCAATTTCTCGGCCTCCTGGTAGTGTGCCTCTAGCCACATCGCCTGAAGTTTACCATGCGAATCCTTGGTAAACTTGTGATTCTCCAGAATGTGGTAGAGATCGCGAAAATTGCCTGTATGAAAGGCAACCACAGCTCGAGCACGAAGAATCGACTCATGTTTGTTGATTGCCTCGCAAGCTCCCGGTGCCACAGGCAGCGACCAAAGGAAGCGACCCAGCCGTTCTATGTCCCCGGTCTCTTCCAGCGTCTCGCAGACGCTCGCCACTTGCTCCGGAGAGAAGTTGAGGGTCGGTAGCTGAAACATTGACAAGTCTTCGGGAGATCTGACGCCGGGCGCAACGTTTGCCAGGAGCAAAGAGCGATCAGCGAAGTTTGGCAGGAAGAAATGGGAGGGATAAACCTCTAAAGGGGATCTGAAAACCATGGAAATGACCTGAGAGAAAAAGAAAATTATTAAGGAAAAAGAATCGTCGAGTACTGATTGAATGATTCAATAACTATCGCCTAATGACACCAGCCTCATAATATCTCCCCCTAAATCCACCGTGAGTGTTGCATTGAAATATTTTGTTTCGCTTTTCTATTGGTCTTCTCGGTGTCGTTGTAGGGTTGTCATGGCAGCCCTGCCAATCACTGTCAAGCGTGCCAATCATTAGCCAGTACGTAGAGGCTTTCACCACTTCTGCTACACGAACGGGGGGTTATCAGGACCTCCAATCTCAACAGCACCCTCCCTCCGTGGATTCGCACGAAGCTGGAGCCGAGCCTCGACTATTTGTTGAACAGAATGAGCAATTAGTGGGTGGAATATTATTGCGATTTTAACGAGACTCGTTAAAGCTAAAGAAGATATGTAGTAAAGAGAAGCTCAGGGGTGGGAGCTCGGGGTGACAGTCATGGAGACGGAAGCCACATTTAAATGAAGGGCTTGATACGGAGTCTACAACACGGTGCGCGTATACCCTACTTCATATTTTTTTACACCCCGTACATTTGTCCGGAGTCTTTTATGATTTCAGTTGAGCTACGATTAACAGTTGCTTTATATGATTCGTTTAAACATAGATTATACACATATACTATGCAGTGCTATGGCTATTTTAAAGTTCTTCCGAAGCCCAAAAAGTACATTTTGGACATGTTAATCGCACGGTTTTGCTGTCATGCGCACAGATGAAGCGTCACAAGCCACTGGTGCTGACTGGTTCCCCAGTCAACGTCGTGCTCGGACGCTTTGTTTTTGCACAATAACATAAAAACCATACAAAGTGATTTTGGTGAACGCATTTTAAGGCAATGTGTTTTTAATTACTATTACAATAGCTCAGCATAACAAAAACGATCTGAGAGCACAGGAAAGTGTGGAGAAAAACCACTCAGTCTTAACTGTTTAAATCTTATGGCAATTAGTTTAACCTAATACATTTATTTTACATAGGTTATCGCTATAGCACAATGACTTTTAATCGAACCATAGAGCCTACTCACTTTTTTTTTTTTTTTTTTTTTTTAGAATAAAGGACATGCATTTGGTCCTGTCTTTCAGTCACAAGGCTTAGATCCTCCGACCGCGACAGTATGGTTTCAAGACTTGCTCTGGCACTCTATATTTAGACAGGGTTTTATGGATGTTAAGATTTTTCGCGTTCGCTTCGTTTAGAACAATAGTCACTTTGTAAGGGTGTGTAGGCTATTAGGTGTGGTGGGACGCAGCTTTCGGATTATCCACCACGCTAAAACTGACATAATTATCATAAGCTGCCTTTGCCAATAATCATTCAGGAATTCTAAACTTCTTTCTTTCACAGTTTTGCACTGCAAGAAAACCATTAGATTTATGGCGACGGAATCAGGTAAAAAAAATATTGATTAAATTTGACTGCTGACTGCTGTCTATATGTTACTCTAGGTTAGATTTAGACTTTGAAGAAGAAAACCATAGTCTTTTTCCAGGAAGTGTATGAGCAGATTGTTTCTCTATCCAACCTGCGTGTTTGCCTGTTAAGGTAAGGCAATTTAAGTGCCACCTCTATACATCTTTAAGGAAATTTCCTGCTGACCTTACAGATGATTTCTGAATACACTCTCGCTTTTGTTGACGTTTCAAAGACTTCAGAGTTTTAAGGTGGAATGTTTTTATTCTTTGGGTTTTTTGTGTAATAAAAGTACTACAAAATATTAAAAGACATAACTTAAATCCCTTTATTTATTACTTTTACGTTAAGCATTTAACTAACAATCCGAAACAAGTTGTTTACAATGGTTCTTATATTTTCCCAAGCTGTCACTGATTTCTTCCTTGCTACAAACTACGGGATTAAAACTTTAATATCAACAAACCACATGTTTCTTCTTTGTTTACATTCAAGATATATTGTTATCATAGTGCAGGCAGATATTATTACCCCGCGTGCCTTAAACAGGACGTTTTACTTAAACCTAACTCAGCAACAATGATTTTGTGTTTATGGGTGGAGTGGCTACAGTACTAAACTTCGTGTTTTATTTCTCAGCTGCTTCTGTCCAGTTAGCCACAAAACACGTGTGTCGTCACAGTGCGGGTCGATGGACCGAGAAGCGTCGAGTTGGGAGAAAGGGTAAGTTTAGTTGAAGCTCTCGTAGCTCTCTTTTCGAACTGTTACGGTCTTAGCATGCTATTAATTCCGAATATTTACCAAAATTGTCGTAAACGTTTATTAATACGTGGTTTTGTGTAGCATCGTCAAATCGGCGTACTGCCAGGAATTGAGAGAAGAAATAGGAACGGTATGCTATTCTGTTACAATTCCTAGTTTAAACTTTTTCTCAAATGTATAGTTTTTTAACGTATGGTCTTGTTGCAATAGTATGACAAAAACCGCACTGTAGACATAGTGATAGTAGAAACGTAGAGAAAAATCACGTTAGAAGGGATTGAGATTTTCGTGATTTGAAATATGTTGTTGTTATTATTATTATTATTATTATTATTATTATTATTATTATTATTATTGTTGTTGTTGTTGTTGTTGTTGTTGTTACTTCCTATTTTCCTGTATACCTGCTTTTTCTCACTCATTTTTCTTCTTTCATTCCAGTTTTAAAATGTTGTGCTTCTGTTTGTGACACTTAAATGATCCGTGATAGACTCAGTTAAAATGTCGCTTAAGTTTGCCTCTCGGACAAAAGTGTGCACAACAGCTTTGCTTCCAGTAAGTTCCTAAAATTTTAGCTGAAATTGGATTCGTATGATTTGTTTCGTGACAAATGCGAGACTTAACAGTTAAAGCTAAGAAGGGTCACACAATATAAACACTATATAAACTACTTTGTAAACACTAATAATTCTGTCATATTTACTAATATGTAGATACATAATACTACTGCGTACATTCACGGGATTTCTCTCATTGAGTTGACTTGAGTTCCACTGCTGGGACGCTGCCTGCTCTGTAGATTATAAATCATGTAATGGAGAATGGGGCATGCAGCATTGTGGTGCCGCCGGGATGGGGCGCAAATCTCCTTTCTTTTGCCTAGCGTATTTGCTTAGCTTTCAACCTCATCCGTTTTCCATCGTCCAAGATTCCTGCATTAATTTGCAAATGTAGTTAGCATTCTTGACCCTGGATGCGGCACCCGCATTGATAATTTGTTACTATTGAAACAGTTAATTAAATATGAGTGTTTCCGCCTATAGATACATGTACTATACTGAAACAAGAAATGCACATTTTTGCTATATTGTTAATACAAAATAGATTTTTAGAAATTGTCCAGAAACCTCTATTTGTCGTCAAAAATTTACAACTCTAAACGGAGTTCTTTCAACCAACTCCTGAAACGTAATAGTTTTGCTGGTTACATGCGAAAATTCGAAGTTATGTTTTTTCCCATTCTCATCCGGACTTCCTGATGGACTTTCTTTTGTTAATGTCAAACGTATTTTGAGTCCAACCAAACTCGACTGCAAAGGGTTTTGTCCTTCACTGCCACGTATTTTTGTGTGGTCTCATTAAGTAGGCATCCTGCTAGGTCTGCGAAGTTATACTGAAGCAATCCAATCAGTGCATTTGCACGGCTTGTTAGCGACATTTAATGAGGCTTCCCCGTGCACCAAGAAAAAGGCGCCTCAATGCTAGATTTACCTTGTGTCAAGTCGTTACTTCTAATGAAAGCACTAGATGATTCTCTGATGAATGGAACTGGGAGCCCGGAACTGCCAGCCTGTTTTCTTCCGACAGGCTATCCTCGCTCAGACTAACTCCCTGGTGTGGGCGTGTGTGTGTGTGTGTGTGCTTGTGCCATTTTTATTCCATTCCACTGAATAAATAAAAGCAGATAAGCGGACACATTGATATCTGCCCTTAGACCTATCCTAAGATGTCAGGCACCTGCATACTTTTGGTTAGCTGATTTACCAATTTTACTTAAAAGAGTTTCACAAATTCCTGACAAGTAATATCAACTGGATGAGAAAATGCTTAAAGTTCTCTTAACATGTGACGCCAATTTTTCAACTACGATGCTTTTGGGAATTTATTTTATTGCTTATATGCTATGTCTAAATGGGCTGACCACTGTGAATATCATATGTGTAACGTATAACGTATATTGGCATAAATGTAACTGTAAATGTAACTAGTTTAACTTCAACTTAAACTGAAATGAAAAATGTTTTTGATGCTTGTAGCCTATAATAGGAAAATCTTTATACTTAATGAGAAATTATACATTTTAAACAAAATATGTGCAATTTCACTTTCAGTCTCAGGACTAAACTTTAAATGATGCAGGTTGTTAAAGAAGAATTACGCTTACTCTCGCATATTCTCGCAGGGCAATGTTGGTTCTCCGTGGGGTAAGTTTTAATCCAGAACGCTGGCGATGATCACTGTCGCATTAGCAAGTCGACCGCGCGATGCAGTAATAATCACTTTGCTGAAACACAAGACCGTAAGGCCTACTTTTGGTGTGTCTTCTTCTTCTCATTATTATTATTATTATTATATATTAGTAGTAGTAGTAGTAGTAGTAGTAGTAGTAGTAGTAGTAGTAGTAGTAGTAGTAGCACCAGCACCAGCAGAAACAGCAGTATTACTGATTAAAATTACGACTTTTTAATTCATATCACCTCAATTTAAAAACAGATTTAATTTGATTTTTCTTCTCTTCTGTTCTCTCAAACCGTTATATTCACCTGGTAAATCACGAAATATTTCTGACCACACATCGCGTTGTCAGAAATACGGCACAAATTAGGTCATTTTTACTTTCTTGTGTTCGACTGTAATGACAATTCTTTTTGCGATTAAAAGTGATTACAAGTTACCTTGTACCTACCTACCTGTACCTACCTGGTCACAGCTTTTCTTTGGTGGTACTTATTGGGCTGACGCGTTGATACTAGCCTTTTTTCCCATGCTCTAAGTTTAATAAGAAGTCAAGTGACCGTAGTTTAATAAGGTGTCAAGTGACAAACATAGCACCAAATCAACAATTTAAAATCTGATGGGCACTGCCTTTGTATTGTGCCATAAATCGTCAAGTACTAATGTGCCTATTACTATCCCGGATTAGGTCAAGAAGAACGGATAAAAAACGGACGCTAAACTCGGGTGATTCCGGTGAAGGGGAGGGTCTAATGACTTGAATAATAGACGTAAAATATAGTATACATGTATAATATATGTGTAATACATGTTATATAGATATGTTTTAAGTTACTAAATGTCTAGAGGTATAACGTTGATAGTTTCTCGTTGATAAAATGATTAATATCTAATATCTATTTTATTCTTTAAATCAACAACTTTTTAAAGATAAACAGGGTATATTAAAAACTACTCTTGAAAACAGTAAGTTATAATATCTACATGCTTCACTATTTTTTTAAACAAGAATGAAAATGCACCAAGTGACATAACAGCTTGAATAACCTAATATTGCATATAACAACATATCTTAGAATTTGGGATTACTTGATTTAGAGAATAGAAGTGAAGTTCATTTTAAGAATTCTTGGCGGGGAGAATTTGCAAGAAGCATGTACTGCATCAAAGAATCCCAAACATACAACACTAGAAAATGTAATTGTGAACTCTAGACCAAGCAGTTTAATGCCACACTGCCAAAATAGTTTACTGCCCGTATCATGTGTATGACGTAATTAAATGGGTTAAATATGATATAATTTGTTGTTTTTATTATCCGGTTGGCCTCGGAGAAACTCAAATAGGAGAAACATTCGATTAGAACTGAACACATCACATTCAAAGAGGTTGCGACTTTACATGAGAGTGTTGTCCAACAGTGGTTATTAATCTAAACTGTTTAATTACCATTTTACACGGCTTTTCAAGTTATAACAGATTGTAGGACACATTCTTAAGTTAATAAACATACTGTTGTTTTTTGCATTTTGACACTTTTGAAAACTTAGACACATAGTTTACGCTCCCTTAGCAAAATGAAGGTATTTAAAATAAGTTCACGAATGCCAACACATGAACCTTAAAGGAAAATATGTAAATGAATAATCTTTTACAAGATAAGTTTTGTCTGTTTTATCTCTTTCCATACCTTTGTTTTCTTTTTACGAATTTAATAATTGTTTGCTGTAAAGAGTCTTAAAATGTTTACCCTGTACATATATTGTAACGACAAAAGCTCTTGCGAACAACAGACTGAAATGTATTGTACGTTCACTCTGTAGGCCCAATAACTACAAGACAGGGTCGGCATGTTTGTATATTTATAACAAAGACTAAATCTATTTTTTTGTTTACTTCGCCTGTACCGTATTAAGTCACATAATCATCCTAGATCCCACACAAAAAAGGGCTTGGGATTTGACAAAAAGGTCCTGTATTACTAAAGAATCTCATTTTTGTCTCAAATATCTTTCCATATGTAAGTCCTTTTAGAATCCTTAGCATGGGAAGATTTAGGAATCTCATAAAAGTGACTTTTCAGAAGTGTGCTGACTAGTAACCTTATGTATTTTTCCACAAACATATCTTTCCTACTACATAGAAATACTACTCCAACAGAAGCAATCATCAGTCCTAATGCAGCGTGACCTTGCACATTTAGAAATAGATGTTTGGTTACTAATTTTGTTGTTTTTTGATCATTTGCTTCGACACACTTAAGTATGAATATAAATATAAATAATTTATGACAAAGTTGCTAAACCATCGTCTCTTGAAAATAGTTGTGTTTTTTTGTGGGACAGACTGCATTAGTACTACTACTAGTAGTAGTAGTAGTAGTAGTAGTAGTAGTAGTAGTATAGTTGTATTAGTAGTATACGCCGTCGGCGTAGTACTGTAGCAATACAATTATTATTTATAATAAACTTAACTACTGAACCTAATCAAATTTAGCTCTAAGATCATACGTGAAGACAGTATTACAGGGGCCTGTTTGTGTGTTGTCTGTTCCCTGACAGGTTATCTTCACTCTTGAGAAAAAAGTAATATTGGCTTCAGCAATGTGTATGTTATAGTAGTTTTAAATATGCTGTAATTATTTTTTTGTCTCTTAAACCACATATGAATGTTTTAAGATGTCCAAAACACATTTGTGTAATTTTGAATACATCTTAGATTTTTTCAGCTATACAATCATTGCCATTGCATTACTTTCATCACACTACTAATCAGATGTACAGGTTAAATATACAGTTATATATATTTAATTAATATCAATCAAAGCACTTTGGTCATCATTTTTGTTATATCAGAATGTAAAATAGAAAATGTGTAGGCTCTCATTAAGGTGTTTGCAAACCGAGGCACAGATAGTCGCGCTGCGCGGCAGACGGAAGTCCTGGTTAAATGGAGGTGCTTTACTGACAACTCTCACCCTCACTGACGACCAGACCCTACCATGACTCCCTAATCCTAGTCTGAGTTCTCTCCATTGCATCTCCTATAACGAAATTCAATAAGAACACGACTTAAAAAAGAACGCGTCTTGATGCAAACAATGGCTAATATGGTTACAGATAAGTGTCACGTAGGTTTTGCAGAATATGCAGTGCTGAGCACCATTGTTGGTGGGGAACAGAAAAAGATTTGGACAGATGTTTTTTGGAATCAAGAGACGTATAATTTTGCTTTAGTTTTATTCATACAAACCCCACGTTTTTCATTTATTTAATAAAATGTTTTAGAATTTTTTTCTAAGGAGTTATAAAACAAATTTCTAAAACATTTTGTTAAGCTACTAACATTAAAGTAAGCTCATTTAGTTAAGTTGAATTGTATGTAGGGTATTATTAATATGAGATATTTGATGCACAAATTAATAATACCCTACATACAATTCAACTTAACTAAATGTGCCTACTTTAATGTCAGTAGGTTAATTTATTTATGTCATCCATGTTTATACTATAACATGTGGCTCTATTGAAAACCAACATTGCAAACTAATACATGTAGATAACTAAATATGCAAGAACAATGACAGGAGTGATGGAAATAGAACAGAGC
Organism: Distichodus sexfasciatus; assembly: GCA_032718565.1. Classification (NCBI taxonomy): domain Eukaryota; kingdom Metazoa; phylum Chordata; class Actinopteri; order Characiformes; family Distichodontidae; genus Distichodus; species Distichodus sexfasciatus. The sequence goes on along the minus strand of JAVGVS010000433.1, from coordinate 253,187 downwards.
CAGACTTAACTGCACGACCATAGCCAGGTATTCTTCCACTATACACACCTATGTTGGGAGTGTGCTCTGGCAAGTGGCAAAGCACTGCAAAAAAGCACAGAAAACAATTATTGTGCTTTTAGTACTTATTTATTCACCAAATATAATATTAAATGTGAGTAAATGTCAAATGCTTTTTAATAATACATGGAAAATGACAGGCAAATCTAACTAGCCTCAACTTCCCTGTATTTCAGTGCTTCTCTTTATAAAGCATGTCTGCATGTCTTTTCATGTTAGACTTTTTTCAATTAGACATTTCTCATGCATTCTATGTAATTCTGTGTAAAACTGCATTCAATAAGCAATACATATTGACCCTGTAAGATCAGGGATATTCTGCATTGTTTTCCAAAACCTAATGGTTTGGAAACAAAAGCTGTGTGTAGATTGTACATTGAGTTGTCTTTGAGATGTGTTGTCATATAGTAGAACATGCCTCAAAGGCAACTAACTAAATGTATAACACTACTCAAAAGGGAAAGTTAAATTTGCTGATGTAAGTCATATAGAGTTCATTCTAGTTTTTGGGAGTGGGCCCAAATTGTTTGCTAAAGGTCAATGGGTCACAAAGATGTTAAACACACTCTTGTTACATTTTTTGCCTTGCTTTGCTACATTGCATACTTCGCTCAGCTATCACTGCTACTGTCTTGCAGCCGTTTGTTGACATGGACCAAACAGGAACCTGCAATAATATTGTGACGTAATACACTGCAAGTTTTCGTCTCATTGTGAAAGCATACAAGACCAGTTCGCGAACTCCTCAGAATCCCTTTGTCTTTGGCTATTTCTGGCTTATAACCCAAATATGTAGATCACAAGAGCCCTCGCATTTCCAATATATTGTACCTTATCAAAAAGTCAAGGTATATTTGTTATGCTCGCTTGCTAGTACTGCAGTAATTGTATTATATGTATTAACAAAAAACAGGAAATAAATAAATATTAGAAAATGTGATGTTTCTGATTAATATTATTGAGCCATTATACAAAAATCACCCAAATAAACACATATATTAATATATTATTAAACATTAGGATATATTAAACAAAAAAATATATATTTGTTGTTCATGTAATTTGCAGAGACACACATAGATTGTCACTGTCCACAATGCTTTGATCCTACTGTTACACTGACATGAATAAAGCATCAGCAACAGAAATAAAACCACCACACTGGTCATGGCCTTGCTGTTCCTTCCAACCCTACCTATAGGTAAGTTTTCATAGGTGAGTACATAAACTAAAATAAATGCACTGCAGAGCAAACATACATTCTGCAGTGTGAGAAACTATAAATAGTATGCTTATAAATGAAGCTACTAGATGCTACTAGAGTCATATTAAAAACAAAAGCATTCATATTTCACATCAACATTTATAATCAATACATTAAACATTAATTAAGAAATTAAAAATGCAGTCAGTGGGAGAAAAGTGACCCACAGTACTGCATGTGCAGAATTAATCTTGTCAAATGTAAATGCAATGTAAAATGTATTAAATTGAAAGGCAAATTCCATTCTAACAGCTTAGCAATAGCAAAGAGAAACTGGTTAGACATATTCAAGATCATTTATAACTGTATCAACTTGGGGAAGTGAGGATTATAACATGATTAAAAGAAAAGGTTAATGCAGAGCTATCTGGACTGCAACCACAGGCAACCATTAATTCATAAAGATATATATTCAGGTCAAATAAATCCTGATAATCCATTGTATGTACAGATATTTTGGGATGATACTGGTCTAAATGATGGTTAAAGTGCAATGAAAACAACTAAGTAACCTATGACGAAAGGGTGGTTTCTATGTTTATTTACTTAAATTGAAAGTTTCCACTTTTCATTGGCATTTGTCAAATTTTGTAAAAATGTAAATCTAAACATTATTCTTAACGTATCCAGAGACAAACAGACAAGTCAAAAATAAATTCCAAAAACATACACAGAGAGAACAATAAATAATATTGTATTCAATCAATAAGTCAAGCCTGATATTTTTTAACAATTCTAAAACAACTGATATTTGTGTGATGTCTTGGTGTTGATATGAAAATTGCTCATTTTGAAAGATGCATGCCATATAACATAACACATGAAAAAAGTATAATTTTTATATGAAAATCATAATGTTATTTGCAGACACATATAAATGCCAGCTTTCAAGAGGATTATTTTTATATGATATGACAGTGAACCAGTGTTATAAGTGTGGGCCCTTATCAGTAATAAACACTTTGTTTTCCACTCTTTTCCTATTTTGCACAGGTACTTATCCAAGTGGACTGATGGGTACCTAGTTTTAAATACTTCACAATACATTAGATTTCACATTAAATAATTAAAGATTAGAGGCAACAGGTGATGGAATGCATGGCTTTGACAAAAAAATCTTGCTTTTGACACTGGATAGCATCATACAGATTCTCTCTCCTCTCTCTGTTTCTCTCTCTCTCTGCTACACACACACACACACACATATGCACACACACAGCTCTGTTCTTTCCATTTTCATTTCCTCATTCTTTGTAAGTCTGCGGAAGCTATTAAAGCAACAGTAAATGGCTTCACAAGTGACATTTGCTGACATTCAAGAAAGTGCATTTATCAGCCAACTACAGTTCACCTCAGTGAATGAAATCCATTTGTACCCGTGTGTCTGCTTGGTGGCCCCTGCATCCCTCTCTTCTTCTTTCTCTTCTTCCTCCTTTTCTCCCTTTCCTTCTTCTTCTTCGTCTCCCTCTTCTTCTTCCTCTTCTTCTTCTGGCTACTACTACTTCTTCTCTCTCTCATACTTTTTTATTAAATTGATGCCCAGTGAACAGGGAAATGATGAGGCAGCGGGCGGCACGGCAGCTGCTCTCAAATGTCACACTGGAAAATCTTTAATGGGCTAAGTGTAGCCTTTCTAGCCCAACATGTCAAGTAATCAAAAATCTCTCTGACTCCTCTCTACTCTTTCCACATCATCTAGCTCCCCGGGTGCTACATCCTACCACTAATTACACGTTTTCTGATCTGAACACCAAGAGCATGAAACAGGTAGACTGCTTTTAAAAGTAAAGATATTAAAGAAGGAATCTATTTTTACTTGATTCTATACATATTTAGTATCAGGTAGCTCCCATATAAGCTCAGTGCAGCCACAGATAAGAAACATTATTTATTTTATTATTATTATTGTTATCATTATTTTTAGAACAAGATTTTTTTTTTTTTGTGATTTAAGTAATCAAGGGTTTTTGTGAAAACCTGGAACAAGGAATAAGAGTCCATGTCTACAAGTCACTTTGAGGAGCAAGACTACACCCTGGATCTGGAATAAGACCTCACAAGCCTACTCATCATCCTCTGTCTCTTGACCGTCTAATGATCATTTATGATGATCCACCATACTGTTTACAAAGCAAAGTAAATTAAAAAAAGTAAATAACAAATTTAATGTAATTGGTAAAACAGAAAAGGCAATACTATTGTGCGGTTGATAAATAAAAATGTTTTATTTATTCTTTTGAGTGATTATTTTTCATTATAAACACACCAAAGCACACAGTGCCCCACATGAAAAGACCCATCCATGAAGCAGCAGTGGGCAGCTGACATATAGCACCAGAAGAGCAGTGTTTAGGTATGATACCTTACTTACGAGTACCTAGGTGCCACTGGTCTAGGACTTGAATTGGCAAGCCTCCAATCATAGGACCAACTCCCTAACCATTATGCTAACAGCTGCTCCAGACGTAGTCTTACACTCTAAGACAAAATCATACCCCTAGCCCAAAAAAACAAGCCAACAAGCCAAGTAAAAGGCCTGGGCATTGTGTGTGGTGTTATACAACTATACAGTTCTAAATATAATGTCACCCACCTCTGTTCATCTCATACAGCAATACTTCATATATATCCAGTTACTTGTAGCTCAAAGAAAACTAACATTGAGGGAAGTCATTATAACACACAATAACAAGGTGAAGCAAGCTTTTAAATATACTCTTTAAGCTGCCCAGCTCAGGTAGCAGTATAAACAGCTTTCTATATTGTCACCTGTCCCTGACATCCTTCTCCACTCCTCCTCTTCACCCTGTGCCTCTTCTTCATGCTTTTGTGTCATTCAATGCCAGACTGTTTCTGTACTCTACAGTCTCATTCTGGCTGCTGCTTGCATTTTCAACCCGTCAGCTCATAGCTCTTTTTACACAAAGCTGGCATGACACATTTCGAGTGTGCTCCTTAGCATGGGCCTGTAGCCATAGATTTAGAATGGCCTCTCTATTAAAATGTAAGTCAGACATGCACAAGGATTTGAACTCAGACATAGAGGATGTGCTTCACAAAACAACATTGCGTTTCCTTCCTACGCAGATATACAGTATGAGTTGTTAAGGATATCTTCCATTATAGAGTTAATTTCAAAACAAGTATCCTGTAGCTGAACTGTTCCAATATTGCCATGCTGTTGCAAACAGTAAAAAGTTCATTTACTAAGAATATATGTTCTGTGTTCAATATACACACCAGAACAATGTATAATGTACTGTATATACCTATGAAAAGTATGTGCATACAATTTTATCTTTATCTGAAAAAAACGTCGAGCAGTCACGCCTATGGTGCATAGAGGTCCTACCTCACAAATGGCATGACTTTATTGATCTGCTGCTGATGAGTTGGTGCCAAATACCACAACATACATTCAGAGGTCTATATATGGTCTAGTAATTTGCTATAATTCTGTTGCATCACACACCTTTTATTCTATGGCTGCCCTAAAATCCCAGACTGACCAGTTAACGACACTCCCTGAAGATTATTGGCAGATGCCCGGAAAGGCTCTACAAAAGATCTGGTTATACTATCCACATTGAAGGTTTTAAAGAACATGTGACTACTTATAAGACAGCATTGTCTAAAGCTGAAATACACAATACTACTCCACCCTCATTGGTGATCAGCAAACGCACCCCAGAATGCGTTTCACCACCATAAACTGATGACTTTGTCCCTGAGTGGTCCCACACTGCACTGATACCCCTGATCTTGTGGATTTCTTCCAGGCTATAGTGGATTCATTCCACCAACAACCTTTGGCTAACATCAGTCCCCCTACATCCATCCTCTGGATGTTCCACCTCAGCATTATCTCTTCACCTTCCCTAAACTGCCTCTCAAGTTGCAGAGCAGATCATCAAAACCAAGACCTTCCACTTGACCTCACGCCCACAACTTTGCTCAAGGCTTGCCTGGTACCCTCAGTCCTCAGAATGGCTGCTGTCACCCCATACTCAAAAAGATTAACTTGAATCTGGGTGACCTTAGTGACTATCGTCCAATTTCCAACTATCCCTTCCTAGGCAAAGATTGGGAAAGAGCAGTTGATGTTCAACTTCAGCAACACATTTCCCACCACGAGCTCTTTCCATTCTGGCTTCAGAGCTCATCATAGTGCAGAGACAGTCCTCATCAAGGTCACTAATGACCTCCTCATCGCTATAGACCCTGGTGGCATCAGCATTCCTGTTCTCCTGGACCTCTCTGCAGCCTTTGACGCTGTGTCCCATTCTATCCTCTCGAATCACTTAACTGAGTTTTCACCTGCTTTTTACCTCTCTACTTCAGTCCCTTTCAGAACAGGCTGTTTCATTAATATAATGCAAATGAGCTGCTGCCCATGCCCCACTCTGGAACTGGGGCGTAGGCAGCACAGTGAGAGTTTACCCCACATGAAAATAATCGACATGGCTGCTGCTAACAGCCACAGATGTTCAACACAACACTCTGCCGGTAGACTTCTTCATGGCGATTCCTACACTAGCACTTGCAAGATAACATGGTGGATCAGGAAGCACTAGCCGTTCTACCTGGTGGGCAGAAGTTCTCAGCTAGGAGGGTGGAGTAATTCAAATATCCCCTGTGACGCAGAAGTAGGGAACAAATCAAAGCGGCTTGTTTAAGCACACAATTTCTGACATTAGTAAATTAATACTAACATAATTGGCCATTTTTTAAATCAACCTTACAGTGTGTTAGAGGCAGTACAGACCCAAATGGATGTACAAATAACAGAAAAGGTTAATTTCTCATAATATGGAACCTTTGATTAGTAGTTTAGAAGCAGTTTAAACTGCAGCACAGGTCTGCTGAGAAAAGCACTGTTGTCGCTGGTATGGGCATGTGATGATAGTCTCCTTAGCTACATACAAACATGCCATTTGAGACTTCAGCATGTACAAACTGACAGTGTTCAATCATACGCTGAAATCAAACAAATTAATTTAACAGGACTGAAATTCAAGTACTCGATCTTGGAAATGGGGCAGCTGCTCCAGTAACTCACTGATTTACTACTACAAATAACTGTTAACATAATAACACGAAATAACAACTGATATATTGTGTATTTAATGACTTCATCCATGGGCCATTGTTATAAACTGATAAATTAACTCAGATATTATTGTGCGCACATTATAGCCAGTTGGCAAAAGTTAGAAACAGTCACTCATTTAAAATAAAACAATCTATGAGGTACCAATACTCTTTCGGAAGGTTCAGCATTGTTCATACCTACTTCTACCTTAGCACAGAATGCCGTCATGGCAGACCATGGGAGTGATACAGCACCCAGCACTTCTGGTAGGTCGTTGCAATCACAAGTGTCGACATTCTTCGGTGTCCTATGTGTGGGAAATCAGCTTATAGTATTTCAAAAGGAAGTGGATTTAAAGCCAAAAACAGCAAAGGTCATTTGCAGATTGTATCAAGGTTGTCAGCACACAGCCATGCACAGCACAAAATAGCAGGACCCTTTTGAGGTGACATCTTCATAACAACTGCTGTCATGGACTGACATGAACGCATGCAGGACAGCATTTGGAGGAGAAGTCAATGTCAGTAGTACTGATGGCCTGTAGTACAGATGCATGTACATAAAGAAACACCAGAGGAGCAATTATTATACAGAATGTGCAAGCCCCACACATGGCTACACATTTCCATGTTTAAAAAGAGGAGGGTTTGAAGAGTTATTCTACTAGTCTATGAACACTAAAATAGTTTGTCTGAAGGAGGTGTGCTTATTTTGTATTTTGGGGGTATAAAATACCTTGCAAGGTAATAACAAGCAGCTTGTTAACCATATGTAACCATAGAGAGATAATACAGCCTTTAAAATAAAAGTGAAATTCTGCACACGGTTTTAGAGCGGGTTTTTAACTTTTTAAAAAGTGCTGGCCTCAAAATAGGCACCAGGTGTTAAATAGAGTCAATTTCTCTTCACTCTCGAATACATCCTACAGTGGACTGTTTCAAAAAAGCTGGCCAACTTATCATTCCATTGCATGAAAATAAACAACCATCTGCCCTCTGCATTGTAAGGGTGTGGCCAACAAATTAGTAGGTGCCTTGTGGCAAGTAACACTTAATGATTCACTGTATTAATCTTAGCTTATAATGATCATGCAATTGCCTGTCACTCTCCTATCACTGTCCCTTTCCCCTCTCTGTTGATAGCTTTTTAATTAATTGTACTCGGTACAAAGTGATGGAGAAAAAGTAAGCATCCCTGGAGACAACTTGATGGCGCCTGACCTACTATAGCCTTGGTAGTCACCCAGTGCACCTCCCCTGAATTAGGGAATGCAGCAATCAACAAGAGCATAAAAAAATCATTTATCATCCTGAGATTTAGCAGAGCAAAATGTATATATATTTTTTAAATTAAAGACTGTATAAGGTGCGACTGAGAGATCTTATGTTTTGACTAAGGTATCAATTATGCACAACTGGTTCTAGGTGATGATTATAATATTTTTATATGATAATGTATTGTATGTATGTGTATATATGTGTGTATATATATATATATATATATATATATATATATATATATATATATATATATATATATATATATAATACTTTGGTAGTGCTTAGTAGCATTGCCATTAAATGTTTGTTTCATTAGGGCAGATCTTTGTCTGCATTGCACATGTGCTACCTGCCAAAGCGCAAGCGTACTAATTTTTAAAGGGAATGGGATGTTGGTTTATTGTATTTTGATTGTTTAACTGCATGTTAGTGCCAAACACACCCATTTTAATGAAAAGAAAAATTACAAACATTTTAGACCATGCACCTATTTTTGCACTCTTAAACTTTGCATTTACTCCCTGCACTTAGATCTTTAAAACAGAAGCCTCCATTTGAGGTAATGCATTTGAAATGTAATACTTTATGTAATATATTACACTGTATTAGAGTGTTTTACAGTGCTCTGCCAAGCAGGATTTTTTTTAAAAATTATTATTTGTTTCTTGAGTTTATTGATACACAACCTTGCACTGAAGGTGATTTATAACTAAGAAATCACCTGGTCTTTTCAAACCTTCTTAAACTAAGGAGAATCTCCTGAACATTTCAATGACTTCATTTTCATGTTCTGGTTTGCAGTGTAGATGATACGGCAGGGGAAGTGTGTGTAATTCTGTCTGTGTAAGGGATGTTAGTGGGCTGGGCAGCTGATGGACATGACTTTAGAGGGAATGTGAAAGTGAGTTGATGCAATGTCACTCCTATTCTTATCTAAACTCTCCCTCTCTCTCTCTCTCTCTCTCTCTCTCTCTCTCTCTCTAGTCTTCCTCATCACAACACATATACACCATCTCTGTCTGTCTTTTTGGCTGTCTCCCTTTCTTCCTATCTAATACACATACACACACATTGTCAAATCTTTATTAATTTTTCTACTCCCTCTTTTCTCAGACGCTTCAAGCAGGATCAGGTTGAAGAAATCAGAGCAGCAATGAAGAGAGGGAGAGGGAAATGATGCTTTATAAGCAAATTTGTCTGAGGCTGTTTTCAGTGGTAAAGCAAGTGAGGATACTGTGATGACAGGACTTGTCACATCCCCTGCATGCCTGTCATTTGAACCACCAGCCGGTCTTGCTTTCAGTGAAACACAGTTTGAGGGCCCTATGTGTATATGTGAATCCCACAAATAATGCTTTTGCGTAAAGCATATCTTGTTTACATGGGATAATGCTTTTTGTTTTAGTAATCTATATTTGGAGAATTTGTGTCAGATCTTTAAAAATGTCTTTTCAGATATATTAGAGAATGATCATACACATTATTAGGAAACAGACGAAGTACACAACTTTCTAAGTCTCATCTGACAAATGTGAGATCTGGGTCTTTTAATTACCCCTGTATTCCTGGTGTTACATTTATAAAACATTCTTAATAATTTCTCTTGCCACTTGTAGGCATATCAACCCCATATGTCAGTTTGTGGCATGTCAACATTAATGCAACTATGGAAGCATTGAATAAGATGCTTGGCCGATGAGGGCCCCACACCCTATTCCAATTGTAGACAGTGAAGACCGAGAAACCAGGATGGAAAAGATGTGCAGCAAGTCAGCAGTGTTTTTAGCACTAGCATAGGAATCGCAATGAAGAAGGCTACCGGCAGAATGTGTTGAACATGTATGGCTGTATGGATGGTCTGTTAGAAGCAGCCATGTCGATTATCTTCACGTGAGGTAAAATAATTATCGCCATGCTGTCTACGCCCGGGTCCGGAGTGAGACGTGGTCAGCAGCAGGTCATTTGCGTTTAGAAATACTAATGAGAAATAGCCAGTTCTGAAAGGGACTGAAATAGAGGGTTAAAAAGCAGGCAAAAATGCCTAATCTGAGAGGTATTTTCAGCAAAACTACTTCAGAGACATGTTTAGTGGAGCTCATGGAGCTATTTTAACTTGCTGTAAAAATGGTATAATATGCTTTAATACAAACAGCACTCGCTGAGGACACCTGAGGCATGGTGGATTACTCTAAAATAACTTTTAATAATGGTGAGGCTACTAAAGAGAACAAGAGGGTCCACATGTGATGGCTTATGTGTGGTACTGGATTCTGTAAATCAACCTTCCAGATTAATTCACAGTAAATCACAGCAATCCTAATCCTACACACCTGATTCAGGCAGTTAACTTTGGAGACGAATTCAAATACAAATTTAAGGGGTTGGAGCCTCTCTTATTTTGCAGTTTTTGTTGAGTGCATCTCAGAGTGCATTTGCAGAGTGCTTATTTATATAATTATCTTATCAGCCAATCATGTGGCAGCAAGGCAATGCATTAATCATGGCGTACAACAGTTCAATAACATGTCAGATTCTAATGCTGTCGGTCAGGAACAGAAAACTAAGGATTAGGTCTTCAAAAGTGGACAGGTAATGACTGGGGGACAATGCTCAGATGAATGTTTGTCCTGCACTGCTGCATTTCAGCTATCTTGGCACGTTTCAATGCTTTTTGGAACATACTGGACCATGGTTATAATTAATCATCAGCATTTTAAAGGATTAGGAATGTTTTCAAAATGTTTTATATGGCGCCATAATCACAAAATCAAGAGCAAAGTGAGGCCCTACACCTATCCTACACCAGTTTTAGTATGTTGTTTCTAATAAAGTGATGAGTGGGTGTATACAAGTTCAAGGCGTGGAAGGATTTTAAAATAATCAAATATTATCCTTTCCTTGTAATCTTGTTTTAGAGAGGATTGCTGAAAATAATCTCATAACTACATGGAGTCCTACAATCCAAGCCTGAGAGATATAACAGATTAATGGTGTGGTAAATTCCTTTAAAACTGTCTCAGACAGTTGGGTAATATATTCAGTTTCTGTATTCTGTCTCTTCATGAATTATAAGGCAGGAATGTTTTCCACAAATAATTACAATAAGTATTGGTTGTAAATTTATGATTTTATCTCTGTGTTACTTCATCTCCTGTCTTTCTTTCACTTCATCCTCACATTTACTTTTGGCCGTGCTCTTAAAATATAAATACTGTTTATGCTGAGGATTAGAATGGAATTGAGAAAAAGCTGGTTGTTCTGGGGAGTCTGCGATAACATGAGGGCGCAGATTGGCAGACTAGGACCAGACATGGGCCTCTCTTATCTTGGCCCCCGCCACAAGCTCTGTATGAAGTTGTTCATGATAATAAGTCCTGGCAGGAGTAGATTTCATGAGCAGATTTGAGAGAGAATTGCCATTATGTTAATGCATGTGGGACACTCACCCATGCATACACACATGCATTAAACCTGTTCAGCTTCACATGCTTATTCCTCCATGTCTCTTACATGTGTAATGCTGATAAAAATCCATGTATGTATACAGTATAATACTTTAGATAATATGTTTTTACTGATTCGTTTTAAAGATTTGTTTCCATCCTTGCCCTTAGAGGTAATTCTAATGGGGTTTATTTTCATGTTTCAAGTGTAACCACATTAGATTGATTTATCTATCTTTTTAATTTGTTTTACAAAGAGCCCTCGTGTTGCAAAAACAGTACAGTGCTCTTACTAGTGCTACTTTTTTCTAGTGTGTGTGTATGTGCATGTATGTGTATGTGTGCCTGTCAGTGTGTGTAGGGGTGTATTTTTTACTCTCAGTGCATTCATTGAATGACCTAGAGAAGAATGAGTACTCCTTTTAAAGTCTTAGCTACTTCCTTGTGCAATTCTAAGGGGATTTCTTCAATTGTCACCCTAATCTCCTTTCACCCAGAATTCTGTACAGTCCATGAAAGACAGGTCAGAGGCATGTATTATAGTGATATATTAAATATATCCAAAACAAAAGATGTGTAATTTATGAAGCTTGGGATGACTTGAACATTTCCTCAGAATTAAGAATTTAATTTGTGTGGTACAAGTGCCACTTTATGGGATGCAGGATAATGACACAACTTACTCTTTTTAGGCTACTGCATCTCTTTTTAAATACCATCAGCCATGTGTTTGAGTGCCAGTCAAAGCTAGTTGCATAAGATTGTTTAGGCCTGACTCTGCTATAGCTCGTACACTGCTATTATCACACAGTATCACACCTGATTAACTCAAACATGTACAGATTCCATTTGACTTCCCAAAGTTTACATAATAATTACACCATCGTAAGCAGAAGAATATTATCACAGGGGCACAGTGTAACATTGGAGGGTCTTAAGGATTTAGGGAACATCTTTAATGGAAATTGACAATTCAAATGATTTGCATAACATTTTTAAACCTGTGCAGCAATGCCTGCCATCATAACCTGAAGAATCACATTATCGTGAAGTTGCGTTTAAAAAGTCCATGTAAAAACAGTAAAAATGGATTGCAGCTCAGCATGTTTAACTAATTTGACCCATCTGTGAAGGAGCAGTGGACACCTTTTTGGCAGCGCCTGGGAGAAAGTATTTGGGGACAGTACATTGCTTATGAGCACCTCACTGGTCATGTGCTTGAACTGGCGACCCTCCGATCACAGGGTCCTAACTCCCTAACCGTTATGCTACCAGTTGCCCTTCACCTCACACCAAGAGGCCAAGGCATTTACTGTAACTAAGGCAGATTCGTTATTTATATATTATTAGTAAAAGTGAGTGATTGTTTGTCATTGTGAAAACCCCACAGCACAGCACACATTGCACCACAACAAAATGTAACCTCAGTATTTGACCCATCCGTGAAGAGGCAGTGGGCAGCTAACATGGGCAGCAGCCAGGGAGCAGTCCTTGGGGACGGTACCTTGCTAATGAATACCTCAGTGGTACCTTTACCCATCCTGGGATTCTAACCTGCGACCTTGCTATCATGGGGTGAACTCCCTAACTGTTACTCTACCAACTGCCCCTAAAAAACTTATTTTCCTCCGTTTAGTAATATACTTAAATTCAGTGGGGAACACGGAAAATATGTTTGTTCCCAGGAAGAAAAACACTGAAAACATTTCCTCTCATGAACATCATCCCTGTTGTAAAGGCTGCACTCCACAATGAATTTAAATAACTTAAAGCATCTTGTACTTACAGTGATAACAGAGGTTACAGAAACTAGAACTGAAGAGAGAAGTCATTTGACACAGTGATGACTGTGTGCCAGAGAAATAGGCATACACACTGCCTTTCCATGTATGAACCAAGTAAAATGAAGGCAGAATTCATAGTGTAGGTGTGTGTGTGTGTGTGTGTGTGTGTGTGAGCAGGATGAACTGGCAATGCTCCAGAACTGTTATTCAGATGCTGCCAAAGAACAAAGCACATAACAGTACATTGTCTGATGAATGTTATCCATGGCAGGAGGAGAGCCTGAACATTTTTGTCTGCATTTTGTCTGTGCACTTGTTACATGTACTTGTTTGTAATATTAAGTAATAAGTAAATCAATGATACATTACACCTGAGTAATTGTTCTTATCGAAACCATAATTAACTGAGTAATTGTCTTAATTACCAGAGGTACTATAAAACCAGTTATCACATGCAGCTTCTGATATCATGATTTTACTGCATTTGCTCTGTAGTATAGTCTTCACTGCATGAGCTTCTCCAGAGGAAGAAGGAATCCCCATACAAATCTTGGTTCCCCTTAAGCTATCTTTCCATTTACTATGTACTGATGTAGATTGATGTATTGTTACACCCCCTACTTTTTTCCAGCTTGTCCCGGAAGATTGATTGAATTACGGCATACACAATGTACTGAACAATTTTACTGTAGCATTTTTCTGCTTTACTGTGCTTACTCTGCTAGTTAATAAAGAACAAAGGACTGACAAACACAAATCAGTACCACCTCCTGAAATATGTGTGCACAAACATATGCATAACTCGTTATGTAATGACCTACAAGGCTTCATTAATAATCTATACAAATAATACCACACCAGAAGGGGCATGATATTAAATAAAAGGTTAACAAATCTCACCACACCCCTCTGTCTATGTTCACCATCTTGAAGAGATTTGTTTTAAATAAATATATATCTGAATAATAAATATGAAATCCAGTGCAGTTGTAAGGCAACAAGAAAGATTTATGGAACACTACCATTATTGCATGTATAGTGAAAATGTGTGCTGATATGTCATTGTGAACACAACATGGCTCACAGTGCACCACAACAAAATCTGGCCTCTAAATTAAAGCCACATTGAAACAGTGGGCAGCTATTCATTGCTACCCTGCTTAGATGCATATTAGAAATATAAAAGGAATAAAAGAGGAGAAAAGAAATCCCATAAAAGCGGTTCCTGTTACCCTTCACCTCCCCTGGTCAGTTTCAGAAGGATGAAAGAAGAATAATGAACTGACAAAGATGACTCTCTGGGGAGAGAGAGTGACAGCAGACAGAAACTCTGTGTTGGTGATCAGGAGACAGAAACCCCGTGTTGGTGACCATGAATATAATAAAACATTTTCTTATGACCTACTCATTCATTCATTATCTGAACCGCTTAATCCCAACCAGTGTCACGGGGAGCCTATCCCAGAACTACAGGCGCAAGGTGGAGACCAAACCTGGGCAGGCGCCAACACACTGCAGGGCACGCACACACTCAAACTCCCATTCACACCTTACAGGGCCAATTGTAGATTCAATTGTAGATAGTGCATGCTTTTGGACTGTGGGAGGAACCCGAAGCACCCGGAGAAACCCATACGAACGCAGGGAGAGCATGCAAACTCCACACAGAAAGGCCCTACTTCCGACCCGGGAACTGAACCCAGGACCTTCTTGCTGTGAGGCAGCAGCCCTAACCACTGCACCACTGTGCCACCCTCTTATGGCTTAAAAACATCGAATGACCCATTGATTTGTCTTTTCTATATGTTGCCTACAATGTTTTGTGATAGAGTCAGTACCGTTCATTGTTATTGGCTCTAAAGTTGGAACTAAAGTACTAAGGTCAAATAAGATGCTTACTTAGGTAAGATGTCCACATTTCTGATTGTTTTAATGAAAACCTTAAGTTCCAAAGTAATAAGTTAAGTGTATTTTATTAGTCCATTTCCTATAGGGACCGTGGTTAAGGTCATGTGGTTGTTCTGCCAGTAGGACAGAGCGGAGCATGAACCTAGCAATTCTTAAACCTACCATTAGACCACCACTCTTAAAAAAGTAAGATTCCTGAGATCAGATTATTGTTAATTGGAATGCTTTTTCAGTATTCTTTTCCTGACTTCCTCTACTCTTTGCTCAAACAGAAGGATAGGCTAGGTAAGATCTTGGTAAAGAGTCACCTAGTTGTCTATAATGAGCGTTAACACAGTGTTTAATACAGATTTTAATACAATGTTAATACAGTGATGGTCTTGCATAATTCAAATCAAGCAGACAACACATTTTTAGCTACTTGCACTTGAATACAGACTGAAGAGATACCAGGTTAATTTACTCATTGCTCGTTGAATAAGAGCTACATTGAAACACCTTCACTGAAATAAGCACACACTAGCAATGTGGCAGGCAATAAATCCTAATCCTGTTATAAGAAATGTAGTTACAAAATTACACACAATGAAGACAAAGAAAGGGGGAAAATGCCTAGCAACAATTACATATATCACAGAGTTGAGCTTTTATTTGAGGTGTCACTTATGATGTCACAGGCTGCCTACATTAATGTGAATTCAGACCTTTATCTCTGGCCTGCAGCAGATTTGAGTGACAGGCTACCAAATGTTCTCACCACTGTCCTATTGATTTCTCTAAATCCCCAACAATACCATTTGTGTGCTTGTTTCTGTAATAATACAGATATGCAGTTTGCAAAGAAAGGCCGCGCAGACCAGAGGTAACTAATTGTGTAGTGTAATGACTGTGGCTTCAATTTGATATAACCCACAGCTCAGGCTTGTCACAGGCGCACGCTAAGTACTTTCAAGTCTTTGTGGGGAAATAATTGATTTTTTTTCTTGCTTTGGGCAAGAGGAAAACTATTATGATCTTTTTGAATAATGGCAGTGTAAGGCCCATGAACGATTTAAATTGGTATTAGAGGAAGAAGCCGTGGTAGGAAGATAGCGAGCCTTCTTGACTGACAGCTTGCAAATGGAGTCTGGAACGCTTGATTAGTCATTCTTTTAAGGTGGAACAATGCTTTGTCTGAGCGGTGCTGGTGGGCAAGCTCAGAAAGCCGGCTTTTCTCCCGTGGCCAAGCGGTCTTAGAAAGAGGTCCTCAAGGGGTGATATCTTTCTGACTTTGGCACACTCTGTGAGATGTTGGACAGGGTGCTTAATAGAAGCTGACAGACTTCAGGATATGCACTTGAACAAGGGGAAAAATGAAAATCCAGCACTTCAGAGCCTCCTCCTGTATAGCCAGTAGGCAGTCTTAAATATTATGTACCTGAGCCAGCCATAGGGATTTGACGGAAAAGGTGATTATTCTGGGTATCAGAGAGCCTTGGCATCAGTCTAGCCCCCCCATCCCACCCCCATTTTTTTTCTATGGAACAAAGATGATTCTTTAGTTAGCATAGCATGTTCAAATTTCATGCTTCTAATTGTGTGTATACGCATGTGTGGTCTTCTTTCAAAGGCAATTGAAAGATATATGAAATTCAGGGCCTTGTTTCTCATGGGGTAATCCAATTCCACGGCTACTATCAAAAAAGGGGACTTAATCTGGATGAAAACAGAACAAGCTCATGGATGGCTCTGTGTTCTGGCATGTGTACATGTGTCATTCCATGTCACATCTGTGAAGTTATCTTCCTGAAACACAATGTTCAATGAGGGACAGTAGGGAATTTCTCTTTAACTGACTGTAGCCAGAAGACGTTCAGTCACTCTGGGATGAATACTAAATTTGACTACTAAGAAACTATATTGTATAAGCGTTTCTTAAGAGCATAGTTTGCTGCAAGTTACCGCACTAGTATATGATTTCTCTAGACCTGAAGGAGCATAACAAGTGATGTGTCCATCTTTTGTGCTGTGTTCCATTTGAAGTAGACATACTGTATCATCATGTTCTGCTTGTACTGTGTCATATGAGTTATGCAGCTTTTGAAGCCATCAAAAAGATTTAATTTGTGTGGTCATTTTCCAGTGGGTACTGGAAAATAGTCCACAGACAAAAGCTATAATAATATCCATAATATCTCACAACTTATTTATGTCACTTTACACCTTTATCACCATCATCATAATCTTGTTTCACATGTTTACTTTTTTCTTTGTGTACATCATTGTGTACAATGTAGTGTGCATCAACAAAATTTTGTTGTGACTTCATCAGATTTTTTTTTTTAAGTTAACTTCCCCATCTTTGTTCAGATTAGCTGAATTTAGCAATTCCACATGTTTGAACAACTGTGCCTAATGGCAGGGAAATTATTATTTATATTTAAACATTGATGAAATATCATAAGATACAATTTGAAGGAAGAGAGAACATGTTAAAACCAAACCAGTCTAACTAAGTAGACTTTTAGTACCTGCAATGACCAGTAGTGTTAAATCTCAAGCTATGATCGATCAGTGTTTTGTGTTCTTAACTTACCTACTTCTTATCTAGCTATAAATTAACAGCTGAGCTATAACTTGCTCTACGATCTTAGAGGTAACTGGAGAGCATTTTTACTTCCCATGTATTAAAATTACGGGTGAAATTCTTTAGGGCTTGAGAAGGTAGATGTTATAAACAAAAGCATTGTAGAACAGTGTAACATTATGCACAAAATTTCAGAGGTATATTTTTTCAACAAGACAGTCAACTTCTAGATTTGTGCTTCAATATGTGCATTCATATTTATATTAATAAAAATTACTTTAGTTACTATTTACCACCTTTTTGCTGCCAAATTCACATAACAGCTTAGCTATGGAGTATTTATTCAGATTCATATAAGTTAATCATACAGTTTATATTGTTGTTTGAATTAAATGACATAATAGTTGCATTACTTTAAATTCTTAAAGTTACTGTATTCTTCTTTGATCTCAAATCTTGTTGTTTTCGTAAAAAGCTACTTTTGTTGTTTTCAGTACTGCTATAATAAAGGGCAACCACATTCTGTGCACATTATAGCTTTACCACAATCTTTACCACAAATGTCAGATAACACTAAAATATATTTTTTTGCTCATGCTGCCCGCTCATTTATGGTCAAATTATACATCAAGATGTGACCTTTACAGATGTCAACCATTCATAGATAGACAGGCTTTAGAGGAAGTTGGGGTCACAACACGGGGTCATCTGTTTTATCCTCTGCTCCAGGAGCGGATGGGGGTATCTCCACTAAAAGTGGCACTCTACAACACTCCACAAGCTGTAGACAAAATACAATTAAAATATAAGTAAAGTCAATCTGCTATATTGCTCAAAGGATTAAAAATAAGAACTATTCAAATACTGTTGTAAAGTGGTTACATTACATTTGATCGAAAGAAGACTCATGATGCTGTATCAACACTCAAAAAACCAATTAATTCATGTTGCACTTGCATTAAACAGACAACTATATGAAAAGTGAATTCATCAGAATATTCTGACCTGGAAATTAGCCGAATGACATTTAGAAATAATTAAATGTGTGTGACTCGGTATATAAGTTCTGACAAAGTGTGATGGAAATTATGCTTATGTATTTAGATATGAAAACATGTGCATTCATTTGCAAAACACCATAAAAATATTTCGCCACTTTAATCCACTTGCACATGCACACACACGCACACACACACTCTGCAGTGTGCAATTAATTCCCCCTCCTCTCTCTCCCTCTCTCTTTCTCCCTTCCTCAAACACACACACACACTTTTGCTTTTATGAGGCAGAAGCTGTTCATTTAGTTGGTCATAACTAATAGTGCCTAATCTGGGAGAGGGGGTCTTGGGAGAATATTGGATAGTGTAAAGGTTAATCACCATTGCCTGGTTAGCCAAGGAAGATGGGCTAATTCCTCTAAAGGCAAATGGCATGCGCTCGTTATCTGGTTTGCCGATAAGGAGTGTTAATGTACCAGGCTGAATGGACGCTCAAGGGCCCAGTTCCTCTTATCAGCAAACTTTACAACGGAAGCTCCGGCAGGCACACAACCCCTGCACACACAATAAGTACCTAATTTTACCTCTCAAGCAGAACTATCACAAAACACCCACCTCCTCCCCACCACCACTACCCCCCCATCTCATACCCAAAACACATCAGCGCACACATACACAGTGCCACCAGTAGCTGGCGTATTATGAGCGCGGGCTAATTGGAAGATCACTTTAATGCATTATGAGATAAAACACTTTGGCTGGAAGCCTAAAGCGTGGATCAGGACATCACTGGGCAGCTATCTAGCCTTGTCACACACTCTGAGATTTCCATACAAACACAGCAGGACCAATTACTAAAAAACACATCGCTGTCTGTGTAACAACATTCTCACTGCCAGTGTGGCAGCCTGAGGAAATTAGAGGGGTGGGTGGGTGTGTGTGTGAGAGAGGGAGAGAGAGCAAGAGAGAGAGAGACAGAAGAGAAATTGTCTCAATGTTTTCTGATTTTGTTTGTATATTCATTAGTTTTATAGTACGGGCTCAAAAAGTGTGCATTTGTGTGTAAATTACATCCACAAACATATTAAGATTATACAGTTTGTTCTTTGTGTCAGAGGAATTTAATTTTGGTTATAGGAGTTATTTTTCATAAATTTACTTGCAAATTATGGCTTTATAAAGCTCATCATCATGAAAAAAATAGAACTGTTTTTATATGCTGGACTACGGAATTTACAGGCTTTCAACATAGACTGGCTAAACTTGCGTAGCTCTGTTCTCCAGAAATACTTGCAAATATTGGCTGTAAAAATGAAGGACATCTCATTGTAAGTTCAACTGTGTGAGATGTGTGTTAGTCTGTGCTTAGATAAAAACATGTTTAAAAAGTGTTAGAGTCGGCCTAGCAGGTTAATGTGTCACATGCACTGGATACTTTATTACTGCACCTTGTTGGTATGAAATGGGAAACCCTTGAGGCACAGGTTCCACAAACTGCTTAAAACTAGACCTAAAAGTTCATTCTTTTTTTTTTTTTTTTACCAAGCTTTGAAACACTTTTTGCTCATGTCACCCACTCAGATTCTGTAGATCTTCTAAGACTCTGGCAACAAACAGAGGACACAAGTAGGCATTTTTAAACCAGTTTTTATTTTATTTTCATTTGGAATTGTGTGGTACAGACCCTTTAACAGCACTAAAGATTTACATGGCATTCTTAAATAAGCATTTTGTATATTTTCACTCCACCTGGTTTTCTTGTCATCGGCACATTCACCAGCAAACACCTGGAAAACCATATACTTTTTGTGAAAACAATTCTTATAGTATAAATTCTGTTTGTTTTTTATTTAATTTGTAACATTTTTGTTACCTTTAATATACCAGTACCAATTCCAAAGACCGTCAAAAGGTGTTCTCTCTAGAGAACAATTACAAAGTGATGAGATGTGCATTATCTGAACTCCTAAAGTTACTGTCATGTATAAGATCAAACTGCTGTTCTAACACCAGCTCAAACTGGGACCAAATGACAACCTGGCTTGCTCAAATTACCCATACAATTTACAATCTGTTTCGTGCTAGCTCCTTGAAGGAAAACTCGCTGGAAATCTTGTAAATCTGGAAATGTTGGAAATCTTGTAGGTCTTGTGCATTCCACAGACAGTGAAACTCAAAGCCAAGCCAAGGATCCTTTCAATATCTAAGTGATGTAATAAGAGACCCCCTCCACACACACACACACACACAGAGTTATTATTATCTCACAAGTAGGTTCTTCTTCTCCTCCTCTGGTCATCCCTATTTGTCTTTTTCAGTACACTGCTTTTCCCATTCTAAGAAAATTCTCAGACGTGCACAATGCCTCTTGGGCAGACCCACTGGTCCTGAAGGACATAATGGTTGGAACACGAAAGGTCCATCACCATACTGCTCTGAACAGCAGAGCTCTTCTCAGTCTCAAAGGTACATTTTAGGGGGAGTTTGGAGGGTTCCAGGAGTGGGCAGCTTTGGACATAGTAAATAGATGCACTTGGTTGGAAGAAGAACATCTTCCCTCCTAATTGGGGGGGAGGAGAGGAGCCTTAATCCAACATTGCAGCAAGCTACCCGCAAGGCCTCAGGCCTCATTCTTACAATGCAAGGTAATTGGGATTTCTACCTTGGTGAAAGCTGCTAATTTTCCATAGGAAGTGCGAACAGGACCTTTGTCTGACATGTTTTACTTTTTCTGTCCTGAGGGAGTTAAGGGAGTGCAGAATGGGGAATGGCTGGGGCCAGTACCTGAGAGGAGGAGAGCCTCCATAATGAACCACTTCACATGGTGGTTTACAGGGGGAGAGCAGGGGGGTGTAGTTACAGCCGCAAAAAGAATCCTAATTTTGTGGCCTGAGAAAGGCTAGGGGCACAAAAGGTCTTTTTAAAGGACGCTATTAAGAGTATTCTTCAGATGGGCCTTAGTCCTCAGCAATGGGCCACTTAGCACAAGTGTACCAATCTCAGTCCTTAATGGAAACAGACCAATGCAATCTGTCAATGTTTACCATTATGGATTTCATGTTTCAAATCCCATATGCAAGACCTCATTGCCACAGAGACAATACATTGTCCAAGTCTCGGATGAGTTTACACCTACTTCCACATAACATAACACAAGACATTTGAATATCTGGTCTTTTGTAAAGCATAGAGCTTTTTGCCTAGTTGGTTTGCTCACAACAGTAATTGACAGGGGAGTTGCTACAGTAGGCTATTTCACTCAGGTTATAGTAGGCCATGTTCTGAAAGGACTTGCAAATTATCAGCTTTGGTGGCTGTGAATCATAATGGCCTGGTAAGTGATCACCAAACCTATAAGGAATCTCTTTTATGGTATATTATAAATAACTATAATTAACTAGCCCTCAACTCTCAATACTACATTAGATTCTATGCAGGATATTATACTGAGGCAAAACATGACGACATTCACATTTTATTTAAGGTCTTCACTTTATTCCATTATTTGTACATATTACTGGTTGTAGTTTTCTCTATTTGTCTGCTGTTACGACATTTGCACATATTATTAAACCCCTCACATAGTTAGTGTATACTCTATAAAGATACTAATATTTTTAAATAGATTTTCTATTTAGAATTTTCATATTGAACTACTGCAGATTTTATGAACATTCAATGCAAAAAGAACATTCCAGGACCATAACTGTAGGTTAACAATGCATGTAACCAAATTGCACATTCTTTTTTTCTCTCTCTAGTTTAGCTTTATATTTTATAGTCTATTTATATATGCTTATTCTATGTGCCTTATTTGATCTTTGTACTGCAGAAACTGAAGCCTTGTCTCTCTACATACTTGTATACAGAACAGATGAAAATAAAGTTAACTTTGACTTTAATTTTGACTTCTTTTACCACAGCTCCTGTGAAATCTCCTCTGAGTGGTCTGTAGGCTTTCTGACCACTCAGAGGAGTGGAAATCTCCTGTGAAATCTCCTCTGAGTGGTCTGTAGGCTTTCTGACTCTACCTTATTCAGATCTTACAAAAGAGTGTAAAAAAGTGATGGACCACCAAAAGCTGGAGATTCCTTTTCTCTGTTTAACGAAAGCAACAATTAAGAGTTCTTTCTATTCTTTATTTCTCTCTAATTTCAGTCCCAGAGTCAAATAGTAGCAATAGTCTGCCCATTGCTTTGTGTTCCACTGACTACTTACAGGGCCGTAAGGATTAAAAAGGCTTCCTAGAAGTTAGTCCCAATGCCTTTGTGCCCTGGATGCCTGGCTCCAGAAGTCTCAGAGAAATAATGTAGTGGTCTGAGGCCTGCTGTTCCTACTGGCATTGTGCAGGCAGCTCTTTCAGGCAGTCAAAAAGGAAAGAAAACAAACCCAGCTGACCTCAGATTGGATTCAGAGTTTTAGACTGTGATGGTCAAAGCTTTCAGAGGAAGAACGCTTCAGCTGAATGGGGGTTTGTAATGAACATCATACAATTATTGTAATTTGTCATGGTTCAGGTCTAGACTAAGAAAAAAAACAGGAACACATTTGCAGGAGTCAGGCGAGGGGAAGCTGTTTGTGTAGTTTTGCAATAATTTTACAACAATCTTACAATTTTCTGTCCAAACAAAATTTATCAAAAAACCAAGCACATATCTGCTAAGTGTGAGTTTTTAAGAGGCTAGTGTTGGAAGTGTAATAGAACCGGTCTGGTCAGTAATTCCTGCTCAGTCATTAGCGGTTGCCTTGTGATCCCCTGTCTGTGTCTATGGTTAGTTTGCCCAGATGTGCATCACCTGTGACTTTTCTTTTTTAAATAGGCTTCTCTGTGTTGGCATATGCTCAATATAAGCATGTGTCTCCAGTTTTTACTTCTGAATTTGGGTTTGTATTTTTGAAACTGATTGTTTCAGTGCTGCTCCCAGTGGCTCTTTGGTGTTTTCTTTGGTGCTTTACGTGTTTTTGTGTTAATAAGCCCTTTCACACACACCTGCATCCTGCCTCCTCCCTTGCCCTGCATGCACAGTTGTAACAATTACAGGCTTAAACCAGTCTAGGTTTTTAGATGGAGCATCCTACCACAAGGCAACCACCTCCTTGTACCGGTACCGTGCTTCAAAGCTCTGCAAAAAAAATTTTTTCTTGCATCAACACTAGGTTCTACCTTGCTCTTTAGTTATTCAGTTGAATCAATGTATTGGAGAAATACTTGATTCTATGCAGAATATGTGTCTGTAAGGACCAGGGTTGTATGGGAGCCTTTCTAAAAAGTAAGCACAAATGCATTTTACATAGACTAAATGGCGGCAATTATTCTATTCAAGGAATTTTACCCAAGGAACATGGACAGAGCTACTCGAGAAGAATGACAGGCAGAGACATAGCTAGAGTGAGAGAAAAAAGAGAGAGTAAGCCTCTTCTAGTTCTTCAGCAAGAAGTCACTTCAAGTCCTCAGAGAGAAAAGATTTCTCCCGTCATCAAAGGTGACCATATGCAGGACCATAAAATACAAGAACCAAGAGTTGCTCCTAAGGACAGCTTGGAATGAGTAGGATATGCCTGTCCCTGGTGTGTAAGCACTGACAAATCCTCTCCAGTTGTGCTGGGGGGTCAAAGAGAAAACTCTGAAGGCATGGTGAGGATTTTCTCTTTTGCAGAACTCATATTGCCGTTTTCCAGCCTATACCAATAGACTTAATTTACGAGAAGAATATATGCTGTGCTGCATGCGGTTTGAAAGAGAAAAACTGGCAAGCAGCGTCACAGTTCCATTAGAGCTATTTTACTGTAAGCTGGACCACTTCTCCCCTGTAGAGACTTCTGTCACCACACTGCTGCCAAAATGACAAGCACTTCAAAGAGGACACGAAGGACAACTGAGAAAGTGTCATCTTTTCTTCTCTCACTACGATGTCTTGTTCGATAAAAAAGCAGCGATGGGAACAAAAGGAACAATGGGGGTAAAATAATACAAAAAAAAGATTGAATAAGAGAGAAAGAGAGGTAGTGAGAGACTCCGTACTGTCATCTGAGTTACATTTTGTGTGTGTGAAGAAAAAGCAAGAGAGAAATAACTACATCTTAAATGTTTATTTAACTCAGACTTTGTCTTGTCACTCAAGCATCCCTGGCGGTAGCTCAAATGGATACGTATACAGTATATCGAATGACACAGAGATAACTGACATACTACTTACATATTGCAGTCTCCGGTGTCAAGGTGGCACAGCTGACATTTATATGATTTAGCTTTGCTGACATTTTTATCTTTCTGCTCCATACATGTGACACTATCGTTATATCACACCACATCTCACTTCCTACTGAAACATTTATAAAATAGGGTTTTAACTGGTTTCCTTTAGCGTGTGGTTAGATATTAGCAATCAGTCAACTTCACAAAAGAGTGTATTAAATATAATATATTAAATATAATATTCTAATAATATGTAATATGTAATATGTAATACTCATTCATTCATTCATTATCCGAACTGCTAAAACCCTATCGGGGTTGCAGGGACCGGCGCCTATCCCGGGAACTATAGGTGCAGGGCAGGGACCAACCCTGGGCAGGTGCCATCTCAGTGAAGGACACACACACAATCACACCTTACAGGGCCAAATCAGAGTCGACAATTAACCTATAGTGCATGCTTTTGGACTGTGGGAGGATACTGAAGCAGCGGGAGAAAACCCACACGAACACGGGGAGAGCATGCAAACTCCACATAGAAAGTCCCTATGACCGACCTGGGGTTCGAACCCAGGACCTTCTTGCTTGGAGCCTGCAGCGCTAACTACTGTGCCACCATGCCACCTATATGTAATACTGTGTCACAACAATCTTTGATCTAAAATTATTTTGGGAAAGTCACATGAGTGAAGTGAAAGAACTTGCACTCAGTCATTCTTTGTCTTGATAACAGCTTTACACACACTCTCACCAATCTTTAAAGGGGAGTCAATTATTTTTCAGTCCTTCTTGCATTTGCTGGAAACGTCATTACCTTTCTAGAATTTGTTTAAAATCTGCTTTTGGTTACTGAGGTTAAGGTTAGGGTTAAGGTTAGGTGTAAAATGATATACATCTAGATTTGCGAAGGAAAAACTTCACAAAGGTAATATGTGACTCTGTGTGTGTGTGTGTGCTGCTTCTAGACTAGATAGACTGGAAGTGAACACATGGGTTGCGGTATGTTTTCAGTTTCTCAGGTTTTAAAATAAAGGGTAAACTACTAAGGCAGAAATGGCACGTTTGGTGACACCATGTCAGTACCCAGCAGGGTCAAATTATTCATGAAATAAAGCAAGATTTTGAGACAGGTATGCTGATTGTCTTTTTAACCTCCCTACAGACACATGCACACACAGTGCAGAGAAACAGGGATTTAGATTCTGACATCTCACACCCCCGCAACCTCATTACAACCTTTCAAAAAAAGGTTAGCACCTGAAGGCACTCTCGCTGTGCTTTGATGGCTCCGATTCTAAAAATGTCAGTCAGTCGGCCTCCATTGCCGACTCCGTCGCACTCTCTCTGGCAAACACCTGCACTTTCTCCCGCTCCCACACTTATTTGGGAGTAATTTTATGTGCCAGCGGGGCACATAATACAGTTTTAATGGACAGCTAATTCTCTGCCATTAATTTGTCAACATGATTACTTGAACTGCCATCTCAGTGCAAGCAAAGTCTGGGATCTTTTTAAGTACATATAAGATGTTAATGTGTTTCTATTCAGGTTTATATTGAGGGACGTCATGGATTTACATAATGCAGCCGTTGAGGTCTATGACAGTCTGGTTATCTCAGCGCTTGTTTTTAAATTGATTTCTCGCTTGGCTCTGCTGAATAGTTGTTTCTCTAGGTTGGTTGTATACGAAGCGGAATGTATGAGATGATTGCATATTAGTTATACTAAAATAAAAGAGGTTATTACTATTTTAGTATTTGCCAGCAGACTTGTTTCTCCACCAGAAAGTTAAGTTACGAGTTAATTTAAAGCATCCGCATTTATTCAATTTAATCGCGATTTCTTGGATGCGATGTCAAACAAGAAAGCAAGGTGGACAGAGTATAGAGTCAGAAAGAAACAAAGAATTTCTTCTCCCCATTTTTGCTGGGGCAAAGCATAAACACGAGTGTGTTTAGCAATTGTATGAACGCATCACAATCTTTAATGTGTGCCAATGCAGCAGTCTTCTTGTCCCCATCACATACTGTATATATGGTAATACTTTTTATTTTAGTTGATAATCATCTTTAAAACACCCAATTTTAAATAATGATTAGAAGCACATAATTTTCAGAATCATGCAAAAAAATTTAGCTGGTTAATGATGGTGACATATAATTAACATGATTCAGTGTTATTCAAGGTAGATCAAATACGAAGAAACAGAACAGAGGTCTAAGAGGATTAAATAATAAGTCTTACAAGATGTTTACACACATGCTTTATATTTTTTTAATGTTTTTTTTTATTTACATGACATTTTCTTTAAAAAAAAGGCCTGTTTACATGTATGCAAATATTTTTATAAATGCATATTTTTTAATCTGTTTGGGCCTTTCGTTTACATGTATCCACTGAATCCAGCGTTCTGAAAAATCTTCACTTTGGAGGGAGTTTTTAAAAATATGCGTTTGAGGTGGCTAAAACTCTGTTTACATGTAAACTAAAGGCCCAAACATGTATAAAAATGTGTTTATAAAAATATCCACATACCTGTAACACTGGGCCTTAATTACATAAAAGTGTTCATCTACTTGTTCTTTTACTGTAGATCATGTGAAGGGCCCAGTGTGTATGCACAGTTTACATGGAATACGTGGTTACTCACATCAGAGCATCAACCGCTGCTCGTCTGGAACCACCTCTACTTAAAAGAAGAGGAAAACATGCATCGAGACTCTTTGCAGTGCTGGCTCCTCAGTGGTGGAACCAACTTCCTCTTGCCATAAGAACTGCTCTTGCTGTCTTCAAACATCGTCTAAAGACACACCTCTTCAAAGAGTATCTAGGGGATTAATTTACCCCTTACTATTTACGCTGTCTTACCTATCAAAAAAAAAAAGAGAAAAACCACTACCGTATGTCTGTCTGTGAACTTTCGTTTTCGTTTTCTCCAACCCATTTTTGTGAAAGTATAAAACTTAGTCGGTGGTAACTTGGTTTAACCACAGTTGTTGATTTTAAACATAGCCTTACACATCAAAGACCAGTCGTGGACTACAAAGCACTGTTGTAAGTCGCTCTGGATAAGAGAGTCTGCTAAATGCTGTAAATGTAAATGTCATAATCAAACCTCAAATCGTGGGCATAAAAACTACACACACATACACTTACAAAACAAACACTATGAATAATATGTGTGACAAAACAAAACACAAAACCCGCTGAGCATGTTCAAGTCTCTGCTGCCGTAAAGTAATGGACAATATGTCAAGCTACATGAAGCATGTATGCATTTAATTTCGAATTGCCCTCTCTTGGTCTGTTAACAGTGCCAGCTCTCTCTGTCTCTCTGCATCTTGACACAGCACACTGAGCCTAATCACATATAATTGGGTGGGTGGGACAGGGGGCTGGCTCAGGCTTTGTGTGCAAAGGGCAAGTGGTCAAGTTAATGGGGCCCTTTTATGGAACAGGGAGCTCGCTCTCTGTCCCTCGCTTTAGCAAGATGGATGGAGGGTGAGCAGTCCTCTTTCAGATCGCAAAAAACATCCCCCTCCCCCCGCTCTCGCTCTCGCTCTGTTTCGGTCTTTTCCATCATTATAAATATGAAAACGTTCACTAGCTGACTTTTAAATTCTGGACGGATTATGAAAATGCGGGGATGTTTTAACACTTAATGACTAACTGGTGCAGCGCTTCATTATGACTGAAGTGTTGGGGGGTTGTATACTTAACCACTGAGTGATACACTTTGTGTTTGTTAAAAAAGGGTTCACATTAACATTTACAACATTTTATAGTCTTATCTCTTATCTGTTGCAGTGTATTTACATTCATGGTAATTTATCTGATGTTCACATCCAGAGCAACTTTTAAATTACATTTTTCCTGGAACAACTGCCCTGCTAAAGATGGAAGGGATGGTAGTGTTGGAGCTAAGACTCAAACATACAACCTCTCAGTTCGTAACGAAGTAATATATAACCATAACCATCATACAGTGCTCATACGTGCTTTATGGACCTCTAAGAAAACATGTTACTTTAAAAACAGACTCTGAATCAAAATACCCTACAAGACCTTATCAAAGTATACATCAGTAGCTACACAATCAGAGTAAACAAATGAAAAGCTGCTAACTGATAACTGTTTCTACCCCTAGAAACATAGATTACAGAATCACAAATTGAAGGATGATTTTGTAGCAGCTATGTCAGATGCATACTAAGGGCAGTTGGTAGCGTAACGTTTAGGGTGTTCGCCTCGTGATCAGAAGGTCACTGTTTCAAATCCCAGGTAAAGGGACTGGTAAAGGTACTAATGAACAAGGCACTGTCCCCAAGCCCGACCCCCCATGTAAACTGCCCACTGCTCCTTCACGGATGGGTCTAATGCTGAGGTCTGATTTTGTTGTGGTGTGTTCATAATGACAAATAATCACTCACTTTAACTTAAAGAAAAATGGCACAATACATGATGTATTCAAATAATGATTTAATCACAGTCATCACAACCACTTGCTCCATTAGTATAAAACAAGCACTTTAGGCTTATGTAAAGAGTAGCAAAATTGTCACAGTGCGGAGTGAGGCCAGAAAGCAAAAAGAGAATGAAAACAAATAAACTAAAAAGTGTCATCTTAGATCTAAAGTGAACCGGAGTCATTTCAATCAAACAAAAAAAAAAAAAAAACCACCAACCATAACTTGAAAACACTCCGTAATTCAAAATATATTAAACACATTATTATAATTATGATAACATATTCTGGAACAATGTACCTTAATATTAGCACAATTGAATGTGGGAAACAGGATTGAGAGTGTATTTAAGGTTTGAATGTAACAGTTTGATATGTAAACACTTGATAATTAATTACTGGGTAATTAATCTGTAATGCACTTCTACTGCCAATTTGTTTGTCTATAATCCTAGAAGACAGTTTACACTGTGGCAAACAGGCTACTTTTAGCATGTTGCAGCAGAAGACTTGTCACCTCGGATTTCATTTGCATTTTGCCTCATTAGCCATTTGGGAGCAACGTTTTTCTTTAAAGATATAATCCCTCTTCTGTGGATAAACCACAATATTGACACGGGATCACAATGGCTCCGCTGCAGCTTTCTGATATATAGCATGTATCCATTCCAAACAGTGTTGAAGGTCTTCCTTATGCAGCAAGAACACAAGACTAACAGTATAGTTTGGTACATGATAAGGGGCTAGCGAGTGGGTCACAGTGAAGCTGAATTGCGCAGTATGCAGAACTTGGGCACTGTGTCCTCCGGCAAGCCTGAAATGTGATTCTTAAATATAATATCAAATCTTCCACACATTAGATACATCATAAATCCATTGTAATTCCCATGTGGCTTATGCTATGTGAAAAATATAAAGTACTTATGCACAGTAATATCAGAAAGACTAAACTCAAGGTACCTATTTAGCCAATGTGTCACACAATTAAAGTAGCCATCTGTTGTGTGTCAGCATTCAAAATGAAGATATAATATTTCAATACTGTAGATATGTTGTTGTCAATCCCCTGTTTCAATATGCTCACTTTTTTATTGCACAGTAACAGGTCATGCTTGAGTTGACACATCATGTCAGCACATCTCTCTCATACACACACACACACACACACACACTATTGAAATGTTGTGGTTAAAAATGTTAAAGAAGTGGAAAAGTCTAGGCTGGAGATCACAGTGGCAAAACTAAGGGAGTAGAGCGGGAGAACAAGCCCGAATTGGGTCTGTGGGTGAGCATAAGAAAGACGGGATAGTGGATGTTTTCCTCGTATATTTCCTTCTTCTCATTTTTCATCTGAAACAGACAGAAAGGTAAGTGTATCATACAAGAAGCTATGCAAGGTCAGTAAATGGCAAAAAAATAAAAACACTAAATCACTTTTCTCAGTAGTTCTCACAGTCAAGTTATAATAACATGTAAAATCAGGGCAAACTCCTTAACCTTGATTTTTACATAGAGCGCTGCAAGTGCAACTGAGTCCATTCTGTGAGCTTAAATTTAATTAAAATTCCTCACAGTTTGATAAACATACCAGCACAGATCACTACATTTTGGACTTGAACAACTACTGTACATATTAAACAAATAAAGAACCCTGAACCAAATCAGTTAAAACTCTCGTTTGGCTCACGTATATGTTGCAACAACAGCTTCCCTTCCCTTCCCTGAGTAGTAAGTGTGTAAAACAAGGGCACTACATGGCAACCAGTAGCTATTAAAATGTTAGTTGTTACTGATGTATGTACTGTCACAATACCGCAGATAAGTTAGGTATAAGTAAAAATTATCTTTCCGATTTTCTTCTGTTTATCGTGTAAAGCCAATCTCAACAGCACCTAAGCCACAGTGTGCAAACTGGTAGACACAGACCACAGTGCTAACCCTTTCATAGTCAATATTCTACCAAAAGTTCTATAGAGCAAACACTACAGCCACCCTGCTGCTGGTTCTATCGGACTAAACTTTTTAATATCCAGCTAGAAAAATGATTTTAATAGTGGAAGCTTGGCTCAGAGCAAAAACCTGAGCATTTAAACAAAAAATAATTATGAGGTAAAGGCACTGGCATTAATCAGGCAAAACAGTAAAACAACTGTAGAATCCGTATGCAAACTTACAAGTTGCAACACAGGTACAGAAAACATTGATAATACCTGGAGAAACATCCTAGAGAATGTCACAGGTGTATCATTTAATCAGCATTCCAGAAAGTCTTGATATAGTAAATGGGAGTTGAAGCCACAGAGTTAAGTTTTCTTTCTGCCAGGAGAATGTCAGGTTTGAAGATGCTTTTTGTTCAATGCACAAATCTCTTGAGGGTGGGCTGGCTGCCAAAAAATGATGCCATGCTTTGGACATGATGCTCACCATGGCACATGTGTAGAATATTCTCATCTTTGCTTAGTTGCCTCTGGAGGTAATATATTTAATGGTAGGAAACTTGCCTCTGTATGAAGAGGTTGTGGATTCAACTCCACCATTTACATTTATGATATTTAGCAGACACCCTTATTCTGAGCGACTTTCACTTTGAAATTACAGGGACAGTCTCCCTTGAGCAACTTGGGGTTAAGGGCCTTGCTCAAGGGGCCAAATGTGGTAGTTTTAGTATTAGGATAGAGCTGGAGTTAACCCTAAGAGTATCTTACCAAAAGACCATAATTTGGTCAGAGTTAGACCTTTAACCCGCAGTTACTCCAGGAAAACTGTGCCTGTAATTAGGAAATGGACGTTGCTCTGGATAAGAGCTTCTACTAAATGTTCTCAGTGATATTTTCACATCAAGCTCTCTGAAGCTGCTCACCCTCTCCACATGGACCCTAAATATGCTCTAAAAGTGTAGCTACATTACTGCATCCGACTTTGGCGATGTCCACAATCAGCTTCTTAATCTTCAGTGAGAGGATTTAAGCCTTAGAGGAAGACTATGTAGACTTCCTCATTTCTCTTAGAGGAACACCATGTAGACCGCCTCCTCATTCAGGTAGGGTTCCTAATTTCTCTTTGAGGAACACTATGTAGACCGCCTCCTCACCCCTCTTGATGATGTTGTCTAGGACTTCTGTGTCTTCAGCATACTTCACAATTATGTTGGAGCAGTGTTTGCTACTCAGTTGTGTATGTGAGATGCAACAAGTACAAAAAGATGCAACATTGTGGGGCTCCTGTGTTGAGGATGATAGTACTTGAAGGACAGCAGGTTGATCCAGACCTGTTTGGTTGGTAAGTGAACAGGAACGGATCATGGAAATGTGGAAAAGCGGCGGCGCAAGTAACAAACACTATCTGTGACTGTTGGGCTTTGAATACTGGCAGCGCCTAAAACCACTGTTGGGGGACTGGGTAAGACCCTTATTCCTCTCTCCTCCAGTACTGATGCTTAGCGTCGTTAATGGGCCTTCTCAGCCAACAGGAAGTAACTGTTATCACCGATATATCCTAACCACACAGGTTCACACAGTTTCAAAGTCTCTAAAGTCATTTCCACCTCTGGATTCTAGTTGAGAAAAGACATAGTTACTGAGGGTTATATTGACTTAGCAACTGCTACATCTACTAAACCTATGTGATCTGAACTCATCCATTGTGCGCTTAATCCAATGTTTCGCTTTTGATGTCTCGTCAGAGTTTTTGTTTTTACATTGTTCTCCTTGGCATCACATAGTATTTCAGGCAGCTGTGAATAAAACTCTGCGGCAGCTGAGTAAACTGCCTAAGCAATGCTCCAAAATATTTCGCTGTCATATGTAATTGAAGCAACACAATTAAAGCAAAACGTAAATGTGGCAGTTATGACGCAATCTATTAAATTTAACTGTCAAAAAACATTCGCAGATTTTCTTGTTAGTCAGTCTAGCAGTCATACCGACTATGCTTTAGGCATCCGTCCCATCACAACACACATTACAATATCACAGCAATGTGTGTAAACACTGTGGTAAAGAAAGTTCTGCAGCCTCTTTTAAAATCTTTTAAACTCCAGTGTCATATAACATCTATTTGAAATTTCACATCCTAATGAATTCCAACAACAAATTATCATTACAGAAAACAAAACGTAAGGAACCACATTCATGATCTGGAAGAATATGACATTATTTCACTATGATTCAAGTATATTAACTAACACTTTGTAAATTGCACCCTGCCATGTATACACTCATTTCTGCCACTCTTTCTCCCTTGTTCCTTGACTGAAACAGGGCAGGACAGATGACAAAGGCATGTTTTCTAAGTGTTATATCTCCCTCCAACCCCCAGGCCCTTGGATGAACCCATGACCTCACGGTAATCAGGGTGGTCAGCCAGCCAACACTAAACCGACTACAGGGCGGGAGATATTCACATTTAAATCACAGACCTGAGCGAGTGAAGGGGGATTAGAATAAATAAAGTGTGAGACAGCGATATAAGTGAGGAACAGATATAAGGTGAGGAAAAGCGTAAGAGAGAGAGAAAGAAGAGAGGAAGAGGACGAGGAGGAGGAAGAAGATGACGATAAAATAAAAGAAATAACGAGCGGGCAGCTGCGAAAAATTTAACAAGCATGACGTGTTCCTCCTGATCACAGGCTGGTAATCAGCTTCACGGGTGACTGGACAAATCGGCTCATACTTTTTAATTACACCAATGCCAAGATGCAAGCCATTTATTTTATTGCCACATTAACTCCCCTTTCTCCTGTTTTCTCTCCATTCCCTCCATTCCACCCCCCCGCTTTCTTTTTCCCTCTCTTAAATCAGAGCAAGGGGATGCTGGATAAATGGATAGGGACCAGACTCCAAGCAGACAGCTGCTGTAGGGACTCCCAGTTCCTAGGGTTAACGTTAATGCGTGTGGTGGATGCCATGTATATGTATGTCTGTGTATGTGTGTATGTCTGTGTGTGTGTGTGTGTGTGGTGGGGGGGTGTCAGAATTAAAATTCATGATTCTCTTCACCACCATTTGAGTAACAAGATTAAGACGGGTGGGGCGGAAAATAGCGGCATTATCAGGCGGCTTGCAGTCCTCCAGCTGCTGGGGCTATATTCCAGAACAGTGGGGATAAGAGGATAACACACAGTCCCCACGCCGCAGCCCTGCACCGCTGAGAGCCCAGTAGAACTACACACAGCCCACCAAAAAAAACAAAAAACAACTAGACTCCACACACACTCTGGGGACGGGGAGAGCCGGCGAGGTCAAAGGGAACACCTCAATCGCTGGGACATTAAAGACTGCAAACACGGCTACGGGGGTGTGAGTACACAGACATGCAAGCGAATGCACACCTGCAACACAAGCACGCATGCGCACACACACAGGGTAGCAAAACACTTGACTCAACTCTCCCATGCCGCTTACTGTTATTATTACAACAGTAGGTGGCCCTGTGCCCCGTTTAGAGAAAGCCCACATCAAAGTTCAGGCACACTGTCCTGTGAATGTGGATCTTAACATGGCTGTGAGGGGCTGAGAAAAAGGATTTCTTTTGTGGCTTGGTTGATGACATTTTTGTATGAGGGTCAAAAACAGCGCTTTAGTTTAAAAAAAAGCTGAAGTAGTGAAGCTACTTTTAAAACACTGTAGCTTTTCCAGTAACTTATCTTTTTATCTCTTTGCAAAGACATTTTTAACTTTCTGATCGGTGCTTAATTGGAATAAACGGCATGTGAAAGGCTACTGTGTCCGGCGCATCACAACGCGCGCTTGGCAGCTGTGAGATGGAGTCGGAGGATGGAATCCACCTTGTCAAAAACTGAAGCAAGAATTATTGGCATTGTTTTTCAAAAAAGCATGTCTCTGAATGGCAAAACAGATAGAACTTGTACATTTGAGTGTAACTTATTCAATGCAGAAAAACAATGCAGCCTTATTGTGATTTGACATTAAAAAAAAAATACAGTGTGCTGCATCAGTGCTGTTCCACTCATGTCTGATTTCTTCCCACAACTAGTCAGTGCTCCTAAATTATCTGCCATTAAGTGTGGCCTTGATGTGTGGACACTAATTAAATAGAGGTTACTGACCCTACTACGAGACACTGCCTGGTCTCATTAGTGCAAATAGCTGGTTTATTGTTCGACATTTGCGCTAATTCATACATATTGATATGACAATGAACATCAACGCAACACACTACAACCCCAAAAGCAAATCATGAGGTTATACTGTTCAATTTCCTTAACAACACCAGCTCTCACTCACAATCTGTGTTCCTGATGGTTTTAGCGCCACAGGATTAGAGTGATCACAAAATTACAGATAATTTTCAAGATGTTACTTTAATAATAAATAATTTCATATATACATAGGGGTTATGGTGTAAATCTTACATTGTTTTAGTAGGAAAACAATATTTAAATCTAGTATTTCCTTAAGCATAACAGAATAATCTCAGTCATGTATTCAGACTAGGCCTGTCAAAATAACACATTAATTTCAATTAATTAATTAATCAATCACAGAAGAAATAATGTGTTTTAAAAGGCAGAGGAGAAGACCAATGAACGGACATTTTAGATTTAAAAAACGCCAGAATGGGAATTCTGATAAAAGTATAGTTCTCTGAAATTAGAAATTAGGTAGAGGACAAGGGGTTAGCAGAGGCTTTACAGCTAGCACTTACAACCGCCTTCTAGAGGCATAACTGTATCCAGAACCTTATTCTGCCAATCAGAATTGAAATGTTAAAAATACTTTTGCAAAAAATGTATGCGATTAATTTAGATGAATTAATATCGAAGCATGTAATTAAATAGATTAATTTTTTATTCCCTTGACATGCTTTGTTATGGTTCCTAAATTCGGTAACACTTTTAAAGACTTCCCTTGTAATGACCTTTTGCTTTGATTTTATGACATTATTTGCAAGAAAAAAGAAAGCACAATAAGAAAAGCTTAGTCCTCTGACTCTTTTTTCTTTCCTTGAGACTATCACTGTCACCTATCACTCCTTCCCTACATCCCTCCCTCTCCTTCTCCTTCCCCATTGACATCTCAAAATCCCACCATCACCCCTCCCTCCGCGGTAAGTCTTGGAGGCAGTTCAACATTTTTTTTTTTCCACAAGCACTCGCCTCTGGTCACCTCCAGCTGCTGGTAGAGCGGCTACTTAAAAGGCCAAGGACATAAAGCTCAAATAACTCAGTGCCAGGGTCCTGCTGGCAGAGCCATTTTCCTCAGGCACAGGCAGAGCCACCTGTCAGGCCCACAGGGGCTAATGGGTCCTCGAAGCTTTCTCTGCGGCCAAAAATGGCAGCCACAGCCATCTTGTCAGTGCCAGTTAACCAGCTGGACTCTGCGCACATTGCCACCAGTCCAGACCCGGGCCTGCAGACGGGCCGAGTGGTGTGGGCCGAGGGCAGCGCACACCACTTGTTTTTATTGTTATCATTGTTCTGCCACTTGGAGTTTGGCTTTCAAAAAGAGTTGCTTTTGACAGAGGTGCAGGTTTCCATTTGAGGCTGAGTGCAGGCAGATACACACACACACACAGTTTACACGTCGGTAAAGTGTACATGTACTGAAGACAAGAGTTTTACTCCTTAGTTTTCATTCATTTCATTCCATCATTCATTTAGCATCTTTATCATTTTTACTGAAAATATTTATTTATCTCATTTGGTCTATCACTTGTTCAGAAAATATTAAATATGATTATATTAGGAAGGTTCAAACACCACAAATTAACCCGAAGGGCCCACAAACAAGCCAGACAGACAAAGGCCTCGTTTACACTGCAGGTCTTGATGCTCAATTCTGATCCGATTTAACTGACAGTGTAAACGAGGCCAAAGAAATCTCATTTCATAAACACTCACCTTTAAGTTTAAGTCCCATATATGCGAGTCATATTTGTCATAGCGACAAACAAACAGCCCGGCTCTCTCGGCTTGCTTGCAGAACTTTGCAAGTGTGTCTCCTCTTGTGGGGGCAAACACCAAAGCTGTGCCCTACACACACACACACACACACACACACACATTAATTAGGGATGTTGAAATTAATTGCATAATTGATGCATCGAGATGGACGCGAGGTCGATTCCGCATTGATGCAATGGCAGGCCATAATCGATTATAACAGAGGTTTTCAACCGACGGTCCGCTGCCCCTCTAGTGGTTCACAACGGAATTCCAAGTGGTCTGTGAGATGCAATCCCGTTTCACTACTGAAATCACATTTTTCAAAACATTTCCAGATGATGTGGGCGTCTTTATGAATAATGTATTTAATGTAAATATCTAAAAAGTAATAAAAAAATACTCCCTGCTTAGTCTGAGTGGTTGCAAGCAGAAGCAGTTGAAAAGTCCTGAATTATATCATAATGACATGGCTTGGTGATTTTCCGGCTACGGCATAAAAATTCTAGTTAAAAAGAACATCACAGAAGCAAGTATGGCTGCACGATCTACGATCCATGCCCCATCTGCGTGCAATGTGAGTAATGTAGAAAAATAGAAAAAAAGGGCTGCACTGAGATATGGAATCGAATCAAATGGTTGACCTAATACTCATGAGACCAGTAAAGGTTCACACCTCTAACTATTAAAGACAAGTTATAAGATATACATTATGAATTCAGTTAGATAATTATATAGTAATTACAAATGAAAAAGAAAAAAAATAAATAAATATAAAAATACCAATTAAAACACAATAAACAATGCAAAATCAGCTGCTAATACTACAGTTTATACAGCTTCGAACCATCATTATGATTCATTCATTCATTATCCGAACCGCTTAATCCCAACTGGGGTCGCGGGGGGACCGGAGCTTATCCCGGCAACTATGGGCACAAGGCAGGGAACAACCCTGGGCAGACGCCAACACATCGTAGGGCACACACACTCACACAATCACACTCACATTCAAACCTTACGGGTCAATTTAGAGTCGCCAATTAACCTATATTGCATGCTTTTAGGACTGTGAGAGGAAACCGGAGCACCCGGAGGAAACCCATGCAAACACAAGGAAAGCATGCAAACTCCACACAGAAAGGCCCTACGGCCAGGGATCGAAACCCAGGACCTTCTCGCTGTGAGGTGGCAGCACTAACCACTGCGCCACTGTGCTGTCCCGTCATTATGATATAACCAAAAATCCTATCAGATGTCATACATTTCTATTCATGCAGATGAACACAGCACACATCCCTTCTCTACAACACGGCTCACATCACAGCTCACAGCTCATATAGTGTGGAGAAAAATCAATTAGCACTTGTCGACAGGCTTTAAATTACTTCCCTTCTGTAAATAGTAAACACAAATGGAACTGTAAGAATCTCTCCCTCAGCCTTCCACAATGAGCCGTCGCCACAAGAGCTGGTTTGCATCATGACATTCTATTTGATTTCTCCCAGGTATTATATTAGATAATAAACAGAAAGATTAAAGCTACACTTAATCCAATCAGTGGCTGCAAGCGCATCCCGTCCTTTATAGATCAGTGGGCCCTGGATGGCCAGCCACGCTAAGAGGATTACACACAGGTTCAAAGTTTCTTTGAAATCCTTCGGCTTTAAATACTATTTCATATTTCTGGATCATTTTATTGTTTTAATTAAATAGCGGCCAATCCCACATGTGCAACATACAAACAACAAATATAAGGAATCTCTGCATTCTTTTCTGTGTGTGTGTGTGTGTGTTTGAAGGGAAAAGGATGGAGACAGAGACTGGTCCACCTCCGATTTATAGTAACAAATGAGTAATTAAATGGAAAATTAATTGGTTTTCATGAACACAATCAGACATTTGGCCGGTACAGTCATGCTGTTGTTCCCCGCCAATAATGATGTTCCACTCTACACTGTATTAATCATAGAAGGTGGGTCTTCCTCATTCCTCGGGGGGCTTTTTTGGCAATCATGGGAGAAGCAACCGCTTGATATAGTCATGCAATGAGTAAAATGTTTTATCATCCACACTTGAGCCCTAATTCAGTGCATCATGAGAACAGCTACCACTTCAGCTCCATTAAAATGAACGTGTGTCTGTGTGGACTTGGAGGGAATTTGAAAAGAGGGGCAGTAGAAGAGATAAATAGAGACAGAGAGAGAGAGAGTGAGCGTAGATTAGAGGTGTAAACATAAACATTGTAATCACAGTGATTAGTGGAGTTGCACAGCATGCACTGGCGAACACTTCCAAAACGCTGGCAAGACGTCATTTTACACACACACACACACACACACACACAAGCACGCGTGCATGCGCACACATATTTTAATATGAAGACATCTACTATCAAAGGCTTCACTTGCAAAAAGAAGACCCTTGGAGATAAATGTATTGCTATGTTTGAAGCATTTTCATTTGCTGTGGATCCAACAGTGCAATGTCTTATCACAGGGCCAAGAAAGAGAAATGGAGTGTCTTGTGATCAGCGCAGATTATCAGCCCCAAATTATGAGACCCAACATAATAATTATTAAAGTATTACATGATCCTCTCTCAATCACTGCATGATGACTACACATAGCCACTTTCAAAAAAGCTATATACACTGACACAAGCACAAGTGCACACTTACATCAGGACGCAGTAATCTCCTTAGTGCATCAACCAGGCTGGCTCTGTATTCATCAAGGAAGAGGCTGTGGAGGGGGAAAAGAAACGGGGAGGGATTAGTAAAGACAAAAAAAAACTAATGTCAGCAGCCTCTGTTCACTAGGAACTCTTATTCTGCCTCTCCACTGTTCACACTCCCCGATTTGGGAACGGCCGTATCCAGAACCAGCAAGACCAGCTCTACTGTCTCTGTATGACATTTACACCAGGAAATGTAGGAGTAGAGCAACTACGATCATCACAGACTCGTCTCACCCCAGTAACTGTCTGTTTCAACTGGTGAAATCAGACAAGCACTTCTGAAGTACTGCAGCCAAAAAAGAGAGATTTTGGAGCTTTAATCCTCAGGTCACATGACTTCTCAACCAGGACATGACATAACACAAAACACAATAACAAATACACACACGCATTAATCTAAGGGCACTGACAATCACACAATACGACTGCACACGGCACTTTTTAACACATAGATTCAACAGTTGGTGGCATAACGGTTAAGGAGTTGGCCCTGTGATCGGAGGGTCACCGGTTCAAGTCACGGACTGCTCCTTTATGGATGGTTCACATTTTACATTTTCAAATGTTAATATTTATTTTGAGTTTTTTTCTATATATACTGTTACTCAAAAGGGGACCACCGTACCTTGGCCCATAACTGTGGCAGATATTTTCTTTAGCTCTATTTAAGTTAATACTTTTTCTTAATTTTATTTCAAATCACAATATCAGCAGTGAACCAGGTTTACATTTTACTAGCATACAGTACGTGTATAGGGTGCAAATGACGACTCTTGAATGTCATACTAAGACACTCTTTTCAACAGCCACATCAAAGTTCCCATAGTAGACCAAAGCCATATGTATCAATCCAGACATAGAATATACACCTTAAAGTACCCCATTCCTAGTGTTGTGACCCTTTTATTCACAATCTTACCACAAAACTGTGGCGTTGCAATCAAGTTCTTCAGATTGAAAATTCGCTTGAGACCTATTATTTTTCTGAATAACTTCTGTGTGAGTACGTGTGTGTCTTGTGTGTGTGCGTGTACGCTTATTGCATACTCATTTCTGCTTGAGTGCTTGAGTGTAATTGAGAGTGAGCTAATCACCAAGAGTGTAAGTACAAATGTTTAGTAGTGTGTATAAGCAGAAAATGATTGTGTGTGTATGGCTGAGCATGAATGATATTTCGGTTGCAGACTTGAGCCTCAGTGAATATACACTTTGCCTTTTCAGCATTTGCCTTATTGTACCTATTCAATTTACACTCTCTCTTGCACTCGCACGTACGCCAATCAGCCACAACACAATCATTTGACAGGTGAAGTGAATAACTTTGATTATTGTCTTACATTGGCACCTGTCAAGGGTGGGAAATATTAGGTATAAAGTAAACAGTCCATTATTGAACTGTGATGGAAGCAAGAAAAAGATCTGGGGGGAATAAGAGAGGGGTCAAATTGTGTTGGCTAGAGAACTGGAGCAGAGCATCTTCCATAGACCAGGACTTCTGATTTTATTCCCAGAACAAGCACTGATTACTGCCTACCAAAAGCAGTCCAAAGGAGAAAGGACAACCTATGAATGGATGAGTGATAGTTGTCCAAGGCTCGTTGATGCAGATGGAGAGTTAAGGCCATTCTGTGTGTTCTGATCTCACAGAAGATAAAACCAATTCCTAAAAAGAAGAATATATAACCTATTGCTAGACAAAGGTGTCAGAATGCACAGTGCAGCGCAGTTTGCTACCTATCGGTTCTGTGTAGCTGAAAGTGACCAAAGTCCAGCATCTAAACTACTTTTAGAATTAGACCATGGAGCAATAGAAGAAAGTGGGCTGGTCTGAGGAATTACTTGCATCTAGACCATGTGCACGACCGAGCAGGTATAAATAGTTCACTTGGGAAAGAGATGGCAGGAGTATGCACTATGGGTAGAAGGCAATCAACTATGTGTTGATCTGCAATGTTCTGCTTTAAATCATACAGTTCAGAAATGGTTTGAGTGATACAGACTTTAAGGTATTGTGTTCACTTTCACATTTACAACATCTCATCTTGAATAATCATCTGAATCTGGAATGACCTGCAACTTACAGGACTTAAACGACCTGCTATAGAGGTGTCGCCTTTTGTCCACTCATGTGCCAAACCAAACCTATAAAAATGCTTAAAATGACCAAAACTTTTGCTCTGCATCATTCAAGGTTTTCTGCTGACTGGCTGTTGGACAAACCAAATATGTGCAAAGCATATTTATCGCGAAAAGTAAAGTGAATGTTGGTGGTCTAGTCATTAGGACACTCATCTCTGGACTAAGAGGTCCTGGGTTGGAACCCTACCTCTGGCACTACGATCATTGGGTTCCTGAGCAAGACCCTTAACCCTAAGTGGTCCCTGGAATTAGGAAAAATGGACGTTGCTCTGGATAAGAGTGTCTGCTAAATGGCATAAATATAAATTTAAAGGTACTAAACACTGAATACCAAGTTTATTGTTCTGAGTTTTAAGCATATGCAATCTAAACGGCCGTGAGTGCAGTTTATGAAATGTTTGGATGTTAATGCCCTGTTGGATATTCAGATTTGCAGAGTCAGTTGTAGAGATGACTTCAATTGACATCTACAGTGCTTATGAGTCTGAAGGTGAGTCCCCTGTGCTTTGGGTGGAGTTGCAGAGGGTGGACAATAAAGGGCATGCTGAAGGGTAAAAAAGGCCAGTGATGGCCAGATAGTATGACCACGCAGTTCAGAGGAGGCTCCTGCCCCAACTTCCCCATATATGCGTCTGCAATTTTTCTGAGGCCTCCATGTTAAGTACTATTGCAGTAACTATACTGTATTTTCTTTAGTGTGAGGGCTCAGAAAACACCATCATCCACAAACAAGCAGGTAGAGCTTCTACACGCAGGAACATGTCACAAGCCGACCCATCATGACCTTTTATGAACTGAATATATACTCACCATGACCCATGTTTATTGAATTGTCTTTTGGTTTATATGAAGAGAAATCAGTGTCAAATTTAATGAATAATGCATTATGTATATTATACGTAAGAGATGTATGTGAACTAAATTGCTATAATATTTTAATTTAATAATAAAAAAAAGTTGAAGAAATGGAAAAGTTGTATAAATCCCCACCATTTAACATCAGCTCCAGATAAATCATAGTCACATGGTCTTTGCATTCAGAATAGTTAAAAGAAACTAATGGCTGCACATTAAGTTTCTGATTTGGTTTTTAAACTGCATTCCTCCATAGCTCTACCGTCTCCAAATTTACAGACGCAAATCATACCCTTACATGGTGGGTTACTTTCAAAAGGACAACAAGCCTGAGGAGACAGGAATGCCTTAAACAACCGAGCAACAGATTCCAAGACTTTTCTTGTGGATGCTTAACCAAGTTAATCTGGAGGTAGACGGCCTTCGATTATGGTCCGAATAATATGGGTAGGTCCCTAAGGGTGACATGCCACTCCACGCTCTAATCTAATCCGGCCGGTATTAACTTCATCCGTGCTATGAGACCTGAAAGATGCCAGGAAGGGAGGGCTGACTGCACAACTCCAGAGCCATCACTACATTTACATTTACATTTACAGCATTTAGCAGACACTCTTATCCAGAGCGACTTACATTTCCTAATTTCAGGGACAGTTCCCCTGAGAACAACTTAAGGTTAAGGGTCTTGCTCAGGGACCCAATGTTGGTAACGCCAGAGGTCGGATTCGAACCCACAACCTCTTGGTCCAAAGGTGAGTGTCCTACCAGTAGACCACCAACACCCATAACAACCATAATCACTAGTGTATTATGGTTCCATTTCTTCTATACTTTTACTCCAAATAAACCAAAACAGTCCTCTGTTCACCTGATTGAAATTGTGCAGATGTACTTTGGTCAGTCTACAATATTTACTCCTATGCTAATATTTTTTACTTGTATTTATATTACTCTCATCATCATATGCCTTG
Organism: Distichodus sexfasciatus; assembly: GCA_032718565.1. Lineage (NCBI taxonomy): Eukaryota > Metazoa > Chordata > Actinopteri > Characiformes > Distichodontidae > Distichodus > Distichodus sexfasciatus. The sequence continues at coordinate 209,524 of JAVGVS010000433.1, read as the reverse complement.
ACATCTAAATAGCTACAGAGATCATGTTCATTTAACTACAGGAGTGAAATATCTTCTATATCCACCACACACTCATATATGCACAAATATAACACTCCCTGTCTCTTTCTCACACACATAGAAACCGAGAGAGGGGGGGGGGTTTATCTAGACGCACACAGCCGGGCTTAGGGAAGGCAAACATGCCAGGCTCAGAACTAGCCAGGAAACCAGTAGCAATAACAACAGCAAGGCCTCTGCAGGAATTCCACATTCGCCTTGCACCACTGCCAAGATTACACTGCTCAATGGCTCAATGGTCTGTGTGTGTGTGTGTGTGCATGTGTGCGTGTGTGCGTGTGTGCGTGTGTGCGTGTGTGCATAGGTACGAATGCAACAGAAGACGGTCCATGTCATGTCATGGCATATCAGCTAATGGGCGCAAATAAGAATATATCAAGACATTAATATATCAAAAGTGCATTATTATTATTATTATTAGTAGTAGTACTATTATTATTATTAGTAGTAGTATTAGTACTATTATTATTAACAGCAGTAGTAGTAGTGTATAGTGCTGTAGATATAATCCTGCTTCTCTTTCTCTTTTTAAAAATCTTTTGGACTGTAGTGAAGTTTGAGAATTGAACAGAACTGAAAGCAAAAATATTGTCGACTGAGGACAGTATCTGAACAATTTAAACAGGCGTTGAGTAAAAGTAACCTACATTACAACCTACAATTCTACATGACATGTTTCATCAAAACTGCTGGTGTTATTTATTTACTTGTTGCATAATTAAAAACCTTTTACAAATGCTATCTAAAGTCTAAATGCACGTTCGACAAGCTGGGTATGAAGGCACCCTTAGGCACTGAACTGGGGCTGAGAGAAAAACTCTGGGTGAAATTATGAGTATAATATGAATACATCAAAAGAAAATATTATTTTTATTTTAATTTTTAAAATTAGTAGTTGCGGTAGTTGTAGTAGTGGTAGTAGTTACATATTAGTGACAGGAAGTATTGTAGCTCTGTGCAAATTAACACATTTAATTCAGGCGTTGAGTAAGAGTATATGTGACCTGATCTGCCGTAATGAGTCGGAAGTCGGCGTTCTATTTATTTAGATACGGGCCGATTATGTTGAAAAACATCAAAAATATCGATTCTTCTTTTTTGGTCTTATATGAAAGAAAAGGTCTTCAAAATGAATCTGGTCTCCGAAAAGGAAAAAATTATATTTTTGGAGTTTTTCAACATGATCGGCCCGTATCTAAATAAATAGAACGCCGACTTCCGACTCATTATGGCAGATCGGGTCACATATATGAACATGAGAATCCAGTTCTTCATGGGCCACTGCATCTACACTGCTGCTGATAATTTTATAATAATCAAACTTTTTGCAAATGCTATCAAAGGTCTAAGTGGGCCGGCAAAGAAGAAATAAATGTTGTTCTAAGCCTTTTCTGAGCACTCTAGATGTTGTAGTGCTGTAGATCTGATCCTGCCTCTCTCCCTCTCTCTTTCTCTTTGTGTGGCGAGGGTCTCGGCTGTGGCTCACGAGTTAGTGGGTGCCTGCCTGAAAGACTGTAATTAATGGGAGCAGAAGTACGGCTGTTGACCTTTTCGCAGGTGATCGTTGGTGCAGCGATGTTCGTTAATCGCCCAGCGATCACTCGCCCGACGACGACAATTACTGATGAAGCGCCATCCAGAGCGACGTGAAGACAGCCATTGCGGCGTGAGTCATCTTCACACACTCACTCACATTGCACACACACGCACACACACACACAGCAAATTCCTATTACACACTCAAATCAACCACATGCTGCCATTCACTCTTGGTTTTACGTGTGTTCTAGCTGCCATTTGTGTGGCATTAGACTAATAGCAGGTTGTGTGGGGTTTTGCGAGAGTTGGGGCAAACTTAAGCATCATTACTTTCTACAATATGCTCACCGCAGCTTTTTTCTGGATGCATTGCACAGATAGTACAAGAAGGGTGAAATAAACTTGTATTAAAATGATAACACTTCTCTACTCTAGTAGGTTTTATCATTAATATTTACTTTTATTTTATTAATAATATCTTTTGTCTTGTCTGATTTCCTATGCTTTATTTTATTCTATTTCATTTATTCTTTGCTAATTCTACTTCTGACCGCTGTCTGAGAAAAGCGCTTTATAAATAAACTTTACTTACTAACTAGGTGTTTTAAAACTGACACATTTGTTAACAGCACAAACTATGAAAATGATTTTTAAATAATTAATTACATGAATTTGAATTAGTCAACTGAACAGAATATGCATACTGCACCATTTGTGTGTACACTATTTTTGCTCTATATTTTTATATTGCACAACACTCTATTGCATCTCTGCACTGTTTTATAATGCACACGCGGCTACATGGACAATCCATGCCACACTGAAACTCTTCCAAGAATACTGTTTATGTTTACAGACGAACTATACAGTATACTTTGTTACACTGCTGCTAATCCTGAGTACATTTAATGCACAAAAATACGATTTTACTCCATGATTAAAGTTCTCTTCACTCTTCACTGCTGTTACAATATTACTGAACATTATTTGTACATATTACTGATCGTAGTTTCTTCACTTGACCTTAGATGCTATAAAGATACTGCTATTTTTAATACATTATGTTTAGAATTTTCAAAGTCAAAGTCAATAGTCAACGTAAACTTTGTCATCTCTGCTATATACTGTACAAGTATACAGAGAAACGAGATGACGTGGCTCCAGTTTTAACAGTACAGAGAACAAATAAGGCACATGAATAAGCAATATTTCAATAGAATATAAAATATAACATTTTAACATAAAGTGGAATATAAAAAAGGAACATTAATCTAGAAGAGACAGTTACATGTTACATGCAGTATTCAGCCTACGATTATGTTCCTGGAGTTGTCTTTTTGCACTGAATGTACATAAGCAACAGTTTCAATATGAAAATTCTAAACAGACAATCTGTTAAATAAAACAGGATCTTTTATAAAGTCTGAGCTAAAATATAAAGTCTGAATTTTTATCAAGTCTGCGCTAACTATATGAAGAGTTCACTAATATGTGCAAACATCGTAGCAGTCAAGCGAGACTGAGAAAATATAATCAGTGATCTGTACAAGCAAAGTTAAATAGTTGTGCAAATACTTTAGCAGCAGTCAAGAGAAGAGATCGACAGTTACAACCATGAAAAACAATCATTTTGTGCATTAAATGTGAGCCAGATCAGCCGCAGCAGCTTAGAGTGGCTGTAAATTACAGTATTCCTGAGACAGTGGGAATGTAGCATGAATGAGATTGTCCATGTACCATCACAAAGACAGTGATAAGCTGCAGAGGTACAACAGAGTCACTTCAATCTTCATATTGAACCGCTCCAGATCGTGTGCACACTTAATGCAAAAAGACACCAGGACCATAATTTTAGTTTGAATACTGCATGTAACTAAACTCAATTGTCTCCTTTTCTACATCTATTAAATTCTATTTATATATTAATATACTCTATGTGCCTTTATGTTCTTTGTACTGTAAAATCTGGAGCCAGCTGCCTCGTTGTATACTTGTATACAGCAGCGATGACAAAGTTTACTTTTTGCTCAATATCTGTACTCATATATTGTAGCAAGGCAGCAAGAGTTAACACTCATAAGATGCACTCAACAAACAAAAATAGCACTTTTTAAAATCATTCAGATAGTGATGACCAGCAAAAATGAAGTACATTTCTATGTCTAGATCAAAACACCAAAATGAAACAAAAACAACAATAGAAACCTGTAGATCGATGTTGAAAAGCGGCCTAATTGAAATGTTTGCATTATTCTCTCTTCCTCTCGGCCTGCTCCAAAAAACAAGTGTAATTATTTGCAATCTGCCTAAGACATCCATTTGCGGAGATGCTGAGCATGAAAGAAGAGACAATTTGGAGGGGGGGTGGTGGTGGTGGGTGGAAATGGAAATAGCTGGCGGATTTATCCAGGGGGAAGTAACGTGGTGGTGCCAGCCCTGGGCAGATGGCTGCCATCTGATAAGCGTCACACACCCGTGTGATTATTAGCGCACCTTCACCGAGGCAATGAGCCATGCGGCGTTACACAGAGGGAGCTGACTTATTGTGGCTGGAGGAGCTGGCGAGATAAGAGAAGAGATGTGCTATCTGAAGACATTTGTAAACTTGCCTTAGAGAGCTGGATTGTCTTGTTTAGTTTAGGGCTGTCGATGGAACTGTAAGTGGGATGTTAGTGCATTTGCTGTAGTTCCAGAGGTTAAGAGGTAGGTCTGGGAGGCAAGTGCCAACTTACCAGTCGGCACACAAGATCACATCGAAGCGCCCCTCCAGAGCAGACACGTCCGTCTCGCTGTCCCATCTCACCACCCTGAGGAAAAAACGGGAAAAAAATGACAGAGATAACAAAAGAAGGAAAAAATGTGAGAGTAGAGGCCTTAAAGCACAAAACACTGTCACAGGCTCTCTTCTGTCCCTGCTCTCTTAACCCCACTGAAAATGGATCTTTTAGAACCAGGTAAAGACATCACTCCGTCTCCGTCTTCTCTCTTCTCCGCCCCCCACGCGGTTGGTTTTCGGCCGAGTGCATCCGATTATTAATTAGTCATTATTAACAGTCAGTAAACTAAAACGATGTCTCGTGGAAATACAATCTCCTTGCTCAGCAGGGGGCCCACACAGGGTATTCACTGATTTGGGAAGGAGAATTTCCCACCCCCTCCCTCGTCCAATCGCATGTGACCTTCACCCCACTCAAAGCGCACACTCTGACAGGAAGTCTAATCTCTAAAGAAAACAATCAGAGTAATGCAGGCTAATTATATGTTTATACTTGCACTTCATCAGCTCAGAGTAAATACGAAGGGAGGAGGGAGGCTCGTCGGGCCGAGAACCGAAGAGCGCAAAGCAGAGGATCACTGTTAGATCGCTGACCACCAAAATTACTTCAAATGCTCTTTAATGGTGAGACGTAAACTGTGAGCAGGGTAGAAAAATATGGGAGTTGGGTGTTTTCTAGATTTCAGTGTTTGGTCTGACGTGAGAGTCTGGCTTTCTGTTGAAGATGCTGATTCATAGTTTGCCAGTTTGGTTCAGAAGACAACAGCAAGGCATATGACCAGACTGCCATGTTAATGAGTTAAATGATACTCCTTTCATCCAAAATGTTCACTTGAATGAACAACCATCCACAGGTTTTGACGTTAGGTGTGAAAATCAGTCTGCACCAAAACAGTCGATCCTAGACCACCTAGAGGGGGCGGTTTTGGACTGATCCCCGTTGAACTGTGGAGCTTTTCGTTTGGGGTGAGAATGGGATCCGATCCAATGGAGCAAACAACCAGCAGTTCATCGTTCGTTCCTTCTTGTTTTGTTCTCAAAAATAAATACATATGCAAATATGTTGGTCCACTTACACATATTGCTGTGTAATGGCCAACTTAAGGGGTTAATGCAGCTTAGTAACAGATTCTGATACTGGACACAGCAATCACACTGCAGGTCTGATAATACCCTTCGCTGATCATAATGCACAAATGAAAGGCGTGGCTTTCGGGGGTTTATATTTTTATCATAGCACATGCTTTGATGCATAAGATTCAAACAACTGAATGTTAAAGTGAGTGATTATTAGTCATTGTGAACACACCACAGCACAGTGCACCACAACAAAATGTGACCTCTGCATTTGACCCATCCATGAAGGAGCAGTGGGCAGCTGACATGGGCAGCGCTTGGAGACGGTACCTTGCTCATGAGTACCTCAGTGGTCAGGGATTTGAACCGATTACCTTCCGATCAGGGGGCGAACACCCTAACCGTTACGCTACCAACTGCCTCCCAACAGCAAGCATCAGTTTCAGCGCACCACACGGTAAACAGAACCGCTCTAGACCCAACTTGCCACTTGAGAGACAGCTAGCTCTGCTCACAGAAGAGAGAACTCACCTGCCCGACACTTCGGTGGAGCTGAATAGTCCGGCTCGTCTGTTCCTCTCAATAACAGCATTCACATCTGACATGCAAGTCAAGGCCAGCACTGTATAATATGTAGGAACATATTTATGAACATATTTATGAACATATTTGCCCCTTTGATCGCAATCCGTTTCTTAATCATTCATAAATTGAAATATATATATATATAGCTTCATAACCTAAATACCACCCTCCCCCCGGCCCCTTGTCACTTGACTTTTCTCTCATCTCCAGATTACCAGAGAGCCGCAGAACAACTCATGCAAAGCTTCCCCAAAGAAAATCAATGAGAAGGCTTTTAACCTGCAGTCGCGGCACGACTGACCCTCCTTCCGTCGCGCTTTGCAGCAGGATTGATGACAATCCGTCTATTAATAGACCAGACACACGTTTTAACATAATTCAATTAAAACTTGTCCCTCTCGTGGCTTGCCGTAACTCACCGTGCCAAATGGCCGTGGCAAATCCAATCTATAGCGCGGCCAAGCAGCTCAAAGGCCGCGTTGCCGTGTGGAGGAGGGCAGGGCAGGAACGGATGGTGAAGTGTGTCACACAGGCATGATCAGCTGCTAAGGAGATAGAGAGGAGCTTACAGTGTAATCTCATCAGGAGAAACCCAACGGGGGGACGGGTCGGACACGCTGGGTGTAACATCAGCATCCACACGCACACACATGGAAGACATAGGCGTGCTACCCTCCAGCTTATTACATTCATGCACTTCATACTTAGCTTGAAGTACATAGCTTGGTTGATGAAGTGTAAATGAAAGTGAGTGATTATTTGTCATTGTGAACACACCACAACACAGAACACAGTGCACCACAACGAAATGTGACCTCTGCATTTCACCCATCCATGAAGAAGCGTGTGAGCGTGGTGTGTTCACAATGACAAATAATCATTCATTTTTAAAACAATCGTTCCATTTACCATTTATACAATCAGCAGACACAGTTATCCAGAGCCACTTCCGTTCTCTAATTGTCCAACAGTCTCGGGGTTGGGGTTGGGGTTAAGGGTCCTGCTCAGGGTCCGAACGGTGTTAATTCTAAAGGTAGAACAGAACCGTAAACGACCACGTGACCTCTCGGTGTCCCCACCTAGACCACCACCCTCTCGTTACAGTGAGAGCCTGAAAAACAAGCATCTACACCCGTGTCAAGCTTCACTATTTACTCAATGTAACCTGGCCAACCCAAACAGAAGCAAAACGGTGACTTATGGACCCGCCGCGGTTTGGGCTAATCGTATCAGCAGCCTGTTATGAGCTATTAGAACCGCTATCTGGACTTCTATCCTTCCCTCAATTTTCTCTCCTTTGTAAAAGCTATACGGCGAACGTACAGCAATGTTATCTTTATTCTCCGGGGACAAGCAGCCCTGTTCCGACTCAATCACATCATCAGATCTATCAGTGCTCTATTATGGCAAAAACATCCCTCGCACAAAGCGAGGCCAATTAATGCTCTATCAACCCACTGGCAGCCTTTTCACTCGCTAAAAGAGGAAACGGTTTAGGCATGGGCTCTGACTGCTGCCAGCGTGTCCTTTCTGATTATTCAGCTCAGCCCCCTTCCCCTCCATTTGGACTCCTTTCTTTTAAACAAATCTCGCCTCTCAATGGAGAATTGTGCGAGTTTTTTTGTGTCACAGGCTTTGTTCGCGGGGCGCTGAGATTCAATAAAGGCCCATTGTCGCCGCTGCAGCGACTGTTGTGCTAACGAACGCGGGCACTGTTATTACACTATGTTTGCCGTCATCTCTGTTGCTGCCGTTTGTTCCAGCTTTTGTGCTCCAGCCGGATGTGCCGCTGGGAGACGGAGCGGAGAAAGAGACGGAGGAGGAGGAGGAGAAAGAAGACGATGAAAGAGGAGAAGGAAGAAGGAAGGTAGAGAAGAGGAAGACGGAAGACGAAGAAGGATAAGACAATGGCTGTCAATTAAGAGGGCGGGAAGGAGGTCATATCGGCTGTTAGAGACTCTAGTCGGGGGGAGAGAGGGAAAGTATAAATAAGGGAACAGGTAAAAGAAGAGGCAGGAAAAGCTGCATGAATATGCAGTAAAAATGCTCTAAATGGTGGTTTCAGGTGTCAGGTGGACGGTTTCTCACATGCTGCAGGTGGGTTTGTAGAGGGAATATGTTGCATGTTTCAAATCTAAAGTGTGTGAAGTGTGTGTGTGTGTGTTAACACCTGTATGGCTCGTGCTGCCTAAACCTAAACAACCCACACCTAGAAATTACCCGCAAGCGTTTTTGTCTGGGGCGCCACTGCTTTTCCTTTTTTTGATGCATGCTGCAATGCATTAAAATCCTGAAACACATTCATGTGTAAATAAATTATTTCTCTCTTGTGCATGCACGCACACACACACACACACACAAAGTAGTTTAGTATGGGGAGGATACTCTGGATGGCCTTCTCATTCCCATCAGATAGCAGCACTTCCTTCACATCAGCACAAATGGCAATCTAAGTGAGAAGAGAGAGAGATGAAAACACACACAAACAGACATCGGCCAAAAATACAAACAAAACACACACTTACAGAGGAACACAGGCAACACACACTCGCAAATACAACCCAAAGCAGCGCACACATTTCTACAAACACTGCCGACACACAGAAACAGGCACAAAAACAGAATCTTAAAACCCCTCTCCCACCCAGACCACCCTCTCCCTTCCTCCCCTTTCTCTCTCTCTGTCTCTTCTTCTTCTTGTCTCTCAGCCCGTCCCCCCACCCCTCTTTTTTCATTTTACGTCTGCATTATTTTAATCATTCAATCAAATCAGTCAATACTTTTATCATGCCCGGTGGCTGGGAGCCCTCTATCTTGCTATCACTCTGTTGGGTAATTGCATTGTGACAGGGGATGATGGCAAGTGCCGAGCCTTTCATTTGCGGCGCGGCGTTTATCAGGCGGGGCCATCGCGCTCCGCTGTCACTCCGCACTCGGCTCGCCAGGCCTGCCTGATGCCCTTCATATAACTTTGTGGCGCGCTGCCTCTCTGCTGCTTTTGTGCTCGCACTCTTTCTCCCTTCCCTTTGTTACCACGTTTTTTTTTTGCCGTATTTTCATTTGAGTGCTCGTCGTTATCAGAGGCATGTGTCGCTGTTGTTTTGAAGAGGGAGTTCGGCCAGCACAATGTGTGTTCATGTGTGTGTGTGTTTGTGTGTGTGTGTGTGTAAAAAGATACGTTTTTTTTGAGGAATGCCAAAGCAATGCCTATATATTGCATTCTGTAGCCTGGTATATATATATATATGGGTGAGTGTTTGAGAGAGTAAATGAATGTGTGAGCGTGGTAAAAAGAGAACAAGTAAAGGACTACAGCAAGGTATGGTACCAAAATGGCAGTAAAAGGCCATGTAACACAGACTAGATCTGCACAATATATTGTTTCAGCATCTTCACCAAGACGTGCACATCAGTAAAAATCACCTTGTGAGAGCTGCACTGCCAAACAAGTCATGGTTAGTAACTCTTTTTACTGCTTGAAGGGAAAAAGTTCTCCATCAGAGAAAACTCTCTCTTGAAAGAAGTCCAGGACCCTTTTCTTCACTCACAAATTTCTACTTCAGAGTAAAGTGAGTGATTGTTTGTCTTTGTGAACGTACCACAGCACAACACACACTGCACCACCACAAAATGTGACTTCTGCATTTGACGCATCTGTGAAGCAGCAGTGGGCGGCTTTTCTTAGCAGTGCTTGGGGACGGTACCTTGCTCATGAGCACCTCATTAGCACGTTTACCGGTTCAGCATTCGAACCTAGCGACCTTGAGATCACGAGGCGAACTCCAAAACAGTTATATTACCGACTGCCCCTAAATCTTAACAATTCTCTTTATTTTACTAAATCACCTCAATAAATTTTGTGCCCTGTGGTGTGTCGGTCCCCGCCTCACGCCCATAGTCCCAGGATATGCTCCGGGATTTAGCGGTTCAGAAAATGAAATGAAATAACTTTTTCTAACTAAACAAAAAAGTCATTATTTACAGAGAAATAATATATTGCTATTTCAGTTTTTCCAGCACCATGCAGTAATAACCCCTCCCTTTGACTCATATGTTAAGAACTTTTGGCTTTATCTGCTACTACTCTTAATAAATCAGGAATAATAATGCAGTAGTAGTGCTGTAATTGCTAACCTTATAAAAGCTTTTGCCACAACATTTTTCAAATCCTTCATAAACTGCCATGTTCGGTCAATAAAACATTTATTGTACAGATTGAGCGGTTTTTCTTTCCATTTTTGGTTAAGGAATGAGATTAAATTAATTCCCATTTACTAAAAGTGTCAACTGTGATGAACAATGTCCTAAAACGTGTGCCACAGCCAGATATGAATGTTTGCGATATTCAGGAAGTTAGAAACATTGGTAAACATGGTATCTGTAGGGTCCACAAAGGGAGCGGTGGGTAGGACTGTGTCAGTCGGAGGGGGTTTTGTGAAGAGTGTGTAGGAAACACACCACCACCAGAATTGAGACATGGTGGAGTGAAGGTGGAGAGAAATCGGGGCAGGCTTTTAATCAGCAGTGTACAATGTCACAACATAGGGGTATTGAGTGGGTCAGATAAAGGATGGCAGATTTGCTGAAGAACCAGCAGAGGATCGATCAGCTCTACAGCATGTCCATCTGGAGGCGAGTCCACCGAATACCACTCCTGACACACCAGGCCTTCGGGGTTTGTGTGTGGTGTGTGTATGTGGGTGTGTGTGTGTGTGTGTATTTGCATGTGCTTAGGCACAAGCATCACTCCATTGGTCCTCAGCTGTTGAAGCGGAAGCGCCTGTGTGTTTGAACTCATTTCATATTGCTCACAATACGCCCGTGTTTGGGTATCCATGCTGAAATTGCCCATTTCCCTGTGTTTGTGTGTGTGTGTGTGTGTGTGTGTTAGAAAGAGAGAGACAAGACTTACCATGAGCCCAGCAAGACATGTCATTCCTCCACCCAACTCACACACTGAGGATCCCCTGGACGTGTGTGTGAGAGACAACCAGAGACACCGAGAGAGAAACAGAGGGAAAGAAAGAGAGAAAATTGCATGAAAATTGAGCGTTTACAATGACTCTAATTAACTGGGCATACCTTGTCTCTGTAGGGGAGTGCCATTGATTGGAATGCAATTCCACTGGGCTCATTGATTTTAACACTCACTCTCACTCTCTCTCTCTCGCTCACCCTCACTCTCTCTCTCATTGTCCTTTTTCCTGCTGGAAATGTGGATTTGTGTTGAAGCAGGAAGATTAAATTTATTAAGGTTATATGGGTCCCCCACAGTGATCTTTTCACCGGATAAGGAGGCTAGGACTATGGGTTTGTCTTGCACCAACGTGAACACACACACATGCATGGAAGAACACTTACACCACACTCTCATGCATACTAGCAAATTACGGTGTGTTCATACTTAAACAACGGTTACAGTTATATATATATATATATATATAATATATATATATATATATATATATATACATATATATAAACAAAAGACAACTCATTTTCTGATTTAGTTTTTTTTTTAAATTGTAGAAATTAAAAAAAAAATAAATAATCAAAAAGTATTTAAAAAAATGTACATTTAGAGTAAAATTATATTATCTTATGGAAGTCATCGATCTTAAACTTACCTGGAACTACATATTATTACATGCAATTGTTGTTAGCCGCAATATTTATTAATACAATTATTTATTTAAAATAAATAGTTGTGTTGATAAATAAATATAAGAAAAAATACATTTTGATCTTTGGCAGCAAGAAATTTACTTTTCATCTGAATTTTTATGCATTTTGGGCTTTGGTATTGTGTGTAACAGTTTGGGTCCTAAAACTTACATTTTCTAGTTTTTTCATTTTTAGTTTTGGGAAAAAACACTAAAAAATTCCTTTTACCTTTGGTTTTAATGTGAAAAAACGCGAAATGAGAAAACGATCCATAGGTTGTATCGGATTTACTCAATATCACCCAAAGCAGTTATTACTTTTAATGCTGTTCTTTCTGACCCTCTTTATTTTTGATCTGCATCTGACCATGAGTAAAAATGTTCAGGCGATCAGTTGATGTAAACAAAACCCCATATGGGGGATGTGAAGTCTTCCTCAACCATTGTGTACACACACACACACACACACACACACACATATACCCAGGAGCCTTTTAAAAATGTGTGATAATTCCCAAATATACAGCGTGCCCTATGTGTTAAAAACCTTGTTTATTTTAAAGTGTGGCACCGTTAAGGCAGGGGCTGGGCATATTTTATAAACTGTGACATCCGGAATTTGGGCGTCTCGGTTTAAGAACCATCACGCCCCTAGCGTGCACGCTGCGTCTAGCTTCAAGCTTATGAAAAATAAGCTCCCGAAAAACATAGTCTGCAATTAGAAATTAATGTGCACAAAGCTGCTATCATGAGCTTCAGTGGTGACAAAGAAGCAGTGACAGGTAACTATTTGGCTTTACAGGCAAAGGAGACTGCAGAAAGTCGAGTGGAAAGAAGCTGCCAAAAATAAAGACTAATCCTTTCTCCTTCGTTATACAGAGATGCAGCACTTCTAGTTATTGGCAGGTCAAAAGTCCTTGATGATAGAGGCGGGTGCCTTACAAACACACAAGTTTTCATAGGGCTTCTTAATATTTTCATACCGAACAAACCCCCCCCACACACACACAAGCGGCCCAAGGGCACAGCCCTGTGCAATGTCTCTATATGCCCAGTTGACCTTCAGCTTGTGGCTGTGTGATCGATAAGCCTCTCCTCCCCTCCTCTGCCTCTTGAATATAAAAACAGGAAATCAAAGGCTCGTGCACCGCCTTGAGTGCAAATCAAAGAGGGGAAGAGAGAGAGACAGCGAAGAGACGAGGAGATGGATAAAGGGATAGACTCACATGAACAACTGGCGGCTTCTTCACACCGTGGTATGCCATTACTTCTTGAGGCCACACACACCTAACAGAGAAGAAAGGAAAAAAGAGGGGCCCGTTAAAAACGACATGAATAATCCACACGTGAAGGCGTCTGCCGCTGACATGAACGAGTCGGGACAGTGGGCAGATTGAAAACATCTCAAATAATGGACAGCATGTGAACCTTTCTGCCCTCTCTTAGAGCTGTGTTCTTCCTCAGAAGACAGAAGAGAGAGAGAAGAAGAAGAAGACAGAGAGAGAGAGAATATATAAAAGCGTGTCAGCCTTGGGACTAGAGAAGAAGAAAGAAAGCATTAATGAGAGTGACAGAGACCGAGAGAGAGAGAAGAAGGACAATGACAGAAAGATAGATAAGAGATAAAGTGTATGTGAGAGAGAGAGAAGTAGTATACAGTAATAAACAAGAGAAAAGAAAAGAAAGAAAAGAAAAGAAAGAAAAGAAAGAAGAAAAGAAAAGAAAGAAAGAAGGAAACAGACAAGAACAGGAGGGATTAGACTGGCTAAGTAAAAAGAGAGAGAGACAGACTCCTGAAGAGAGCAACTGAGAGATGGGAGAGAGAAAGACAGAGACGAAGACAGAGAAGAGAAAAGAGTGAGAGAGACAGACATTAAGAGAGAAAATGAAAAGGGAGGAGCAGAGTGTAAAAGAAAAAGATGAAAGAAAGGAGCAGAAAAGCAAGATGGAAAGAAAAGATAAGAGATAAAGTGCATGACTGAGACTGAAGACTAATATACAGTGATAGACAAAGAGAGAGAAAGAGAGAGAGAGTGCAGACAGACGGTGTAAGAAAGATAAGAGATACAGTGCATGACTGAGAGAGAGAGAGAGAGAGAGAGAGAGTGCAGACAGACAGTGAAAGAAAGATAAAGAGATACAGTGTATGATAAGAGAGAGAGAGAGAGGTGCAGACAGACAGTGTAAGAAAGATAAAGAGATACAGTGTATGACTAAGAGAGAGAGAGAGAGAGAGGTGCAGACCAGACAGTGAAAGAAAAGATAAAGAGAGATGCAGTGTATGACTAAGAGAGAGAGAGAGAGAGAGAGTGCAGACAGACAGTGTAAGAAAAGATAAAGAGAGATACAGTGCTGACTAAGAGAGAGAGATTGAGATGGACAGTGAAAGAAAGATAAGAGATACAGTGTATGACTAAGAGAGAGAGGGAGCAGAGAGAGAGAGAGGTGCAGACAGACGGTAAGAAAGAAAGATAAGAGAGATACAGTGTGTGACTAGAGAGAGAGAGAGAGAGAGGTGCAGACAGACAGTGAAAGAAAGATAGAGATGCAGTGTATGACAGAGAGAGAGAGAGAGAGGTGCAGACAGTGAAGAAAGATAAGAGATACAGTGTATGACTAAGAGAGAGGTGCAGACAGACAGTGAAAAGAAAGATAAAGAGAGATACAGTGTATGACAGAGAGAGAGAGGGAGATGGATGGGTTGATGTATGACAGAGAGAGAGAGAGAGAGAGAGAGAGAGTGCAGACAGTGAAAGAAGATAAGAATGCAGTGTATGACTAAGAGAGAGAGAGAGTTGAACAGTGAAAGAAGAAAGATAAGAGAGATACAGTGTATGACTAAGAGAGAGAGTGCAGACAGACGATGAAAGAAAGATAAGAGAGAGATACAGTGTATGACTAGAGAGAGAGAGGGCAGACAAAACAGTGAAAAGAAAGATAAAGAGATACAGTGTATGACTAAGAGAGAGGTGCAGACAGACAGTGAAGAAAGATAGAGATACAGTGTATGACTAAGAGAGAAGAGCGAGAGAGAGAGGTGCAGACGGACAGTGAAAGAAAGATAAGAGATACAGTGTATGACTAAGAGAGGTGCAGACAGACGGTGAAAGAAAGATAAAGAGAGAATGCAGTGTATGACTAAGAGAGAGAGTGCAGACAGACAGTGAAAGAAAGATAAAGAGAGATACAGTGTATGACTGAGAGAGAGAGAGAGAGAGAGAGAGTGCAGACAGACAGTGTAAGAAGATAAGAGAGAGATACAGTGTATGACTGAGAGAGAGAGAGAGAGAGGTGCAGACAGACAGTGAAAGAAAGATAAGAGATACAGTGTATGACTGAGAGAGAGAAGTGCAGACAGACAGTGAAAAGAAAGATAAAGAGATACAGTGTATGACTAAGAGAGAGAGAGTGCAGACAGACAGTGAAAGAAAGATAAGAGATACAGTGTATGACAGAGAGAGAGAGAGGTGCAGACAGACAGTGTAAGAAAAGATAAGAGATACAGTGTATGACTGAGAGAGAGAGAGAGAGAGTGCAGACAGACAGTGTAAGAAAGATAAGAGATACGATGTGTATTCAAGAGAAAGAGTGAGAGAGAGAGAGAGAGAGACAGACAGACAGACAGGTGATACAATTTGTCAGTGATAGACAGACTGAGACTGAGAGAATACAGTGACTGAAAAAAGGAGAGAGAGAGAGAGAGAGAGAGAGAGAGAGAGAGAGAGAAAGAGGGGTGGGATTCTGGCTACTTGGAGCAGTGTAATCTGTGTGCATGGAGAGTGGGGGTCCAGCGTGTGATTATCAGAAGCAGCAGGCTGGTGGTCTTATCACCCACTGTCAGCTTCTGCTCCTTCTGCTAGCTCCAGCAAGAGCCATAACGCTGCTATTGTCTCTTAGACACACACAGACACACACTCACACACACACACTCGCACAGACACACACACACACACACACACACACACTGGCAGTAGAAGAGATAAACACTCATTTCAATAAACTTCAGCCGCTGAGCTGGTGCGCGTTTGGGGACATGTGCAACCTCACACACACACACACACACACACTCTCACACAGACACACACACACACACACACACACACACACTCACACACACACACTCACAAAGTCAGTCCTCAATGTATTTCTGGTTGGACAGACTCTCTTACACACACACACACACGCATGCCTGCATGCCACACGTCAGTCTGCAGCACGCACACACACATTAGGATTGTGCAGCATTACGGCGGTGCGAGAGCGAGATAGAAACAAAGTCTTCTCTCTGACTTTCTGCGAGTATGCGTGTGTGTGCATGCCATACGCCTGAGAGACAGAGGCAGAAAGAGAGAGCGAGAGGAGGAGAGAGAGGGAGAGAGAGAGTCGATATAATAAGCAGCTTATAACCTGCCTTTCACAGAGGCCTGTTAATGCCTGTCCCTCTCAACCTCTCTGCAGCATCAACCTAAGATTAACTCACCCAAGCAAGATTTAATAATGCCTATTGATAAAACGTCAAACATATGCCTCAGCCATTAAACACTCCTTCTGACTATATTCCGCCCCGCAGCCCCGCTGACTGATCAGCCGCATGACATATTGAAAGGGCGCCCTGAGATTTATCAGGGAAAAGGTTTTAATGGCGGCCGCGGACTCATGACACTCAGAGGTCAGAAAAAGGCGAAGAGAAACTTTATCAACAGGTATCGGAGGCAGGCGGTCTGCAGCTCGAAACTGCCATTCACATCACGCATTAAAAAGAAAACAAACTGTCGAATTTTGCTTTAATTTCCACGAATCAGACTTCGTTTGGGCACTTGGTAGTGTGATCAGAATGTCGCCGATTCCAGTCCCGAAGCGGTAAAGGTACCACTGAGGTACTCATGAGCAGGGTACCGTCTCCAAGCGCTGCTCCCTGGATGCTAGCTACTGCTCCTTCATGGATGGAGATCACATTCCATGCAAAGATCACATTCTATCGTGGTGCAGCGTGTGCCGTGCTGTGCTGTGTTCACAATGACAAATCATCACTCACTTTCTCTTTGGAATTGTTGCACTTTTTATTCAGCTTTTCAGTTTTAGTTAATGCATGTTTACTGTACATCAGGTCAGAGTTTGAGATCCACAACTGAACAAGCTAAAATCAATCAAGACCAAAATTGTATTCGAACGATCTCACATGCCGGGCATTTAGCAGACGCTCTTATCCAGAGCAACGTAAGGTGAAGGTGAGTAAAAGTGAGTGATTATTCATCATTGTGAACACACCACGGCACACGGTGCACCATAACAAAATGTGACCTCTGCATTTGACCCACCGGTGAAGTGGCAGCCCAGTGGGCAGCTAACAAGGGCAGTGCCCAGGGAACAGTGCTTGGGGACGGTACCTTGCTCATGAGTACCTCAGTGGTAACTTTACCTGTCCTGTATTCGAACCTGCGACCTTCTGATAACGGGGCGAAAACCATACCGTCACGCCACCAACTGCCCCAAATGATTTGAACCTTATGCGAGCAGCTACAGGGAGCCAGTGCAGGTTCCGGAATAGAGGTGTGGTACACGAGAATTTAGGAACGTTGTGAATAGTGTCTTACCCTAACATGGACAGTGCAACCCAGATCCAGGATTATTAGCCCCTAACTGTGTGTGTGTGTGTGTGTGTGTGCTGTGGGCCTAGGGGCTTAGGCAGCTCATAAGGTCCTTCCTGTGGATAATGCAATCACTTCTCACCGTCAATTACCAAACAAGAAACCGAGCAGTTTCAGACTCTCGCTCTCATTTACTATGCCTCTTTAATCCCGCATTAATCTGTTCTTCGCTCCGTCGCTGCTATCATACGTAAAGATATAACAAAGTGTGAATACAACGCTTCCCGGATGTTCAAACTCGGCAGCTCGGGTTATTAGCTGAGCCAAACCTACTACAAAAACGTAGCTTTTGAACCGGTAACCCTAAAAACCCCAAACTGCAATTACGGAATAAATCACAGCCATCGCACTCGGGCCCACATTTTTTTTTTCTGTCATTATCTGCGTTATATAACTGATGGTGTTATAAGAGAGTAGTGAGAGTGTGTGTGTGTGTGCGCTGAAGAGAGTTAACACGTTATCTGCTTTCTCCATCACACTCAAAAAGCTCCAGGCTTTGCTGACTCCTGACCCCCTGAACTCTGGGAAAGTGCAGCCGAGAGCTAATCCTGACACTAGCGCCGGACGCTAATCACATGAGCTGGGATGAGTCCAGCAGCTGCTCCTCATTCACACATGGACTCACAAATACACACACAAACACACACTTTGGAACACTATAGTGGTGAAAGGAGGCAATCTTTAAAAACAGAAGCAATGGTCAAACAAATTCAAAAATCAACTAACGGAGATTGTTTAACTATGAGCCCATTTAACCAGATTTTAAGAGTGGTTGCTTTAACAATAAATAATAACTCTTTGCACATCCATTTGTAGGGCCCTACGAAATCTGTTTGGTTTTTTCCTAAATTCCGTTTTTTCCATTTTTATTCTTCTGAATTCCGTGCTTTACGTTATAATCATAATTATTCACCTAAAAAGTGTCTAATTATGGAGTGGATGGGGAAA
The DNA here is from genome assembly GCA_032718565.1 of Distichodus sexfasciatus. NCBI lineage: Eukaryota > Metazoa > Chordata > Actinopteri > Characiformes > Distichodontidae > Distichodus > Distichodus sexfasciatus. The sequence continues at coordinate 191,228 of JAVGVS010000433.1, read as the reverse complement.
AAAAACAATGCAATAGAAAAAAACTTCAAGAAAGTGCTGGGGTTCAGCGGAACATTTTCTGCTTTGGTAGAACATTTACCTGTAAACAACAAAAAACATTCATTTTTTCGTGCAAAACGCAACGTTTCTGAGGTGAGTTTTTGACTGTAAGTGGTCGTCACGTGTTCTTGCGGGTGCAGTCTATCATGTGCTGGCAAAACTTACAAAAGAGTTGTTCTCCCGATTCATAAAAATCACTTGGGTATTGTTCTGCTCTAAACTTAGCACTGCCACTTGAATTCCATAATTTCATGAGGACTTCGGTGTTTCAGCCTCTTTGCCATAGCTGACCGCTGACGTTTTCCCCTCTGTGTCTGTGCGTTTGTCTGTGTGGAAAGCTGAGTCCCGCCTCAACAGGTAACACGTACAGGGGGCTGCAGCGGCCAAATTTGATTAGAAACCATTGCTTTGTTTTGCCCACACACCGGTATCAGCGAATTAAACAACATTCTGCGTTAACAAAACGAAAAACCAACACTTAAGCCCAGAACCTAAATAAACTACACACAATAAATTAATGGCAACTGCAACAGAAAGTGAAAGTGAGTGATTATTTGTCATTGTGAACACAACACAGCACAGCACACAATGCAACACATCGAAATTTCTCCTCTGCATTTGACCCATCCGTGAAGGAGCAGTGGGCAGTTGACATGAGGACGATACCTTGCTCATGAGCACCTCAGTGGTACCTTTCCCGGTCTGGGATTCAAACCGGCAACCTTCCCTAAAATAGCAGTTTAATATCTAGCTTAACTGTGAAATCGTTAAATAACAAATTAAACATAAAAATGAAACTTTAGTAGTGTACTTTATGCATTCAACTCCATTGCTTTTATTTTGAAGGTGAAAAATGCAAAAATGTACATATTTCAATATTGCTTTGTTGTTGAAAGAATTTGTCAAAAATAAAATTACATAAATATGTAATGTGCCCTGCTCCGCACAGTTATAACTTAAACGTAACAGCTAATGTTAACAGTAAGAGCTAATCAACACTAGACAACTGTCGGTTTTTTAAATGAGGTTCAGTTGAGCAGAGTTGATTACAGTCTGTTGGCTCGGCCCTTCATGTCTATTCAAATTTGTCATGTGGCCCCTTGGGAAAATTAATTGCCCACCCCTGCCTTAAATAATGAGCCATATTTCAAGAGTTGTTGCTTTAACTAGGCAACCCAGAATTAAAATCGAATAGAAATGTAATATCGAGCTTCGTGTAAATGTTCCATTAAGAATATGTTGTTAAAATTCGTCATAATCTTAGTTGACTACAGTCAGGTTTCTAGTCAGATGGTGCAGTTTACTAGCCCTTGATGATCAACGAAGAAAAGCTTTTCTTGACAACATTTTCAAGCTGTTTCAAATGTTAAAGAAGTTTCATATTCACATCAGATTGTAGGTTGACTATTATGAACTGAACCAAAAAGTATACAAAAATAGATGTAAGAAAATTAGAGGGAGATGAGAAGACAAAGAGGAGCGAATGAGAGAGACAGAAGTGTGTGTGTGTGTGTGAGCGCAGCCAGGCGGCCTGCAGCTTCCTCCAGACGACGGCCACATTAATGCCGGCCTCCGATAATTCTTAAGCCTCCTCCATTTCAGATCCAATAAAGGATAAGAGCGCATTTCAGCATGATCAACTGCCAATCTGTTCCCTCACACCGCTACTTTACTCCCACTCAGGATTACTGGACACACACTCATACACACAGCCGCACAGATAACAAGAGCCACTACGGGGCGCCTCTAGAGGACAACGCAGACCGCAGACCGCTTTCAAATCATACTGCCCCCCAAAGCAAGCGCCACCACACACACACACACACTTTTACACGTACACGCTTTTTGAGGTGAAATGTGAAAGTCTAGACACATTACGTCTCATTTTGGGATAGTGAACCTTTTTAAATTCTTTTTTCACTCACCGTCTCTGTTTTTATCTGTGGATGTGTCTCCCTTTTCCGTCAGTGAGTCTCCGCATTTGTCTATCACTCGCTTCATCTCTCTCAGTCTGTCTCACCATCTTATTATCTCGTCAGTCTCTTTCTCATGCTCTCACTGTCTGTCTGTCACTGTCTCTCAGCGTCTCTACCACTCTCTCCATCCATCACTCTCTTACTCTCTCTCTCTCTCTCTGTCTACCACTGTCTCAATGTCTCTCCCTCTTTCTATCACTGCTTTTCTCTCTCTTTTAGTCTGTCACTTTCTCAGTCTGTTTATCTCTACCTCTTAGTGTCTTTCTCTACTTCTGTTCAGCCGTCGCTTAATCTATTTACGTTAGTTTCTCTCTCTCCATTTGTGTATCACTCTCTTGTTGTTTTCTCTCTTTCTCTCTCTATTTATCTACCACTCTCTTATATTCTCTCTCTCTCTCTCTCTCTCTCTTTGTCTATCACTCTCTTAGTATTCAGTCTCTCTCTCTCTCTATTTGTCTATCACTCTCTTAGTATTCAGTCTCTCTCTCTCTCTCTCTCTCTCTATTTGTCTATCACTCTCTTAGTATTCAGTCTCTCTCTCCTCTCTATCACTGATTACTGCCTCTTAGTGGCTCTCTTTCCCTTTGTCTCTCTCTTGTCTGTCTCCCAGTCAGTCAGTGTCTCTTTGTCAATTTGACTATTAGTCTCTAAGTATCTCTCTCTCTCTCTTTCAGAGACACACACACTTGCAGGGCCTCCCACAACACACACAGACACACGCACACACACGCGCACACCAAATCCTGCAAGAACACATCTTACAAAAGCCCCGCGAACCACCACCACCACCACAAGCAGCAGCAGCAGCAGCAGCTCGCGCACAGATCAACAAACCCCTCTACAATCTCCAATTCTCACACCGAGCAACAAAAAGACTCCGCCTCAAGCTCCTCACCAAAATGACAAAAGGGAAGGGGTGTGTGGGGGGAGGACGGAGGCGGCAGCGGCGGCTCTCCGCTTTGCTCAGCTGCACACACGAGTGTGTTTTTTAGAGCGGCAGCTCTGAAACACTGTGCGGCGGGCAGATAAGGCCGTCCTCCTCTCTCGGTAAACAACTTTTTTGGATTAGGGTGCCGGTGTGCGGCGTATAAACGAGGGGAGGAGGGCCCGCGCCGCGGCGTGGCGGGGGCTCGCGGCAAATCTTTGCTCTGCTATTTATCCCCCGGCCTGATAGCTTACTTATCTGCGAGGGAGGGAGGGAGGGAGGAAGGAAGGGGAGATGGTGGAGGGGGTTGTGGAAAGCCAAAGCTGGCAGAATCTCATCTGCGTGGGAGGCGCGAAAGGCTGACGTCGGGCTAATAGATATATCAGCGCACGGACGCGAGGCTAAACCGGCCCCGGTGAAAAAACGGGCGCGGGCCGCGGCTGATTGATTAGCATAGTCAGGGAAGCGGAGCGCGGGCTGCTGACAACCCCAGATTACGGCCGGGCGGCGCGGCCACAAATTGCTCCCCTCCTGGCGGTGGCGGTGCGATACAGGGGCTCGCCAAATTACAGTCCTGTCACCTGAACAGGCTTTATTTGGGAAATGTTAATGTATATAAACAATTAAGGGGGGGTGCGCAATGGAGGGAGAGGAATGATAGGGATGAAAGGAGAGAAGTGAAGTGCTAGACGGTTAATGGCAAAAGAGAGGAAAAAGAGAAGACCTCGCAAAATGACAGACCGACAAACAATAAGGAAAAGGCGCTGAAGGCCAATCTTAGGAGAGCAATTTGAGTTTAATATCTTAAATATTCAGCTAATGTTTTGGGAAATTCTGTAAAATTTAAATGAATTTGCTGGAAGAGCGGATCCTTCTTGACAAGTTTTACAAAGAAGCTAAATCCCGATACCTTCAATGAATTAGACTTTACTTTTGCAATCGCTGCTGTTGGCAGTTGGTGGCAGTTGGTGATGATCAGAAGGTTGCCGGTTCGAATCCCAGGACGGGTAAAAGGTACCACTGAGGTACTCATGAGCAAGGTACCGTCCCCAAGCACTGCTCCCTGGACGCTGCCCATGTCAACTGTCCGCTGCTCCTTCACGGACGGGTCAAACGCAGATGTCACATTTTGTTGTGCTGTGTTCACAATGACAAATAATTACTGAGTTTCGCTACGTTTTTTGTTATATTTTTAGCAAATTCGTATCAATGCGTTTTTTAATTCTATTTTTAATTTATTGATGATAACTCAAGGGTCAGAACAAGCCGAGCTAAACCAAGACCAAGATTCAAATTTGAATCTACACTACCAGTCAAAAGTTTGGACACACCTTCCCATTCAATGTTTTATTCTTTATTATCATGACTATTTACATTGTAGATTCTCACTGAAGGCACTATGATTGAACACATATGGAATTATGTAGTAAACAAAAAGCGTGAAATAACCCAAAACATGTTTTATATCTTAGATTCTTGAAAATAACCACCCTTTGCTCTGATCACTGCTTTGCACACTCTTGGCATTCTCTCGATGAGCTTCATGAGGTAGTCACCTGAAATGGTTTTCCAACAGTCTTGAAGGAGTTCCCACAGATGCTGAGCACTTCTTGGCCCTTTTGCCTTCACTCTGTGGTCCATCTCATCCCAAACCATCTTGATTGGGTTTGGTCACGTGACCGTGGAGGCCAGGCCATGTGACGCAGCACTCCATCACTCTCCTTCTGGGTCATATAGCCCTTACACAGTTCATTCATAGTTTTGATGCCTTTAGAGAGAATCTACAGTGTAAATAGTGATGAAAATAAAGAAAAAATATTGAATGGGAAGGTGTGTCCAAACTTTTGACTGGTAGTGTACATTTATATTAACACTGTGAAACAGGCCCAGTATTATTGGCCCTGATCTGTGTGTGTGTGTGTGTGTGTGTTGTGTGTGTCCTGAGAAGTTCAAGTGGTCCAACTTCAGAATAAAGCAATCACATCTCAACTTCAAGTCTAACCAGATGAGCAGTTTCAGACTCTCTCTTTCTAACAGGTAACAGTTAACAGTTCAGGAAATTTGCTAAAACCTAAATGGATAATGTGATTTGGTAAAATTCTGTATATACTGCTTAAAGGGTTGCTGCTCTGTATCTTTCAACTACATCTCTACTACGTGGGGTTGCCTGAAAAACTGAGATGAAGAAATAAGTGAGTGTGAGTGAGTGTCAGAGTCAGAAATCCGTGAGCTCATTCTGTGCAGAAACGCCTAAACTCTTGCTGTTTTGGCTCCGGCTAGCATGCAGTTCTGAATCAGCAGGCTTGTGTGTTTATTGGGGTTCAGGTGTGGAAGTGTGAACAGAGCAGTGGACATACCACTGATCTCCAAAACCTGCCCCAGTGTTTGCGCTCTTCCTGCTGAGGGTGGGCTACATCGTAACCATGACAACATGCCGCGGCTGTAGTTTCTCATGCCGAAATAAAAGACAGTTACGGTCACCTTTGTTCGGTGTTGGTGGCTCGGGCGACAGTTTGGACAGAAATGACGCCTTTCTAAAAGAGAGATGATGCTTAGAGACGCATTGTCCAAAGTATAAAGAAAAGCAGAAATGAGAAGAGATGGGAGACGCCAGATGTCTCTTCATCATCGTCCGAGGAATCGATCTGGTCACTTTGACGAGGGTGACGTTGTGCACATTGCTTTTTTTCAAACCAAGACAACATCCAGACAGTCAAAATTCAGTGGAATAATTTAGCACGATCGTTCAATAAGAATATAATCTGAAGTAATTAATGATAAACATCAGAATTCAATCATTCAGAGGTGGACAGTGAGTGAAAGTGTGTGATTATTTGTCATTGTGAACACACCACGGCACAGCTTACAGTGCACTACGACAAAATGTGACCTCTGCATTTGACCCATCCGTGACGGAGCAGTGGGCAGCTAACATGGGCAGTGCCCAGGGAGCAGTGCTGGGGGACAGTACCTTGCTCATAAGTACCTCAGAGGTATCTTTACTGGTACCTTGCTCATGAGTACCTTTACTTCAGTATTATATTTTGGGAAACATAACTTTCACTTCACTACGTTTGAACAACAAATACCATACTTTTTACTTCACTACATTTCTATCAGTGTTGCTTATGTTACTCATCACTTTCAAATCCTGGGATAAAGTGGATGTTATTCCCCTTTTTCTAAAACATTATTCACTGCAAAGAATCAGTGTCAGAAAATAAGAAAAAGAAAAGGATAATAAGAAAAAACGTACCAGAATCAAGCAAAATGATCTGCCAATATAGTGAGAAATGTATCTTGTAAAGGTCTCCTAAAACAAGAAAAAAAATCTTTCCATTTTCCCATGTTTTTAGCTTTAATAATACATTGTATTCTTAAAATAAGCAAAGTTGTCATGAATTTCTTAACTTGTAGTGGAGAGCATGACAACCTTTCCGTTCTCTTAATTACATTTCTTTTTTCATTTTAAGAAGTTCCTATAATCAATACATTTTTCTTAATAAGATAATTGTAGCCAACATTTCCTAAAATTAGATTATTTATCTCACACATACAAGTCTAATCAAGTCAGTTATTCTCAAAATAAAAAAACAGATCTATTTTTTCTTTTTAAGATTTTCTGGCTTGTTAAGATTTCATTTTTTGCAGTGTTGGTTTTTCGCAGATGACAGTCTATCAGTAGGGTTACGTCACGCCTGTAGACTGTAACTATAAAACCAAGTTCAGACAGTTCTGCTGTTTTCTGTCTTGATTAAAACATTGTTACTGTTGGAAAGTCGTCAAGCTAGAGGTGCAGAGCTGGGTTTTAAGCAGGCTGGAATGATAATGTTATTTTCTGAGCAGACTGTTACAGCTATTGCACTGTCCTTCTGATTAACATACACAAATACTGTATGTGTGCACACAGCGTCAGAGCTGTATGTGTCAGAACGCTACCATGCTGTTTTGTTGGGGTGGGTAGTCTTACAATTAATAAAAAAATAAACAAATAACTGCTTTTCTGTGTCAGTTTGGGTTTCATTCTGTAACATTCTACCAATTCCTTATTCTACAGGTTCTACAGGCTAGTCAGAGGCACTGGCTATTGTAAGTGTTATGGCAATAGTACTGTTTAAAACAAGCACTTCAATACTTTAACTTAAGTAACAATTTGACTGTATGACTTTCACTTGTATTGGAGTAACATGTAATTACTGGTGTCTGTACTTTCATTTTAGGTACTTCGTCCACCTTTGGTTTCATGTACATTTTTATTGCTTAAATGTAGAGTAACGGTTAGGGAGCTGGCCCTGTGATCATAGGGTCACCGGTTCAAGTGCCGGAGTGGTAATAGATGTCACTGAGGTACTAATGAGCAAAGTACCACCCCAAGCACTGCTCCCCAGGTGCTAATAAATAAGCTGCAAACTCCTCCTTTGATCACAGCGATTACTTTTACCAGCTGTCTGCGATGATTTTCTGACGCGAATTTGGCAATGTGGGAAAGTGAGATTTCTGATTCCAAAAAGACTGACAGAATTAGTCTGAAATGAAAAAAGCCAAGTCACACATCAAGTCAGATACCCAACTTTTGCATCTGCAACATTTAGGAGTCTCCAAAAATTGCCTGTTGGATAAAACGTGGTTGGAAGGAGGTGATTGAGGATTCACATTTTGTAACAAGACGTTCTGTTCAGATTTAATGTACATAAGCTCAGCAGTTGAGGAAAGCCTACTATAAAAGTCTACTTAAAAACATGTCAAACCAAAATGAAGAGCTGAAACATTCAAAACACAGCGCATGCAGCATCGGAAAGCAAATGGATGTAGTTATGAATAACTCATGGCTGTGGTGCAGTTCTTCCGGGCGGACTAACACAGAGGCCAGGCTTCTTTGGGGCCAGTCTGGTGCAGCGGAACCATATGCTGGCTGTAGCCTTTACTGCCTCATGGATAGAAGCGCCCTCCATCTCTTGCTCTCTTCCTCTCTCCCTCTCTCCCTCTCAACAGGCCCGGTGCCTGCAGGCGGTGCTGTGCATCGGTGCTTTTCTCTCTAAACGAAGATGAGCGCAGCGATATCCCGGGGCCAGCTCAGGGGGCCTCTATCTAACCCAAAATGATTTTTAGCACGCCGACTCAAGCACTTCCCAGAAGCAATGTCAAACCACTGCCACGGCTCAACCCCACCGCCCCCCCACCAACACTCACTCACACACACACACACACATACACACACACACACACACTCCATTCTCTCTCTCTCCCTTTCCCCCTCTCTGTGGGAAGAGAGAAAAGCCGAACAGACAGGAGGAAGTTAAAAAGCTTAGCAGCGAGGGTCAGCTCACGACACAGGGGCTTATCGTTTTTCTGTCGCTCCCCTGCTGGCCATAGAAGGGACCTCTCCCTCCCCCCTCCTCCTCCCTCCCCCCCCCTCTCTCTTCTTCATTCAGGTGAAAAGATTCCTACCTCCCTTGCTCTTTCTCTTTCTCGCTCACTTTCTCGTTCTCACACACACACACACTCTCTCTCTCTCTGTCTCCGCCTGCCTTTTCACATCTTGATGCCTTTTAAATGTCACTTATTTTACATGAGGTATTTTGTGGAGACGAGGAATCAGAGCAATCAGGGCCATTATCCCTGTGGGGCAATGGCGGGCCCAGATGCATTACGACACCCTTCCTCCGGCTGGCCACTGCGCCAGCGCGCCACTTCTCAGGGAATTAAGTGGCATTACGGGGGGAAGCAGGGGCGATGGGAACAGCATGGGCAGCGCAGGTAGAACGCTCCTCTCCCCCCTCCCTTAAGTGAGCACTCCTTGCTGAGGTCTAATCAAAGTGAAAGCCCTGGACAAAGCAAGAACTCCGGACACGCTACAGCCTGACCCCCTCGGGAAACAACCAGGCCATTTAGTGTTCAGTACCTCACACACACACACACACGCACACACAGACAGACAGTCTCACACACTCCCTCCCACCCTCTCACTCCCTTTTTGTTTTTTTCAAGGTACTAAACCGCCAAACAAACCCATTTCTTATAACCGCCACCAAGCAGATGTGTCACAAGGATTAACAGCGAGTACGGCCACCGGCGAGAGGAGACCTCCATTTGCTCGAGGGCTTTTAGCTGCACACTGACTAAGTAGCCTCACATTCTTAGCAACTCGTCTACATCCAGCTCCAGCGTGGCCAAATTATCTTAAGTTAAACGCAGCACTTTCTAATTTCTAATTTCAGATTTCAGCACAGAAAATCTACATTTTCTTTCACCAAACCTCTATTCCATATGCTCCCCATTCCTTCATGCTTAAGTGACTTATTTTTAGGACTGCACCCATCCGCAACTGGAAATGGCTATCAATCCGATACTGATTCAAAACGCTGGACCTGGCATCAATGACAATGAGTTGATCTGTTCCGTTACTTGTGGCTACTTCTATGATTTCCGTGATTTCATTTCTCAAGTTTGCATTATATTGGGACTTGGGTAATTTAATGTTGAGAATTTTTCCTGATTTGATACAATTGAATCGCAGTTTCTAATTTGTTGCAGCATTAAAAGTTCTACAATTTAATTATTTAATTTCTTTACATTTTATTTTGCCAATAAATTAAATTATTATTATGAGTATTGTACTCACAGACTATTTCTCTAATTCCCCATTCTCTAAGTAAGACACTATTCATTTTAGGATTGATCCAATACTGATATGGGTTACAACTGATCTGTAATTTCTCTCAATTTATTTTAAGAAATAAGATGCTGGTGTGATATTGTGATGTGAGCACAGAAGATCATTCTGCTGCTGTTGCAATATCTGCACATATTATTAAACTCCTGCACATTTTGATTTCCTTCTTGTAGCTTAAACTTTAGATGTGGAGACGCTGTTTATTATTTAATAGACTGTCTGTTTAGAATATTCCTATTGAACTGCTGAAGATTGTATGCACATTTAGTGCAAAAATACAATTCCAGGACTGTAATTATGGTTATACTCCACTTGAAGAGTATATCTGCAACTGCAATGCTGCTGCAATTTTTGCATATATCATAGAATATCTTGCGCAACTAAAATTGCACATTGTCTTTTTCTACTTCTAGTTTACAGATTATATTTTATATTCTATTATATATTCATATTCTGCATGCCTTCTTTATTCTTTACGCTCTGTAAAAGCTGGAGCCATGTCGTCTCGTCTCTCTATATGTTTGTATATAGCTGAGATGAGTTTACTTTGACTTTTAGGGATGCATTGATCCAATACTGACATGAGACACTGACTCAAATCTGGATAATTTACTATTTAAAAAAGGAGACGTTGACAGCGTGGTATCAGGGTGGTGCTGGAACACAGATAATGATATCTGATATGGGTCCAATACTGACTCAAATATCGGGATGATCTGCGGGGGACGATCTGTTCCATTAACACACTTGACAGTACTTGTGATCGGCGATTTATTTATTTTTAAGTTTGTTTGCATTAGAGAATTTGCATCATCACTCGATATGCTGCTTACATTTTGTTCTCCTTTGATAGTTGTATTGTTATAAACTGACATTAAAATTCCTGAACCAAATCAGGAACTGTTGCATGCTCTGGTTTACACCTGAACTGTATCTCCTGTTAATTTTATTATTTAGTCGCTCATTTATTATTTTAGTTACTAGCAGAGCGGTGTGTGCTCAAACCCAAAGTCTAGGTATTGGTATTACCATCGGGACTGAAGAAGTTGGATCTGTGCCTCTATTTATTTTGACACGATTTTTAATAAGGTTCTCTGAAGCGAAGAAAACAACTACAAACGGCATCTAAGAGGTTGCAAAGGGTCTCGTTAAGCAGTGCTGCCGCGGAGCGACGTAGCTTCCTTCCTCTATTAGCCCAGACAGCTGCTAACTGCGTCGGGCAAAACATTGGGGGCTCGTCCGAGACACTAACATGACAGCTGAGGGTGACACTTCCTGTTACATCATTAAGCATCACAACAAGCCCAAACATTGCACCATTTATACGCCACTTTGGGGCATTTGTAGATTGCCAAGTGCTCTGATCTCCAATCCCCACCCATTATAGGAATCTAAAGGAAGAATCTAATGAAGGAGAGGCTCAGCCCTAAGGGCGCTTTTCGAGTGTGCATTTACACACATTCATATCCACCGTGACACGGAGACAGTCAGATGCAATACTATCATGAGTCTTGGAGACGTCCTCGGCTATCATTCCGAACCGGAGATCCGCTCAGCAGAAAAATCACACATGACTTAAAAGCCTCCAAGCGCTCGTTTGGTCAGAGGAATGCTACAAATGTATTTTTAAATATAGCCGTAAGTGGCAACGATAAGGGGTCCAAGCACAGGTCGCAAAAAGCAGCACAAAAGGGTCAGCACTGAACATCAGCAGTATCTGTGTATGCGGGTAGAACAATAAAGTGAAATGACATGAGGTAAAATCACCAAACAACATTAATCACATTGAGACATAAGGAGTTAGAATGTAGAAAGTATAAAATTTAGTGAAATGACATAGGAAGAAGAATTAAAGATGCAAACAGAAATGTGTGCCTTGGTAGTGAAGCTTCTTTTTTGTTATAAAAGCTTCAATAAGTTGTGTTTTTATAAAGAAACTAAAGCATCTTGAAGATTTCGAAGTGAAAGAGAGTCAGGACCTCAAAAGAAAACTCCACAGTTACACCAGGCAGGAAAACAGCATGAGATTTTTCACACCATCTCCATCTATATTTGAAGACATCGGATCAACACCTTTCAGTTCATTTGAGTGTTCCATAACGCTGACCCTTTATACCTTTGCCCATCCAGGCACAAGGGAGGACAAAGAGTCCGGACTCGGCTGCTAATAAAGAGCTCTTTCAGCAGACGAGAGAGAGAGGAAGGGAGAGAGAGAGAGAGAGAGAGAGAGAGAGAGAGAGGGAGGGTGAGATTTGCGAGGCTAATTGCGGTACTCGGCGAAAAATGTGGATTATGCATGAGCTGCTGCCATGTTGCTTATCTAAGGAAAGCAATTTCCACGTACAAAACTCTTGCCAGGTACTGGCGGTAGCGTCGGGATCCTTTCCGCTGCCGTTTGTGTGCAGCAAAAGCGTTGGGGGCATAGCAGGAGAGAAGCAGGAGCCCCCCCCCACGTACACACACATACACACACATACACACTCGCACACGTGTGTAAGCACACACAGAAAGTTTAACCTCTCCCACTGAAAGTCAAGCTATTATTCAGTACAGCAAAAGGACTTATCTCCCACCATCCCCGAGTACAATGGAAGGGCTCTTTGGTCCAGAGTCTATTGTAGACTCTCTGTTCCTGCTGCTCTGGGGATAAAGCAATTGTATCCCAGTGAGCTCTGGGTCCTGAAGTAGCGGGAGTGTGAGAATAGGATTGCGTCTGAGGCAGAGAGAGAGAGAATGAGAGGAAGAGTGACGGAGGTAGACTGAGAGAGACAAGGAGGTCAAAGACTGACACATTTTCGGTGTGAGTGAACGATAATACACAACATTTTTCTTGTAAATTTGTACTTAAGAGACGTAATGCATTTAAATAGTATATGATTACACTACGGTAGAACTGAAGAAACTCTAATAAGCTACTGTTCTTCACCGTTTCTAGATTCCTGTTCTTACCTTAGAATAAATCTCTAATAAGGATAAACTGCATAACCGACAACACGTTTTGCATTGTTTATTAATTAGCGTTTTATTAACCCAGAATTAATCCCTTTAATTTACAGAAAGCACCCACAGAATCACAAGACTTTGAACTTAATGTACATTATATTGATTCATCTGTATGTAAAATTAGCTGTGAGTTATTCTGTGCACAAAAACTAATGGGTAAAAAATGCATGAATGACATTTTGTTTGATGTAAAACTCTAATATGGAAAGCCATTATGCACAAAAATGTTCTCTTCCAGAAAGGTCAAAAGCAGCTCATTTTATATGCCAAAATAAGTCCAAATCGGCTCAAATTGACCATTTACCAAAACCTTAGTATTTCTTCATTTTTAATTGATCAGAAAATATATATTTTTTCCATTTTATAACGTTAGAGAGTAATCAATAGGAAAATATATATAGAAAAATGTATTATAATTATCAAATAATTTTATTCTATATCCAGATGGACACCAAATGGGTAAAGTGTTTCCTTCTGCCACTAACCTCATTTTTCTTCACAGCACTAAGCCATAGAATGTCTCTGCATAATAAAAACTCCGTACGCCAATAGAACAGACACTGTTCTTACTATTTCTAGTAGTTATATCTCCAGTTTCAGCACTTTTATTCTACATAAAGCAAAAAAATTCACAGGCACAGGGCTGATTTCAAGACAGCATTTACACATGAAATTATGTCCTGAACACAACAACATAAGGCATGTATGACTGACTAACTTCTACTCACACATTATGAAAAGCCTAAAAAAACAAAGGTATAGAAAAACAACCAAACTTCCTTTTTAAGAAATGAGACAAACGAGGGCGGATGTTTATGCACAGCTACAAGAAAGAAAGAAAACGGTGCACGTTCAAGCATCTGAGCGCGTCTCAACCTTGATCTGAACAAGCATCGCTTTTGGTGGGGGGTGTAATTCCACTAATTAGTCATTTTGGTAATCTGCAGTTTGTTCATTAAAGCAATTTAAGGCACGAAGGTCACTGGCGGAGACGCTGCTTGAGGAACGCTCTCTTGCTCACAACCCCGGCCTAGAAATAGAGGCCTTGAGGACAGGTGGAAAGTGACGTGCCCAGCCCAGAGCCAGCCTGCAGCAGCTGTGAGCGGAGCTCACAACATCTCATCACCCTGATCACACTCCGTCCTCGGAAGCCTCCGCAGCGTGGGCTGGAAAGGAAGAGGGAAGCGGGATAGGTGGGGGATGGGGGGGGTGGATATGGGAAGGAAGGGGCAACCCTCAGGCGGTGCCCGCTACAGCGTGACATACCAGTTACGAAGGGCACCCACAGGCCCATGAGTCAAGGAGCAGGGGGGAAGGGCAAAGGAAGAGCAGGGAGACAAGGCTATGAGTAAAGAAAAAGTCATCCTTAATAAATAAAAAATGTAAAAAGGTGAAGGAGATGGTGGAAAAATCAGATCCATAACACTTGCACTGGTCCCTTTAGGCTATGTCTTAGTCTAAATTAAGTTTAAGCAGGTCATATGTGGCTTATAATATAAAATAAATTCTAATTTGAACTTTTACACATTCAGATTTATTATTTTAACGTTTATTTTTGGGGGAGACAAATTTTAAATATATATTTTTACTTTAAATTTAGCTTTTAATCCTCTTTCAGTAAAACTACTTTCAGTCCAAGGATTTCAGGTTTGCATTTTTCTGGCATAACTATATATAACTATATATAAACTATGCATAAAGAATAGGTGTGGGAATTGATACGATTTTATTAATATCAATGCCACTGTCAATTCTGCCTATCAATCCAATTCCTGTAAAAAATGTGTAAAAAAAGGAGTTCTACACGGACTTCTACACCAAAATAAACCATTTTATTTTTCCCAAAATGACATCAGCACAAGACTGTGAACGCATTCATATTGATATTCATATTCAGAGTTTTTATTATGCAGAGACATTCTGTGGCTTAGTGCTATGAAGAACAATAAGGTTAGTGCAGGTGGAAACACTTCTTTATCCATTAAGAATCTATCTGGATATAGAAGAAAATTATTTGATAACAAATAATGCATTTTTCTATATTTATTTTTTACTCCCTAACATTATAGAACAACAAATATTTTCTGATTAATGGAAAATGAACAAATACTGAAGTTTTGCTATTTTGAGCATTTGGACTCATTTTTGGCCTATAACTCATTTTTGACTCATTTCTGGAAGAGAAGTATATTTTTGCCACGAGAGAGTTCCATATGAGAGCCGCGGCACAATAGCACTGTGGATGCGCGTCGGCAAAAAATTAACGAGTAACAAGTAAACGGCTGTACTGTGAGTAGAACACTGGTTGGTTTTGTTATTTATCAGTGAAAATATAAGTTTTTTCTGTAATAAATGGAAAGATTTAACTGAACTGGAACGTTTTAGTGAAGGTTGGATTTCCCTGTGAGAGTCATGTGTGCTAACAAACGCAGCACGTGTGTTTACATCGTGAAACACAATTTATCCGTCACGTTTCCTCGTGGTTGAAGGTCAGGTCGCAGAGAGTGTGACGTAATGTACTGTGATGCAAAACGTAGGGAAAACCGGAAAACATGGTGCTGGGAAATTAGAGAATCGTTTAGAAGAAATCGATTACGTTGGAGGTGTACAATTCTGACGGAATTGATCAATAGGAACCGGTTCTGAGTCGAAACTGGTTTTCGATTGTCACCCCTAATAAAGAAAATTTACAATCTTAAATATCAGTTCTTGGAACGCAAGTCAAAAGCAATGTCCCTACCCAAAGGCTAACAGAAGAATTAACACTTTACAGAGAACCTGAGCTAAAAGTTCTTTCACGATTCTTTACATTAAATTTTAGGCAAACCTTCTACATGGAGCCCTGAGACACAGAGATTATTTGAAATTTCTCCTGTAGCCATTACTAATACAAAGCTTAAAGTTTAGCTTTAGCCCAGCAACTGAGTGCCGGATTCAACCGGGCCTTCCAGAGAATTTAGTCCGTGTTTCGCGAGCTCCTGGCCTGTATGAATGCGCTAATCCGCACTGCCGCACACACAGACACACACAAGCCGTAGCGGCCCGTCGCCATCTTCGGCGCTAAACCTCGCTCCCCGCGCAGACCGCAGCCGCAATCAGCGATGCACGAGCAATGATACAAAACACACAGCACGAAGGGAAAAAAGCGTTGACTGTCTGTAATTAAGGGTAATTATGTACCTTGCCTTAATTAGGCTGAGTAATAGGGCCACGTTCTTGCCAAGTAAAACAGGCTTTCAGAGCGCAAACAATGGCAGCGGCTAAGTGGCAGGTAGGGCCGGGATAAAGGCTCGTGCTCTGAGAGCAGCTCCGCAATCAGCATCGCATCAAATCTAACAAAAAAAGAGAGAGGGGAATAAAATAAAAACGAAGGGCAACAGCACAAAGCTGTGAGGGAGAGACGCAGTCGGCCGGACGGACTTTGTGATCCTGGCTAAATATTGCGGCTAAACTGTTAGCTGAAATGCTTAGCGTACATGAAGAGTAGTATAGTGTGTGTGTGTGTGAGAGAGTGTGTGTGTGTTACAGTAAAGTAATGAGTGCTCTACCTCCTCCAGAGAGAGCATCATCTCCCTAACCCTGGTGAGTACTAGACGCTGGCGCTCGGTGATGGACAGCAGCCATTGTTTGGGGGGGGTGGTATCTCCAGGCGACGAGTTGCCGTGGCGCTCTTGTCGCCGTGACACCAATGGACTGAAATGAAGAGAGCTCATCCCTCCCACTCAATTACTGACCCTGACAGCTTGCCATTGTCTGCCCAGCTCTATCATTAACGTCACTTATGAACTAGCGCGGCATTTATAGAACAGCCAGCTCAGTCAGCCACTCTCCACCATCCTCACACACACACACACATCCTTGCACCTTCACACCCCACTTTCTCTCTAAACACACTTGCACGTACACACAAGAAGTACACTCACTTTTAGATCTCCGAAAAATACGCACTCCCTCTCTCTTCCATTGACACGCACACACACACATACACTTCCTATCTCTCCTCCACACACACACAAAGTGCTTAATCTATGCGGTGCACCAAAAAAAAAAAAAAGTCCATATTGACAGGAAGTGCATTTGGAAAAAACCCAAAAGGGCATGTGCCGAAACATAATGCAAAGGCACATGTACTGGTGCGGGGTTTGATATTGCACAAAAATAGAAAAAGCTAGAGGTAAAGATAAGCGCGGCCGGTCGAGGGAGAAAAACAGAGGTGGGGGGGTCTGCGCGGGCAGGGGAGGAGTGGCAGAGAAAGGAAAAGGAGACGGCGACGCCGAAGAAGACGAAGAAGAAGCGGGAGACGTATCATATAGTGATTTTTTACCAGCGTGATTGAAACAGGGTGAAGGCTTAGGCACCTCCAGCCTTTCCACTGTTTGCATTCATTCTAGCAAGCAGACTAAATAAATACGCCGTCGTCGCAGCGGGCCGGCGGGGCGATTATAATGTCAAGATAAGCGAGGGCACATGGCAGCCATTCAAGGAGACGAGAATGAAACCTGGAATGCCAACAATCGCTCCAATGTCACTCTCTTTTACTCTCTCTCTCACACACACACACATACACACAGCCTTCCCCATCTGTCATATGCACACACACACACACACACACACACACACACTTACATCCATACAGACACACGCACTGCTGAGCTGTCAGTCACTCGGCTACACCAAACACCACACTGATGGTGGATGCACAGAGATAATACGACTGCTTGCCACTGGTCAGGCTCGATCAACGAGGCCAAACTGGGAACACGCTGATCTGAAACTGATATCAGATATCCGTCTGATACTGACTCAAATTCAGGAAAGCAGACTTTAGACAGCACATGTCTCTGCAGAGATTATTCAATGTGCTTTACAGAAATCAAAATGGAATAATAAGAAGTAAAAATTAAGTAAATTCAAGTAAAAGGAACTACAAATT
This sequence comes from Distichodus sexfasciatus, assembly GCA_032718565.1. Lineage (NCBI taxonomy): Eukaryota > Metazoa > Chordata > Actinopteri > Characiformes > Distichodontidae > Distichodus > Distichodus sexfasciatus. Next base: position 173,679 of record JAVGVS010000433.1, on the reverse strand, counting down.
ACTTTAAATGTTAATTATTTGTTCCAACCAGTGGTTGTGGTGGTGGTCTAGTCGTAGGGTGCTTACTTCTGGACCAAAAGGTCATGGGTTCAAATCCTGACACTACCATGATTGGGTCCCTGAGCAAGACACTTAACCCCAAGTTGCTCTGGGGGGAAACTGTCCCTGAAATTAGGAAATTTGAATGTAAATTATACATAATGTACAGTAAATGAAACTACATTGAAGTGCAAATACTACAATGATAAAATTCTCGTTAATTGATGAAGTCATAAATAAGCCTTAAGATTAGTTAAAATATCCTTGACAACAGCTGTTTTATTTAAGTTCTTGTTTGTATTAGTCTGTAATATAGATATATGCAGGTAATCAGCTATTTAGAAAGGCTGGGTGTTCGCTCCGTGATCAGAAGGTTGCCGGGTCGAATCCCGCACCAGTAAAGTTACCACTGAGGTACTCATGAGCAAGGTACCATCCCCAAGCACTGCCTGTGTCAGCTGCCCACTGCTCCTTCATGGATGGCTCACGCTTCGTTGTGGTGCACTGTGTGATGTGGTGTGTTCACAATGACACATAATTCACTTTTCACTAACAACATATGTATACAATTTTAGAGTTTTTGTTCCTGAACAATTTGTTTCTGCCTCTGAAGGTTTTACATTAGATCTGCAATTCCTGCTGTTTTGGAATTATTTTTTACTTTAATTATGAAAATAATTGGAATGATTTTTCAATAATACTTTAATTAAGTAATTAAGGTGTAAATGCAGTTGATACTTTTTGTTTAACCTTTAGGAAAGCAATATTTAAGTCCAGCCTGATTTTACCCTCCATATAAATAAATGACTCCAGTCTCTTCCACATTAATGAATCACTGCTATCAGATCAGTACTCGTTATCGGCTCGTGCCCGAAACCCAGCTCTCGTGTATTAGTATTTGGACTGAAAGTTAGATCAGAGCATCTCTAGCCTCAAGTTAAGGAGAATCAATTCACTGCAGTTCCACAAAAATACTGGAACTCGTAGCGGAGGTAACGTCTCAGCATTATGACACTTTTGGGTGAAGTTAAAGCCTTTTTCCCCAAGGTCATTAAGCTGCTGCATGTGGATACTGATTAGCAATCTGCCAAACGGTGACTTCCTCTCACAAAGCAATCATTATCCCTGCGGAAGCTGCGGTGGAATTTTGTTCACATTTTATTTGAGCCGGTATATACTCTCTACACACAGATTTCCAACCTACAGCCTATCTCCAGTGCACCGAGACTGACAGAACTCTGTGTGTGTGTGTGTGTGTGTGTGTGTGTGGGCACGAAGGGGATCCTGCCAGGCCCGGTGGAGCCCTCAAATGAATATTTCACATCTCCATCTGAATATTTTAGGGCTGACAAGCACGTGTAAACAGAGGCAGGCAAAGTGCCCAAATCCACTCAGGAGAGACTATTAAGTCGTCAGGCTCTTGCTGACAGCCACCAAGCGCTGTGGCAACACAGGCTAGTCAGCAGACGGGAGGGGGGGCATCACCAGGAGACTGCTAATTTAACTTGTCTTCAGGAGGGAGTGAGCGAGAGAGTGAGCAAGAGAGAGGGAGAGAGAGAAAACCAAACCCAGCTCGGGATGTCTCTGTTATACAGGTCTACAGAGCGACAGAACAAAGGGGGAAAGAAAAGGGGGAGGGGGAGAGGGAGGGGGGGCTTAGGGAAGAGACGAGACAGGCAGAGAAAGAGAGAGAGAGGGAGGAAGGAGAGAAAGAAAGAGATTGTCTGCATAATTGCTGTCCATGCCCGGTTTGCTTATGTCAGGTGATAAAGTGCAGCACTCAATAGGACAAATGAGGGGCAGTTCATGAGTGCGCGAGTGCGTGCACACACACACACACACACACACCTCTTATCGGTTCCACATAGTTAAGGTGACCTAATCAGAGCTATAATCAGGGCAAATAATTGAATGTGCGTCTTTTCTTTACCTTATCCCTCAGTCATCAATACTTACCTCACTTTGGCGTCTGGCTCCTACTAAATACCATTTTTCTCCTTAACTCATTTTTATTCTTTAACATGCCCAGCAGCAAAAAGGCCAAGGACTGTAAAAAGGAAGCACACCAGTGAATGCACAAAGTTTTTCTTCCACCCACTGCCGGCTCACTGGTTATGGTTTACCTGCGTGAGTTTCTAACCTTGAAGCAGACATGCTATTTCATATTGAATTGGTATCATTTCAAGGATACGGCTCTCACCTTTTACGAGGACGTATGCATGGCTCACTTTTCAAGGCAAAGAATATGATGACAGTAACAGATAGGGAAGTGTGAGATGATGGACAAGCTTTGTGTGTGGATGGATGTACGTGTGTGTGTGTGTTTATGTGCTCATTCTGAAGCTCTACGTTTCTGAAGCTCCAAGGTTTTACGGTGGTTATATACATTGAAGAGCTCAATTAAAACCACTGACCTCCAAATTGCATAAATCTGAAGAGTAAATGGTTCATTCATTCATTATCTGAACCGCTCAACTGGTATCGAGATGCCGGGACTTCCGGCCTAACGCAGGGACCAAATTTGGGTGGGCACCAACACTCATACGTCAAGCTGGTTTAGTGGTTAGGGTACTCGCTTCTGGATCTAGAGGTTGTGGGTTCGAATCCTACCTCCAGCACTACTAATAGACCTACAGCAGGTTTTTAGATCGTGGGAGGAACCCAGCGCAGCCGGAGAAAAGTCATGCGAACACGGGGGAGAGCACCCGAACCACACAGAAAGAGCCCTCCATCCAACCTGGGGATCGAACCCAGGATCTTCTCGCTGTGAGACAGCAGCGCTACGGGTGCACAAAAAAAATCGAACCGCGATTCTTTCTTTGCCGATTTAAAATCGATTCATGCATTCCAAAAAATCGATTCATATTTTTCAACTAACGTAATGACACTAGTTTACCTCCACCCCCCCCCTCCCCGAGTCCACAACAGAAGTCATTTAAGGTTACCTTAACTATGAAACAGCTCTATATTTTACAGCCTTCTGCTATTTATCTTATTTACACAATGGCATGTCATCTCTGCTTCTACGTGGTGGCAAGTTCTACCCCAATGTGCATGCACACACACACACACACACACACAAACACAAGGGGAGTGCCATATCCTATGGTTCACGCTAATCCCGCGGTAAATATGAATTTCGTGATATTCTGAGTTGGCGGCATAATGAAATCACATTGTTACGCTGCAAAAACATAAGTTAACTTAAGCTACAGCTGCACAACATAATTAACATAACGGTGTGAGGCGGCAGTTCGGCGGTGCCGGTGTTACGGTGAGCGCGCACACCTGAAAACAGCGGAGGGAAGCGTTTTCCTTTTTGTAACGTGTGAAACTGTTTGTTCCTGTTCATGTAAACTCATAAAACGTGTCATACGCGGCAGTACATGTTACACGATATCATATTTGGCTAAAATACAAAAATATACAACTTACAAATAAAATAGATGGCGGTTGCTAAAGCGTTTATTTCCTACTACTCATCACACACGTGTCAATATAGATTTAATACAGACATCCCAAGTCTCCCGCATATTGGTAGCAGCTTCCTGATGCCCACAGATGAGATAAATTCTCCTGGAATCTACAGCAAGGAGTGAACAAGAGCACGCAGCACGAGCCAAAGCTAATTCCTTGTATGTGACAACCTAGCAATAAACTTTGACTTCATTCTGATTCAAAACAAGTGTTGCGCAAGTTGTATAAAATATATATATATAATTAATGCTGAGGATCAGTGTAAACTGTAGCGAGAGAATATTTGTTTTCATGTAAAGCTGTAAACCGGGGATCTACTACAGTCAAATGGAAAAAACAGCAATCTGGAAATAAATTCATACATGTATTGAATTGTGAGTCGTTTAGGAATCATGAATCGCTTATCGCTTTCCAATTCATGCACTCCTAGGCAGTGCTAACCACCGTGCCGCCCAGAGTAAATTGTGACCCTCCACGGCTTGTCGCAAATTTTCAAAATTGAGTTATTACGTTTTCATGAAAGGGCATAAATCAACCTTCAAAACGATACCTATACCGAATGAATCAGACGACATATGACTGAGATATCAACGTTCAAAGGAGTCGGGTTTCTCCTGTCACACCAAGTGAGAAACGGAGAAATCTGCCTTTGAAGTTGACTATCGCCGTAGCACAAATTTTACCCCACGCAACATAAACGCTCGTTTTTCTCGGAAACCTCCGTTGCGACAAGCAACTGGTTTTGCCATGGAGGGTCACAATTGTTAAATGTGTATCATCAAAAAGTGGCCACTCTAACGTGCTGAAAGTGAACTGGAGGCCATCAACATAAAACAGAAGTCAAACATCTAGAGCAGTGCTGACGTCCGATTTTCTCAGCTACAAAACAGCAAGTGACCAATTGGCAAACATTTTTTTCCCATCCACTGATCCTGCAGTGCCCAAGCAGGAGTGACAGAAACAGCTGCCTGACTAAGTGCCTGATTAAAAGTTAATCAGTGGAAGAGGCACCAGACTTCAAGTGAGACTGTGCTCTGCCAGCTGCTCAGTGCCCTTAACCAAACCCTCAGGAGGTGGCCATCCTGACGTGTGTGCATGTGTGTGATGTGGTGGTAAGCATATGTTCAATGCCTTTACCCACAGCATGATGATGACTCTCAAGTCTGAATATGTACAGAGTGTATATGTGGGTTTAAACTGTAGCTCGATTTAACCCTCGATTCTTATTACATCTACACATTTTTGTTTATGGCATTTTGCAGACGCTCTTGTCCAGAACGACTTCCATTTTCCTCATTTCTGGGACAGTCTCCCTGAGAACAACTCGGGTTTAAGGTGTCTTGCTCGGGGACCCAATGACGGTAGTGCTAGAAGGAAGATTACCATCATCGGGTTCCTGAGCAAGGCCCTTGGAGACAGTCTGTTCTGGTCTACAGATTTTGAAAGCAGACACCACAGAAAATTGCATAGTAAAAAAGATACTGACTCCTGATTTTGGATTGCAGTATGATCAAACTTTTGAATTACACAATTGTAAGAACTGCCTAGTTACGCTAGATGCCAAACTGCAAAAAAAATCTGTAAAGACAACTCTCTAAATCAGAGGTATTGCAGAGGGGCACACTCCACTCGAGCACTGCTAAAAACGTTCTGTTTCCCAGCTGTAACCCCGAATTGAGAAGATTTGCAGCACAAAGCAAGCCCACACCAGCCACTGAAAAGTGAGATGATTCTCTTTTACATTTTTTTTTCTGACTGGGAACTGGTTAATTTTCCCAGCCATTTTGTGGGGACAGTTGTTCATTCCTGTTTATAACTTCATTATGCAGAAAAAGTTTGGGAACCACTGCTCTAAATGAAGTTTTCAGACTCCTGGAGTAGACCATACCTGCCAATCTCCGACCCAAACTGAATATCGGTGGATGGTTTCAAGAGTCCCATTAATATTATTTACACATAAGTACAAATGCATCTCTGCTAGGTTACAGATAACCCATTACAAAAAAAAAATATCCAGCCAGTACAGATCTATGGTCCAAGACTGGCATGCTTCCAGTGAAAATGAAAACCAACTGGGACAGTTGGTAAAGTAACGGTTAGGGTGTTCGCACCTTAATTAGGAGGTCGCTGGTTTGTATCCTGGGTAACGCTGAGGTACCATCCCCAAGCACTGTTCCCCGGGCGCTGCCCACTGCTCCTTCAAATGATGACATATAATCAAACACTCTGGATGTAAACAAATCTGGATGAATTTTTAACAAAGAATCTTTTTTTCCGAGCTGATCCCAAGCTGACACTCCACCGGCTGAACCCTCACTTAGACGCTATGGAGACCTCGTGATCTGGAACCAGCTAGGACTTTTTCGGAGCCTATGGACTTGAACCGAATTACCAATTTAATATTGAACTAATTTTAGCTCAGTGTTGCTGAGTGGATCTTAGCAAGCAGCCCCAGCAACGACTGGGGATTCGAAAGCATCTCTCAGAGTATTTTTATATCTTCACTTCTTTAAAAAATAATGTCTGATGTCTTGGTTCCTCTCTAGGTTTCTTCCTACTAGAGGGAGCTTTTCCCTGCCACTGTCGCCTCAGGCTTGCTTGTTGGGGGTTTGGGCTGGTTATATGTACAGGGTTCCCACACCTTAGTTAACATCAAATTCAAGGACCTTTCAAAGACTTTCCAGGACCAATATCCTCAAATTCAAGGACCACACGTGGCGGCATTTACCTACTGCTACCACTGAATATGTTATCATTAAACAATTTTAGATGCAAATTCAATAAAAGACTGTGAATGGCAAAGAAGTTGTTGGGACAAAATCAGTGCAAGAAAATGTACTGAATGTATAACCTACATTCATGTCAATAATATTCATAGCCTACATTCATATCCACAATGCATGGATGTGTCCACGCTACATACATTAAGGATGTACATTACTGTTTTATGGAATTTTAGTTGAAATAATGTGAGATGTTCAGAATGATATCAGTACCTTCATCATTGATTAAGCTAGTTTTAGACTCGAACACTTCTGTTTAAAGTGCCATGGTTGCCATAAATTTTAAAAAATTGTTATCAGAATTGAATCTCTAGGCTCAGAGATGCATTTAAACTATTCTCACAGTTTATATTAATATTGTTAAGTTAACAAACTTGTGGTTGCAAAATAATAACATGTTAACAGCGGTGGTCATCCATGAAATTTCAATTCCTAAAAAATATTCAAGGACTTTCAAGGACGGTGTCTTTTTATGCCTGTTTTCAAAAACTTTCCAGGGCCTTGAACTTATTTGTTCAGATTCACAAACTTTCAAGGATTTCAAGGACCCGTGGGAACCGTGTATGTAAAGCACTTTGTGACAATGACTGCTGTTAAGAGTGCTATATAAGTAAAATTGAATTGAATTTAAACAGTTCATATATTAGACTAACCAAATTTTAATCGATCCCTCTTGGCTTTTAAACATTGCTTTCATCCCTTAACAAAGGAATATGAATATATGATTAAGAAATTATTTGCATTGTGAACACACTACAGCATACAGTGCACCACAACTAAATGTGGTCTCTGCATTTGACCAACCCGTGAAGGAGCAGTGGGCAGCTGAAGTGGGCAGTAGGTAGGGAGCAGTGCTATGGGGTAACATTACCAATCAAAATTTTGAACCAGACAGCCTTCTGATCACAGAAGTAACTCATTACATTACCCTGACTAGGCCAGTCCTTAAATCTAAAATGACTAAAACCAAAAGACCACAAATTTCAGAACAATAATGAATAAAAAAACAACAAACCCAGAACACAGAACTCCAAATAAAGCAATGAACAATAATATAAATATAAACCTTTAATTAAAGAGTAAAACTGGAACAATTCTGGCAAGGAGCTGTTCGCTTTTTGGCCTTGCAGGCAGACCATAGGATTTTAAGTGTTATGAGAGACGCTACAGGGAACCAACGAAGGGAGTGGAGTAAAGGAGTTGTGAGTGGCACAGTCTGGGGAAGACCAATGCAGTTGCATTATGAATCAGTTGTGGTCTATTTGGACTAGCCTTGAGCCTTGTTGCAAGAGACTAAATGAGTGCCATAAGTTGTGAAGCATGGCCGAATTATATTGACGTGATAAAGAAGAAACCCTCGTATTTGCTAAAGATGGTGAATGTGAGCTGAATCATCTGCACATTTCTCATCCAAAACAATGCTAGGATTTGTGCTCACGTTAATAATAGATAATTTGTGGTGGTGGTGGTGGTGGTGAACTAATGGCAGGATACTCGGCTTAGAACCAAGAGGTTGAAGGTTCAAATTCAGCTCAATCCCACCTTCAACACCATTATCACTGAGCCACTGAGCAAAGCCCTAAACCCCTAGTTGCTCCAGGGAGACTGTCACTGTAATTAGCCAATAAACGTCAGGGTGGATGAGAGTCTACTAAATGCCCTGAATGTAATGCAAATGTAATGATAGGGTTGTGAGAGAATTAAAAGTATATGGCAAGATCATGTCTTGAGGATGAATCACCCGGGTTTTACGGGAGCTCTAATTTATTAAGCTTCAATCTCAACAGTTGAGGTTTTACATTCAGGAGGAAATGTCAGATGGACGAGTTGAAATTCAGCAACAGAACAAAATGTCGTTGATGGATTCGGAGTTGAGGAGGACGGCTAAAATAGAGGGAAAGAAGGGGAAGGCAAGGGGAGCATAGTCCTACCAGAAGAAATAGGAAAAAAATAATAAAGCCTCAAGGTTGGACTTTGCTGCACTGCACAAATGCATCTGTAGAGCACTTCACTTCACACAAAAGCGCCACATCTCTACAGGAATCCAGCAGAGAGGAGAAGATGCTTGACTCCAGGACGCGCCACAATCGGCGGCGCAAAACGCTTGCCCGCGTGAGCGAGCCGCCGAGCAAAGCGCGGCCACACCGGCGACAATATCGGCTCTTAATCACTCGAAAGGGCTTCGCCGTCTAAATGAAAAGCGGCGAGAAACAAGACGGGCGAGACTCCAGGCTTGAGTGGCCGCTTTCTCCAGCCACGTCTTTTGTGTGTGTGTGTGTTTGTGTGTGTGACGGGTCTGCACCATGAGATGCAGGATCTATATGATTGTGTCCCTAGCGCGGCTGTCATAAATGTGTGGCAGGCTTTTGTCCGTTTTTTGCGTGTCTTCGAGGAGGTACAAGCTGACCACCCTGGGGTCAACAGGCAGGCAGCCAATAATTTACCCACCGACAGCAAATTTCATCTGTCTACCACCTCTATCCACTGATTATGCCATCAATACCATGCGGATGAGAGGAGCTGACAATTGACCAGGCTCGGATCAATGCCGGCTAATAAGCATGCCGTGGAGGAGGCTGAGAGAGAGAGAGAGAAAGCAAAAAGGGGAGAGAGAGCGCGCGAGTCAACCAGTGACAAGTTTGATCCAATTCCACTGTTTGGCGTCTGGTGGTGTAAGTGTGATGATTGGGCTGTTATTGCCGGTTTAATGTTGGGCAATCAAGCTATAGTGGTCTAGATATCAACAAACATCAACAAATTGTCCCTTTTCTTCTGATACCCTCTTCTATGACTCCGCCTGCCCTCGCAGGAACAATGCCCAAACAACTAAGCCAGGCACGGCGTTTTCGCTGAGCGAGGAGAGAGAATTGATAGCCACGGATGAGTGGAGAAAGGCTTTTTTTCTTGTTTAGCAGTGTTCCTTTTTTCCCCCTGTGTTGTTTGTGCGAAGATGTTTTGCCTCTTTTCTCTCTTCTCCCCATGGTTCCCGCCGGAGGAACTTGGCGGTCCGTCTCGCGAGATAATAACACAGCCAGGTGTCGGTGGAATTGTGTGATTTGACTTTGCGTAAATCACCATGGTGGAGGGGCTTTTTTTCGGTGGCGGTGTCATTTTCTTTTGCTCAAATTACCTTTTCCGTTGCCCTGTGAATCACACAATTGGAGGTGCTCCATGGATACTGATTGAGGCCTTCGCTTGGAGTTGACGGACTGGCATATATCCACCACGGTTAAAGACGGCGCATTTATTGCAGGCTATTATTCCTTAGGTGCAGGGAATGTGGCAAAAGGGAGGGGTGGAGTGAAGGATAGGTGATTGGACAGGAAGGTAGAAGCAGAAAAACGGAGCTACGCCACAAGCCTTGGCAAAAAGACGGCCCGAGACTGTTGTGAAAATCGCTTTTTGTAGGACCTTATGGCGAGCGACTGTTCAGAAAATGATTTAAAGGGAGAGTTTAGATGACTTTACATGTCTGTTTTTATGATTTTAAAGCATTTATTCCACTGAAAGTACATTCTTGTATTAATGCTTACAGACAAGCAAATGAGGGGCAGTTGGTGGCGTAGCGGTAGGGTGTTCACCCCATGATCAGAAGGTCGCAGGTTCGAATCCAGGGCCGGCAAAGTTACCACTGAAGTACTCAGGAGCAAGGTACCATCCCCAAGCACTGCTCACCGAGTGCTTGTTAGTTGCCCACTGCTCCTTGACGGATGGGTTAAATGCAGAGGTCACATTTCATTGTGGTGCACTGTGTGCTGTGGTGTGTTCACAATGACAAATAATCACTCACGTTCACTTAAAATGATACAAATCTCCAAAATAAGGTATAACATTAAAAACTACATAAAATAAAATAGCCATTACTTATTTACATTATTTTCAAAAGCTACAGGGAGCCATACATTGATCCATGGCAGAGGGATGAAAGAGCCGCATGAGGCTCTAGAGCCACAGGTTGCAGACCCCTGCCCTAGGTTTACAGTTTTGGGGGGTGGGGGCGTAGGAATAGGGTTAGGGTGAGGTTTAGGGTTAGGTGGACACCTTGGGGGCATTTGGGGGCAGTTGGTTGGTGAAGGATACAGAGTTGGCCCTGTAATCAGAGGGTCGCCACGTCAAGTCAAGTCAAGCGTTTCCCAAGAGCATAGTTGCCCTTAGAGCCATTTTGTGTGCATGAATGTGTGAATATTTAGATTTAATGTTTTATAACTATTTGCAGTAGAATGTAGAGATATGTTTCTGGAACTTTCCATAACTTTCCATGTACAGTGTTACGTAATAGAATTATATTAATACGTATACACGTTAAATGTACGTAGTATGTAACAATAGAAGTAATACGTGCCTTATGTGTCGTAATCTGATTGGATCCTGAAATATATATATAAGATGCAAGAACGTAAAGAACTAGTATTGTATTGAATTGTGTTAGAGCTGAGAACTCAGGAGCGTTACAGTTTTTTGACTTATTGTGAGTGCAGTGCAGCTCGCGCTGCCTCACTTGCCTCGAACTCCGAACTTTCTTTGCACGCGTCACGTAAAGTATCTTTGTAGTCTTAGGAATTCATCTTTTGCTTGTAATAGTCTAAGTTGTAGTAAAGAAAAAGCCAACAAAAGAAAACTCAAGACTCAAGATTCTCTTTTGGTATACGTGTCGCGTGCAAAGAAAGTTCGGAGTTCGAGGCAAGTGAGGCAGCGCGAGCTGCACTGCACTCACAGTTGCTAACGTGTTTCTAACTACATTATCAGTAGTTGTTACTGTACACTATGTTAGTTGCTAATGATGTACACTATGTTAGTTATCCTGTGACAAATCAACATCCATTCCACATTTTTTTGCCTGCTCCGAGGAATCCAGGGCAGCCTTGACCAGCAGTAGACTCACGACTTTGCCCATTAAAAGTCTAAACACTCACACCGGCTGGTCATTCCTCCGCTCATCCGCTCCTCCTCGTCCTCCTCCCTCTCATTTGCATTTTTATAGGTCCTCAGCAGGGATGGAGCCGCCATGCGTCCAATTATCAAGCCGACTGCATGGTGACATCCCTAACAATGTCCCCTTCCTCTTGCCGCCCGGACGTCTTCCGCCGCTTTACCATCACTGTCGGAGAACGTGCGGTCCCAATAATACAACACCGACACTGTTAAAGAGGTATGGTGGGAGGTCGCGCGCCACGCTGAATTCTAGAAATGTGCAGAGCACATTTTGCGCATGACACAAAAAATGCAGTGAATATCTAAGGGGCAACGGCCTCCATTTTGGCCCATTTTCTTAGTAACTTAATAACTTTTAAATTGAGTAATCTACTGACTATACTATCGATTAATCAATTAATGTAAACAATTCATTTTCCTGTATAAATGTTAATGTTCACGTTCGTTCTTTGACATCAATAATTTGCTCAAATATTATCTATTATATTTATGTCAATCCCTGCATAAAAGAATGGAATTAAAGTCAGTAACGTAACAGAAGGTCGTTGATTCCAATCCCGGACCAGTAAAAGTCCCTGAGATACTCATGAGCAGGGTAGAGTCCCCAAGCACTGCTCCCCGGCTGCTGCCCCTGACGGCTGCCCACTACTTCTTCACAGATGGGGTCAAATTCAGGATTCACATACTGTTGTGCTGTGCTGTGCTGTGCTGTCACTCACTTTTTTTACACATATACCATCAATTAATGTAAGTAAGCCCTCCAGAGACCAGCCTAAACATTTCCACAAACAATGAAAAGCGTAAAGGTAGCAGAAAGACATTGTAGCTACAATGATTGGCAGTTAGAGTTGGGTACCTTTCACATCTGAACTGATATCGATACCAGTACCTGCTGTTCAGTACCGATACTCACCGGTACTTTATTTTGGTAAATTTATTACAGTTTTTACAAAAATATCCCAGAAGCCAAGGAACAGGCGGAAACAAAAGGGGACTAACGTTATTCAAATGTGATATACGTCAGAATTTACGGATATTGAAGCATTAAAATTTTTTTAAGGTTAAACGTAAAAAAAATAAGGCATTTACCATCAGCTACTCACTGTAGCCCTATTGTATCCTGCTCCCACTGTAATCTAGCAGCAAAGCGTGGCGCGCCATCAACAAATAGGAATTTCACAGACGACAAGATATTACACACGACAAGATAAATCTAGGCCGCCGAAGCCGAGATGAGATTAGAGATCGCGTAGCAGAGCACATTAGCATGGACAGCCGTCAGCCTTGCATATTAAATTCACTCATTACACACAGGGGACCATCTGGTCTTCTTAGGATCTCTCTGGCAATATCCTTACTTACGGAAATGAAAATACAGGTTCCTGAGAGTCGGGTGCAACATGATGAGGGCTGTTAGCTTTTTTGTTTTTATACCATGTACTGCAATGCAAAGCTCTTTTAGGAAGGCTAAAGGAAAAGGTAATCAGATAATCTATGGCTACGGAAGCCGGTCATCATCATTTACAGTATCATACTGTCATTATTTTTATTGCATACAGTCCGGGTGGACAGATTTCACCCCCCACCCTTCCCCACCCCCCGAAAAGGGCAGCTTCTGAATGTGGATGGCTGTTTGGGGCTACCATAAAAATACAGACGGGGAAAAGCCAGATCTTACAGATGCACGGTCTAAGTCAGGCCTCGCCCACACGGAGCACTGGAAGTGAGTGACAGTTGATCGCGCCCAGCCAGCTGGATACATACTGATTCCTTTCATTAAATTCAGTAATCACAGAAAGCAATTTATCTAACATTTCCCGTGCCATCCTTCAGTCTGTCAGGCCGATGTGACAGCGAAAGAGAGAGAGAGAGAGAGAGAGAGAGAGATGAACTGCTGACATTTGTGCATCCTTCCCACCTCCCCCAGATAAGAAGAGAGACTGATTATACACTATTATATCTGTGGTGAACACAACCTCTTGGCCTAATCTGGCCAGCAATTGAGCCTGTGCAAATAAAGGAGAGTGACGAAGACATAAAGAGCAATAGCAGAAAAAGGGAGAAAGATGGGGCAGGATTCTGACTAAGCTGTGTGTGTAAATATATATATATATATCCTATATATGTGTGTGTCCACTTTTAACTTTAACATTTGGTGTGTCCACCTTTTGCAGCAATTACAACAGCACATCTCTCTGGCATAGTGTCAATATATTTCCATATAACACTAATGTTATCCCATGCCTTCTGCAACTCAAGCCAAAGGCTTTTCTTTGAATGTACAATAGATCTGTCCAGTTTATTTTCCAACTCGCCCCAAATTTATATACTTTATATACTTATATTTACGCACACGCATATGGTTTCCCCTACACACACACAGTTTGTGTAAAAAGTCTGCAACGTTCAGCCTCAAAAGAGCCATTTTTGACCTTTCCCCACAGAATAAAATGTACAGGGAGCTATGAAACCTATTTGCCCCTGAAGAATGTAGATAAAGCATATTTGGTTCTGTAGTTATACTGCTGTATGTGTAAAATAACTATTTTGTTGCATTTAAGAATTAATACAGGTGACCATAGTTACATCAACAAAACGTTAATATTACAAAATCTCCAAAATAAGGTATAAAATTAAATATTACATAAAAATAAAATAGCCATTATTTATTTACATTCTTTTTAAAAGCTACAGGGAGCCATACGTTGAGCCATGGCAGAGGGATGAAAGAGCCGCATGAGGCTCTAGAGCCACACGTTGCAGAGCCCTGCCCTAGGTTTACAGTTTTGCGGGGTGGGGGCATAGGAATAGGGTTAGGGTGAGGTTTAGGGTTATGTGGACACCAACACAAACACTTAAAGCAATCATTGTGTTCTTTTTAAGACAACTATCCACAAAATGTGCAGCTTTTGTTACTGCAGTGTATCTTTTCGGGCTTCTGGAAGAACATTTCCAGAGCCTGTTGAAATGGGAAGTCAACCACTTTTCAGGTGATTGATGTGACGTTTTCTGATGTTCTCCTTCTGCTGGTGCGAGTGTGCTCACCTTTGTGTGCCTGCACGTGTGTGTGTATGTGTGTGTGTGTGTGTGTGAGAGAGAGTGTGGGTATTTATGGCATTGTGGGGACCTTTTTGTCCCCCAAAATCACTTTTATCTGTTTTTTTTGGGCTTTGTGGGGACATGTGAGCGGTCCCCATGAGGAAAAATGACTTTAAAAAAATGTGCCTGTTATATTTGAGAAACTAAAAGAGGTAAAAAATGTGCTTTTGGTTACTGAGGTTAGGGTTAGGTGGAGGTGTAAAACTGTATACATCTAGTCATTATGGGAGTCTACGGAAAAACCTCATAAAGACAGCAATACGCGACTGTGTGTGTGTGGTGAAACTCCGCCGTGCACGATACAGAGAGCAGAGGAGAACTGCAAATGCGCGACCATGTAGAGACAGAAATGACATGCCATCGTGCAAATAAGATGAATAACGTGAGGCTATTAAGTTTGTTTAATGAAAGGACAAGGTATAGACCTGTTCCATAGGAAAGGTAACTTTAAATGACTTCTCTAGCGATCTAGCGATATATTCCAGTGATATACACTACCAGTCAAAAGTTTGGACACACCTTCCCATTCAATGTTTTATTCTTCATTATCATGACTATTTACATTGTAGATTCTCACTGAAGGCACTATGAATGAACACATATGGAATTATGTAGTAAACAAAAAAGATGTTTGAAATAACCCAAAACATGTTTTATATCTTAGATTCTTGAAAATAACCACCCTTTGCTCTGATCACTGCTTTGCACACTCTTGGCATTCTCTCGATGAGCTTCATGAGGTAGTCACCTGAAATGGTTTTCCAACAGTCTTGAAGGAGTTCCCAGAGATGCTGAGCACTTGTTGGCCCTTTTGCCTTCACTCTGCTGTCCATCTCATCCCAAACCATCTCGATTGGGTTTGGTCAGGTGACCGTGGAGGCCAGGCCATGTGACGCAGCACTCCATCACTCTCCTTCTGGGTTATATAGCCCTTACACAGTTCATTCATAGTTTTGATGCCTTTAGTGAGAATCCACAATGTAAATAGTAATGAAAATAAAGAAAAAACATTGAATGGGAAGGTGTCCAAACGTTTGACTGGTAGTGTATTTATATATATACAGTAATTGCAAAATTAATAATTTAAAGAATAATCATTTGGTACAGCACGAAAAACTTTACACAAGCTACATGGAATACAACCAAATAATGTGATGGTGGACACTGACCAAAAAAAAAAAAAAACTCATGACAAGAAGATTGGCTCTAACTGTATAGAGGCACCAGGCATCAAATTTTCTCAGCTGGGTTTGAGAATACCGGACACACGTCCTTTACACCAGCAGGTTGTGCTCATGCACACACATACACATATATACATACATATATACATACATATATACATACTTGTCCTCTGTCCTCCTTCTGCACCTCGCTGAGGGAATTACTCAACCAGCACAGAATATTAAAAACAAACAAACAGAGAGAATCCACTTCCTGCCCGAATTACCACCCAGCTGATTACATCTGACCTCTGACTCCCACTGTCATACGCTAATCACAGAACGCTCAGCCCGTTCCCTACACACACATACACTCACATACACACCCTCACACAATGACTGCAACAGCCCAGCGAGGCCAGGGGGAAGGATGTGTCTGTCTTAAGGCATACAATGAGCCTAATTTGGGTCATGACTCACAAAACCAGTTTTTGTGGCCAGTGGGGTTGTAACTGACATCATCTCACACAGCTGACATTTTCACGTCCGAATCCAAGCTCGTGAACGTTTTGGCTCCTCCTAGTTCTCATCGCCCTGGGAGAATCGGGGAGACGGGCCCGAAGCGATGGTTCGGCAAATTGTTCGATGCAATTTTCTGCTGCCATCGCTTCAGTATCTAATAATTCCTGCCGCCTGACGCGCCTGAATATTCACCAGCTCCTCTCCCTCCTCTCGCCTCCCTCCATCC
The DNA here is from genome assembly GCA_032718565.1 of Distichodus sexfasciatus. Taxonomy (NCBI): domain Eukaryota; kingdom Metazoa; phylum Chordata; class Actinopteri; order Characiformes; family Distichodontidae; genus Distichodus; species Distichodus sexfasciatus. The sequence continues at coordinate 157,438 of JAVGVS010000433.1, read as the reverse complement.
TAAAGAATGGGCCGCATGCATAAATGGATGTTTAATTGGGCTTAATTTGGCCCGATTTCCCCTCATTACTGCGGTGCGTGTGTCAGTCAGGCGCGGGTGCGGAGGTGAGAGGTCAGGAAGAGAGCAGCGAGCCGCACTCTCCTAAACGCGCCGCGTGCTGTTCGCAGACAACCGACCTGTCATGCGCCGTGACACTTGGACACAGAGAGTCGACGCCTCGGAGACGGCCTTCATTATCCTGCTCGAATACTCTCTTTCTATGAGTGTTCTTTATTCTTTAACATCCGTCCTTTCTTCCTCTCCGTCTCTCTCAAACATACAAGCATGCACAAGAGTCGCGAAAAACACTCACACATTTCCCCGCTACAGTATCGCAATATGTTCTCTCCCTCTCTCTCTCATACACACACACACACACACACACAGACACACACACACAGACACACTCACTTTGTCGCACTCTGTCCATTATCCCTCCTCAAACACATGGCTGTCTGACCCCTTCCTCCCACTCAGAGTGCTCCTCTCTCCTACCCAAGTGTCAGTCATGGTCTCCCTGACACTCCCTCCTCTTCCTCACTCCCTCTTCGCCGCTCCATTCACTCCATCCCAAACACAGACCCGACGGCAAAAATGCTCCAAACGTGTTCTGGTCACTGTTCAACCCTCAACTCAGCCTGTCCATATAAAAGCCCACGGGATTACGCACAACCACAGGATACCGTGGACTTGTGGGCCATATTCTTTTAATGGCATAATCGTACAATAATATATGTGTACTTTGCAACTTCCAGGTTAGATTAAGATCATTTCCTCCATAGGATAATAAGGTAATAGATAAGATTATATTATATATATATGTATGTATGTATATATATATATATATATAATATATATATATATATATATATATATATATATATATGTATGTATACATATATATATATATAATCTTATCTATTATTCACACATATGTATAGTATATATATATATATATAGATATATATATATATATATATAGATAGATATAGATAGATAGATAGATATATCAATATACAGATATATAAAATATCAGTATACAGATATATAAAATATATATGTTATATCTGTATATACTGCATTTGCAATAATTTATGTTCTACAATAAAGGAAAAACACAAATAATTCATGTAGACTTTACTAAATACCTTTCAGTGCAAACCATCCTTTCATAAACTATAGCTCAGAGCCCTTACATCACAATTAATTATGTTAACATTATGAATTATGAGACAGATGTTTGACTATGACAATATTAATATTACTTTTATCAAGAAGCATTTTTTCCACTGCCTTTAGTGATCCAGACTATGCACTCTTAGTCACTGTTTTCAGTTGTTATTTTAGGAAATTGAAAAAGTTGCATTTTTACTATACTTTAGTTTTTTAGTTCTTTGTTGTATGTTTAAGTTTTTATTTCCTGTTAATTCTCTTTGCTATGACTATTATTTCATTTTTTATTGTATATTAAATCATTCTCATTTGATTTATGTAAGAAACATGTAACGAACTCTGTGAATGAATATCTGCTTTATAAATAAACTTGACATGCTGATTGTAAAATAGTATTAATCATAACAATCATTATCTTCATCCTTCCAATAGATTTTACCCTAAATCTAACAGTTGTTTGTATGATCTGCATGATTGTCAATACACTTATTGTTAGTTGTTAAACTGAACTGATCTTGTTAACGATACAACACAATGACCATTGTCACAAACATTTTTCACTGAGAATTTAGCCTTCAGGCAACAATATGGCTAATAGAAAGATCAGGTGGTTTCAAGTAAGTTGATCCCAGGGCTTGGCTAAGCCTAAAGCTTAATCTCAGACATTGGTTCTTAAACACTCTCACACACAAAAATGAACTTTCAGTGAACCTAACAGCAGTGACTAGGTCACTTGCCATTCTGTACTCGATGTGGAATACTTATACACAAACACACACACACACACACACACTCACTCACTAATCCTATTGCTTAAACAGTACAGAAACTAAGGCCTTGATCAAGAGGTGCCTTGGTTCGGCAGGTTAAGATGGACTACGAAGATCATTCACCTAGATCTGCACGGTGTAAATCTGCAAAGTAATTGCAGCATATGCTCTCGACTCCAAAGCCTCTTACACACCTGTGGGTTTACGCTTCACTTTCCCCACAACGCTTTTCTTTTTAAGCACTTTTCTGCTGGGATACAGGGACTACCCAAGCTGCCACTTCTAGCCAAAAAAACGGAGGGAACTGAAATTTGTCAACACGTTTCAATGTGAAGTCAAGAGAATTCCTATTACAGCGCGTCACGAATGCGGGTTTAACTCCTCAAACCATGCGGCAGGTTATACAAAATTGTTGCTTGACCTGAGCTACCCCAGTAAACAACTGGAAGCTCTGTAACGGTGCTGTGGACTTCATAACGCAGTTCTGTGCACAACATGATCAGACATTACTCAATAATACAGTTGATTTTGCAGGTTATACTGATTATGAAGTTTGCTAACAGTCTGGATGTAATCTGGATGATCAATAGAGGTGCTGAAATGAATCACATAATCGATACATCACAATGCAGATGTGGATGATTCTGCATCAGTGCAGTGTCAGAACAAAATCGATTATATCATGATGACACTGCATTGTGATTTTCTGTCTTAAAAATTAATTAAAAATCTCAAATTATATCGTGATTCTTTCTCGTGATTCCTGCATTTAAAAAAAATCAATTCATATGTTTCAACTAGCGTAATGCCACGAGTTGACTTTTTTACGAATTCAGCTCGCCAGTCCTACAGATGGCGCAATGTCAAAATCTGCCCAACGTGAGCATGAAGGAAATGCACTCAGTGTGCCTACATGTGCACTGCAGTCAGTAAACTACATTTAGTTCAGTGTGATTATTTTGTTGATCTGCCACAGTCAAATGGGAAAAGTAACTCAAAACAGCAATCTGGAAACAAATTCATTTATGCATTGAATCGTGAATCGCCTGTGAATCGAATTGTGAGCCAAAGAATCGGAATCGAATCAAATTGTACGATTTTCAGAATCGTGCACCCCTAGTAACTATGGCTGCCTGGTCTGCGTACAATGTGAAGTAATGTAGATAAAATTGATGGGATCGAGTTAAGTTTTGAAATAAAACTTTATGCCTGAAGTGGTGATAGAGAACTCCAATACACAGTAGATGAGATGTCAGAAATTTATCCGACATGGCCATCTACATAGTACAGTAAACTGTTAACAACATAAGAGACTGAGCTTAATTCTGTGTGAAGAGAAAGGGTGGATCTATTACATGCTGCCAAAGAAAACACCAGAAATCTGGTTCTTCTGCATTAATGAGGTGCACTGATCCACAATTAATCTTTTACAAAAACACCCTCCTGAGCACGAGCTGGTGCCTTAAGAGCAGATCGAGAGCACACGTATCAACTTATAAATAAACAATGGCATCAAGTTCAAGACATGCAATAAAAAAAAAGAAATCCCAGTGGTATGAGGCAAAAAGCAAAAATGATGTGAACACTCCTAGATCTGTGAATCTCTGCGGCTATAGTAACATTCGATTCGACACTAAATTTCAATTCGATTTAGTGGTTATGTTGAGCCTTACACATATGTGAAATGAACCATTTTTATTTTATATGTTGATTACCCTTTTTAAGACAAGCACAAGAAGTTTCATACTGAAAAATCACTTTAAACTACTTTTTTAAAATGGGTTAATTTGACCCGCAACATAACAGGAGGGTTAACTGTGTTAACTATAAACGTGTCGACGGGATGCTGCAAATTACTGTATGACAGCTTGTTCGCTGTGTATCAGTCATACAACATAAACAAAGCAACTTCATTAAGAATATGCTTGAGAAGAGCCCAATGCAGAGTGAATGACAGCTGTAGGTGAGGATTTACTTGCAGTTACGTTCATTCTCTATCCGAACCGCACAATCCCAACCAGGGAGCCTATCCGTAAGACGGTAAAAATGAGCGAATTTGACAAGAAAAAACAGATTACCATGTTGGAATCAACATCACATCATTAACTTAAAAAATGAAACAGAAAATGGTTTATTTAAAAAAATCCCAGCTTCAATTCTGAGAGGTTTCAGTAATTTTAAGCTGTTGATCTTCCCCTCCGTCATTCACATTCCCCCCTTCACTCTCTTTTCTCTCCCTCTCCCCCTCCCTAACTCCCTCCCCGGATGGATCATCCCTCCACCGCACCGCTCCTGGCTGTGTACGGCAGGTTTCACAGCAGTCATGCTTGAAAGGCTTTTATATGGCGTGAGATGGCACTGAGATGTGGTCTTCTGGGGCTTACAGGGGAAAGTGAGACGTGTCCATCAACAAGAGCCGGGACTCTCTCCCTCCGCGCTCTCTTATACACACACACATACACACTACATGAGCAGTCAAGGTTCACTTAGGCTTTATAAAGTGACATGTAGCGCCCCACCACCTCCCTCGCAAACACGAAGACAATCCCTTGGTCATGTATTTGTTCGCAAACACATAAAATGCCAAGAAATAGACAGTAACGCGGCCTAAAAACGTTTTATTTTGGAGAAAGTTATTAAATGAGAAAGAAAACTCAAAAAGCCAAATAGATCAAGGCCTATGATACATCCTCATGGCGACCATTTAAGTGAGTTTTAAGTGAGTGATTATTTGTCATTGTGAACGCAGCACAGCACACAGTGTACCACAACAAAATGTGACCGTTGAGCAGTGCTTGGGGACAGTATCTTGCTCATGAGCACCTCAGTGGTATCTTTACCGGTCCACAACTTGAAGCAGTGACCTTCTGATCACGGTGCCAACACCCTAACTGTTACACTACACATGTTGCCAGATTATTTGATGCTTATAACCTTAAAATCTTTTAATAATGGGGGCAGTTGATAGTGATTGGAGGGTCGCCGGTTTAAATCCGAGGACCGGTAAAGGTACCACTGAGGTACTCATGAGCAATGTACCGTCCCCAAGCGCTCCCCATGTCAGCTGCCCACTGCTCCTTCAGGGATGGGTCAAAGCAGAGGTCACGTTTCGTTGTGGTGCGCTGTGCGCCGTGCTGTGTTCACAATGACAAATAATCACTCACATAATTCACTAATAGCCTGATGAAGTGGGCTCTGAAAGTGCTTGTGTCAAAATGGAATTACTGATTTCTTTTGACTTAAATTTGTTCTTTTGACTGTCTTTGTTTAAAAAGAAAAACAATTCAGAATTTCATTTTGACCATCCATCTAATATGAAATAGGACGGTGGAACCACAGGACCATAGGCAACAAACTAAAAACCGACCCTTTTCTATAAGAACACGTTCAGCTATCTGAGCAACAGTAGCTCTACTATAGGATCGTACAACACGGGCCGGCCAGCCTTCACTCCCCACTTGCATTACAGCTTTTTACAATCATTTTCAGACATGCCTCGACAAATCCATAAACAATGTGAGCAAAACAGAGAATCATTTTGCATCGTTTTCATTTAAAATGCATTGAGTGACAACTTCTTACAAAAATCACGAATCTCCCTCAGTCAATATTCACCACATGCAAAATTCTATACAATTACAATTACATTTTTTTAGGAAGAATGTATAGTCAAATGTAGCTACACCATTCAGTTCAAAAGCTAAAAAGACTCCCTCTATGATGAAGGTATGAAGCATTTCAGCAGATCAAACTATTGTAAAAGCATCAATTACTGTCATTCAGATCATTCTGATTTAGCTCAACGTTAACTGTAGCCTGATGTTTACACTATATCGTCACATCTGCACAAGAACAAATACTTTTGAGTGATGAATGACAACAGCGGGCCGCTGTAGCTCAAACTGCTGAGAGTGTTACTGTAACGCTGCTTCAGTGTGTTGTGGTCAGTATTAGGCTGGTGGTCATAATGTTATGGCTGATCATTGCGTGTGTAAATGACTGTTTACAGTGACGGTTTACTATTTGGCATTTTTGGCAGTGTATTTTCGGTAATTGATTGTAGTGTATTTTTTTTTTACAATCTATAACACATTTTAGTAAATTTTAGTAAATGTATTAGTTTTTATTAAAATATTAACTGTAAGATGTGTCATATTTTTCTTTTTCATCAATACAATACTGTATGTTTTGTATCCGCAATACATTATTATTTTGCAGAGTTTCAAGTTTCTTTGTGTTTTTCCGTTTGTCCTTCTTTGTCTGACGTTGTCCAATGAGAGAGACAGTGTGCTGTAGTTTTGACAGTATGAGTCACTTTTGGGTGAAGTATGCTGTATTTTTGGCACTTTTAGTGTGTTTTACACTAAAAGTTCCCTAATGTGCTCAGGTGTGTGAAGTGTTTTAAAAAACTAGGCACGGTATTGAAGTGTAAAAATGATTGTAAACCCTTAAAAAAACAAAATGTTTGCAGTAAACTTGGCTGGTGTTTAATTTGGTTAGTTTGTGGCTGTGGAGTGACAGTTTGCCAGAATGTGTTGCCACAAGTCTGTCATTGTCAGTCACCAGGGGGAAACTTGCGGCAATGGTCTGGCAACAATAACAAATTGGCACTAATGGGAAATGTATTTGCCAGTGATTTGCTAAAACAATTAGCCAGTAATGGCAACCTTGTAGTGAACTTTGGGGTGACAAATTTACAAGTTTGCATGTGAAAATATTTCACGAGGTCAAGCAATATTTGGTCATTATTGTCCAGCCCTAACTATGAGTGTGGGGGAGTTGGTAGCGCTAACGGTTGGGCGTTCGCCTCGTAATCGGAAGGTCGAGGTTAGAATCCCAGGACTGATAAAAGTTACCACAAAGATACTCATGAGCAAGGTACCGTCCACAAGCACAGATCCCTGGGCTCTGCCCATGTCAGCTGCCCACTGCTTCTAAACGGACGGGACAAATGCAGAAGTCACATTTCGTTGTGGTGCACTGTGTACTGTGCTGTGGTGTCTTCACAAAGACAAATAATCACTCACTTTCACGTTCACTAGTGATTCATGCCTCCATATGCCGCTTATGAGGGACTCTTACAAAGACTGCACCTTTTTACCAGAAACTACAACCATTCACCCTGTACAAACAGACAGCTAACCTGCAGATAAATAATAATCTGGCTTTTTTAATATTTAGCGTAGTCCCGTGTTTTGCTCGTCACAACCATCTGACTTACATGAACGCTTTACGTCTAAATAAAACCACATTACACTTCTTATGCCACGTTGCACTTCTAAGTTTAAAAGAACTCTGATCGTTTTTTTTCCAAGCCCCAGGCTTTCTTCCCACATCAGTAGTAGTTTCTCTGGACTGTGTGTGTGTGTCTGTGTGTGTGTGTGTCTGTGTGTCTGTGTGTGCGCTTGTAAGTGAGCCCTAGTCATTAGCGCTCTGAGGTTAGTCTTTAATAACACACAGCGATGTAAACACATCATTAGCAGCGTAATGAAGGCAGAGGGTCTCGGAAATGGAGGAAGAAGGCAGCAAGCAAAGGGCACAAGGGCAGGAGGGCAGGAGACTACAGTGAGGATGACATTGTAGCATTCAAGGATCTTGAACCTCACCTCTCACTGCCCTTACTGAGACACACTACTCGATGTGAAGGAGTCCAGGGCTGCAGTCGGCTTGGCTGCGCATATCGTCCATTGTAAAAAAAATTAAAAAAAATTTAAAAAGCCGAACAAGTGTAATTTTGTGGGATTACTGAATTAAAAGCAGATCATGACACATCTGGGGTGTTGCAATTGATAATTTTGATAAATGAATAATAATCTGATTTTTCTTTTAACTGATTGCTTTTAAATTGACAAGGAAAAAGATGTGCATAAAGATATGCTTTTGGATTTTGTTTTGCCTGTTAACTTGTGAGTTTTATATTAAATAACTGAAAAGAAATTTATACAATATTCGGGTGTAACGGTTTGGGCGTTCGCCCCATGATCAGAAGATCGCCAGTTCAAATCCCAGGACCGCTAAAGCAATCACTGAGATACACATAAGCACGCAATGACAAATAATCACTCACTTATGGTGTGTTCCATTTGCTGTTGGTGTCCGGGTGTGCATTCATGAGGGCGGCACGGGGGCATAGTGGTTAGCGCTGCCGCCTCACAGCGAGAAGGTCCTGGGTTCGAACCCCAGGGACGCCGTAGGGCCTTTTGGCGTGGAGTTTGCATGCTCTCCCCATGTTTGTGTGGGTTTCCTCAGGGTGCTCCAGTTTCCTCCCACAGTCCAAAGGCATGTAATGTAGGTTGATTGACGACTCTCGACCTCATAAGGTGTGAATGTGAGTGTGTGAGTGTGTGTGCCCTGCGGTGTGTTGGCGCCTGCCCAGGGTTGGTCCCCGCCTTGCGCCCCTAAGTTCCCGGAATAGGCTCCGGTCCCCCCGCGATCCCGGTTGGGATTAACTGGCTTGGATAATGAATGCATGAATGTTGCATTATGGGACCACTGTAGGACCAGGAATACTGGATCAGGTTCTTGCATTCCTCCCGTCCGACAACCAGCATTTTCTGACAATATTAGTGGGAAACATCTCTAAAATGTCCCTCCATCAAGCAGATTTTTAAACACTTAAACACCTTTCTAAACGATGGATCCAACACACACAGGCCAGAAAAAACATGCGCACGGCTGTGAAGTGGAAAGTGGAAAGATGAGGAAGAAATCCGTAGTCCAACTGCAGAAAAGAGAATTTCTAGTCCTTTCAGGCTTTTCCTAGCTATTATTCGTCTGCATATGTGCGTACACACACACCTGCGCCAGACCATATAATGGCTACACACACAGTTTGTGTGCGAATTTGTGTGTGGTGGAGAGTAGAGGCCAATACACACTGAAACCCCGCCAAAAAATTCTTGTGCCACACGTTCATGCGAGTATAGACATGAACGTGTGCATAGAATGACAAAGTTGCACCTTACTGCGGTGAACCTAAAGAATAGAATTCAGGTGACCCTCATTGCCCCCTCTGTCACAAGCCCAGCTTAGCGACGGCGGTCAATTATAGTGGTATAAATAGGAGAACGGCGCTGGCAAATGGGCGAGGGTCCCGGCGGCCAAGTAAAGGTGCAGCAGAGGCCAGAGGCAAAATGGACCAGGTCCTTCCCTTCAGCGCTGCTCATTTTGCCCGGAGAAAGGAGTGTATGGAAACGGCGGCAGGAGAAAAGCACGGACGCTCTTCCCAATCTCATGGCCTGAAAGCAGCCCAATCAGCACTGGAGATGGAGGTGGTGGTACAGTGCCGGCCAGGGTCATACGCGCACACACACGCACACACGCGCGCACACACGCAGAAAGAAAGCATTTCAGCTATCTATTGTACACTCTAAAATAGGCAGTCACCAGGCAGCAGTATGACAAGCAGGGCCCACCTGGGAAAAGTATTGCGGGCCAACACACACAGTCTCACACACACATACACACACACACCTGGGCACAATACCAGCACACAAACGTGCCCACCAGTTCATATCTACTCATGCATACAAGTGATGTGTTCAACACTGTGTTATGCAAATTATGTGTACATGCAAAACATGATCATTCTGATACCGCTAGGACAAAGGTGCAGTTGGTAGCGTAGCGGTTAGAGCATTCGCCCCGGGAACCGAAGGTCGCTGGTTCGAATCCCAGACTGGTACCACTAAGGTACTCGTGAACATGGTACTGTCCTCAAGCACTGCTCCTTCACATATGGGTCAAGGCAGAGGTCACATTCCATTGTAGTGCACTGTGTGCTGTGCTGTGGTGTGTTCACAATAATCACACACTCACAAGTGGGGAAAATGAGCCGTGGCACATTGTTGCCGTTGGCATTAAAATTCTGCCAGTTTTCTTGATGACAAAGTTTGGTGTGGTTGCACGCAGGCATTGTGCACTGCACTGAATGCACTGACCGCACATTGCTACTGGGATAAAGATACTTTGACGTTATCTAAACATTTGTGCGTTTTCTTTTAACCTTTTCGTGAAATCAAAACGGGATGGATAAGCAGAACCAGACTCGGAATGGATAAAGTTCAAACGATACCCAGCCCTAACTGACGTCTAAATGCCAATGCTACAGCCCAACAGCAGATGCTATCCTGGAGCGTTTCGCAGCATGTCACTGTCACGCTTCACCCTGCTTCCCCACTCTCACATTTCTCCTAGTTGTCACAGACAAGTAAGCTGTAACGCTGCGTCCTCTCCCAGCTCTGATCACCATATCAGAACGCCGCGATACGCCTGTCTTTCATCCCAAGGACCGGCGCGGGGATCGCCGCCCCGCCGCGACTCGACTCCCATGAGTCGTCTGAAGTCGCATTTTAATTCCCCTCGCGCTTCTATCTGATCGCCTCCAATTAAAGGCGAGCCTCTGCCCTCTTAGTTCATCAAGCAGCTTGTCTCTACTCTGTTTGAAGTGCCTTCTCTCTGTCCTGCTTCACCCCGACCGTCTGTGGGGGGGGGGTGCCGTTTTCAGACACTTTTCTAGCTGCCGGGGTGACATGGGGTGAAGATGAGATGGGTCTTTGAGGCGGGTGTGAAGTGAAGGCCTGGGGTCTCTGCTGCTTAGTGTTGTGTTAAGCTTTGGGACAATAAATTCTTCTAATCTGGCATTATAGACAAAAAGTGGAAGGTCATAAGAAGACAAGCTTCGTAATCACGTTTGCAATCATTACTGTAATGCCGTAAGCATGTAATTAGCTTGGGAAGAATATAACAAAGCAACTCAATAAGCCTACAATAAGCCTTTAATAATACTACAGTTCTTTTCTCCCTCTCTTTAGTTTAGATGATTCCGTTACGTTGTCTGACTTATTCGCAGGCTTCAAAAATCACTGTGAATACAGCACAGCATACACTGCACCACAAAATGACCTCTGCCTTTGACCTATCCATGAAGGTGCAGTGGGCAGTTGACACGGGCAGCGGCCGGAGAGCATTTACATTTACAGTATTTAGCAAACGCTCTTATCCAGAGCGACTTACATTTCCTAATTTCAGAGACAGTTCCCCTGAGAGCAACTTAGGGTTAAGGGTCTTGCTCAGGGACCCAATGTTGATAACGCCAGAGGTCGGATCCGAACCCACAACCTCTGGGTCCCAAGGCGAGCGTCCTAACACTAGGCCACTAACACCAAGCAGTGCTTGGGGACGGTACCTTGCTCATGAGTACCTCAGTGGTACCGTTACCTTTCCGGGAATCGAACCGGCGACCTTCCGACCAGAGGGCGAACTTCCTAACCGTTATACTACCACGTCTGCTTTTTGGCAGAATGAGGCGTTGGACGATTGAAATAAACATGCCAAGGCAGTTAGTAGCCTTACAATACCCCGATTCCATGTGACGTCATTATGTCAAACCAACTGTACCGCACAGAAACTAATTTCCTCCAGGTGCCACTGGACTTGTTTTTTTAATTTCCTCTTTTATAGTTTTATATATAAGAGGGATAAAACAAGGCCATGTGGCACGCAGGTAAACACTTTGGACAGACTGATTACTGCCCCCACAGGTAAACACAAGAAACGACAAATTGGGCTGCAGGTTGATGTTAAACAGCGTCAAACAAACACTAACGTAACGCCTCACTGAAGTTAATCAAGCGCAGCTACAAAATGCAACAAAAGCGCATAAGGCGTTCAGAGCATGTTCATTTATCCAAGATTCGAACGCCCGTGAGGACAGGGCCTTAATAACTCAATTTTTCCTGTAACCTGAATGACGCTTGGTGCGGTCGCGGCTATGTTTGTATTTACGGTATCCTACGCTGCATTCACAGCCACATGGATAGCCTACCTGCGTTAGGTTAACTGAACTCGGGAGACGAAGATGGATTCCGCAGAACTATCTTCACGCTAGTCAACAAGTGGATTTACCGTAAATATTGAAGTAGAGCGGTCAAAACAGAAACTTCTAACATTCTGCCGGAATTGAATTCCTCACCTCAAAAAAGTCACGTTTTTAGGATGGAAAGGGTACGTTTTTCAGCCAAATTTATTCTTAACAGTACAGTATAGACCTTCCACTGTTTTAAAACACTAAAAACAAAAAATCCAAAATTTTACCCCACGGAACATAAACGCTCGTTTTTCTCGGAAACCTCCGTTGCGACAAGCGACTGGTTTTGTCGTGGAGGGTCACAAATTTAAAAAGAAAAAAAAAGTGAAAGCACGTTTCCTCTTGAATCCAGCATATAACAATCTAGTCAAACACGAGACCGTCTGTTGTTGATATACTTGGTGTAGCCTTGTACCACGGAATTGCACGGTCACCATTTGACCAGGGTTTGAAAACTGCATACTAATTACTGGAATGATTCTGAAATGTGCAAATGTGGCATTTCCTAACGCCCCCTCACTAATTCACAGGCACTTACTCACACCAGCCGAACTCTTCCATTCTGCACTGGTTTTGAACAAAACTCCGCTGAGCCCCGGCTCAAAACTCATCAAGAGATTATAATTTCCCCTCCAGCTGGGCAATCATTATTTGAAAGGTGTTGGGCATAATTTGGGTGGATTAGGAGATTAGCAGACTATTGTAGCAGCTTTTATTGTGGACTTACCAACAGGCCTTGTCTGATCTAACCCCACTGATGAAATGCATTGTCTCTGAGAGGCCCGTCATTGTTCCGCCCTTGGGCGGGAGGGGAGAGACTAGCAGGGGGAGGCTTTTCCCATTTAGCATAGCATATTTTTTTCCGATTTACTCACTGTTGTATTATTTCATTAATTTGTCTCGGCTAATGCACAGGGATTTAACCCCCCGTCAGGGCAAGAGAATTATTCCGCCAGTAAAATGGAGATATTTTTTTCCTCCTTTTTTTCCGTAACAGGTTCACACACGCTCACACTGTGACACAGGCGGGGTAAATGGTGTAATATTTGTAGATCTAGATCACACCTGTTCTGGTCCATAGGGTCACCTGTTATTAAACGTATTCACTTCTATCACATATAGCATAGAAATACACACTAGAGCTTATTTCTGTGCATTGACAAAAGCCAGCACAGTTAGGAGTCAGTGGCTAATGCACTTACACACAATACATGTGTACTTGTCAAGTATAATATTGCATAATGCATCACTGATACATATGCTGGTAACATGTGATTAAGTTCATGCATCGGAGTAATCGCCAGACAGCAGGAAATTGCTGTAAATACTGTTAGAGTAACGGTTTTCTTCTATTCTCCATCATTTAAGCATAAAAAAGCATGAATTTTTATCAGAGCTCAATACGTTTGACTAGGGCTGCGCGATATGACAAAATATATCGGATGATGAATTAAAATTTTTCATATTATTCGCTTGTGTCACAAAATACACTGTTTGCAGCCACGTTTTTATGCTTTGGATGAGGGTTTGCAGTAGTCACCGCAGCACCACATGGATGTAGGCACAGACAATACTATTGGTACTATTGGTACGCTCGCCAGTAAAAGCTCAGATCTGCCTACACTAGAGATGCGAACCTTCACTGGTCTCACGATTCGATTATGATTATTAGGTCAACGATTCGATTTGATATCTCGATGCATCACGATGCAGTCCGTCAATTTTTCGACATTACTTCACACTGCACACAGATTGGGCAGCCAACGTTGCTACCGGGATGTTCTTTTTAACTTACATTTTTATGCCATAGCCAGAAAATCAACAAACAATAACATGACATTATTCTGGGGACTTACAACTGTCAAAGTCAAAAGTCAAAGTCAAAGTCAAAGTAAACTTTGTCATCTCCGCTATATGCTGTACAGATATACAGAGAGACGAGACGACGTGGCTCCAGTTTTAACAGTGCAACAAGAAACAGGGAACAACGAACAAATAGGGCATATAGAATAAACAATATATAAATAGAATACAAAATATACACTTTAAACTAGAAATTGAGTATTAAATATAAACTTTAAACTAGAAGTAGAAGTAGAAAGAGAGACCATTAGGATGCAGCATTAACCTACAACTATGGTCTTGGAATTGACTTTTACACTGAATGTGCATGAGGTCAGTAACAGTTTCAATATGAAAGATTCTATATCCAGTCTATTAATAAAACAGTATCTTTTATCTTTTGTGACTAACATTTAAGTTGGATCAAGTTTGTGCAGATATTGTAACAGCAGTGGAGAACCAGAGTCTGTGCAATACTTTCAATAATTTGTGCAGATACAGTCGCAGGCACAACCACTCAGTATTTTTTTGTATTACTTTTTAGATATTTGCATTAAATTCATTATGCATAAAGATGCCCAAATCATCTGGAAATGTTTTGAAAAATGAAAAGGGATAATTAAATTTAAAAAAAAAGTGATTTCAGTAGTGAAACGGGAATGCCACCGCGGACCACTAGGGGGCTGTGGACCGCTGTTTGAAACCCTCCGTTATAGTCAATTATTGTCTGCCATTGCATCGATGAAGAATAGTTCATGTCTGCATCGTGATGCATCGTTTATGCAATTAATATGAACACCCCTAGCCTACTGACAACAAGGCTTCAGCGTCAACTGGCTACTACTCGTGTGACATTCAGCCAATCAGAGACTGTTGTGTTCGGGGCATTAAGTGAAGCAGCGAGTCGAGGACAAACGGCACAGAGAGAAGAGACGGCAGTGGAGCCACAGAAGCGCACCTTGTAATGACTTAATATCGGTGATGGTCAAACACAGATACCGATAATAACCAAAATGTCTAACATCAGCCCCTGATAATCGGTCGACCCTTATAAACATTTACAGCAACTTATCCTAATTAACAACCTGATTATAAATCATTTATATCCTCTTTATAAAAGAAGTCTTATTGTAAAGTGTTACCAAAAAAATTCATCCCTTAGAAGTCTGATCCTCTTTATCCAGTACACAGTACTGGCCAATTACTGTACCACTTCATTACAGGAAGTCACTCCTCAATCACCCCCACGGTGAGGGACTCTCCTTACACAGGAAGCACCGTGGTCATGAAAGCCCTCCTCCAGCGCTCCACGCCCAGGCCACAGGAGAAACCGGGGCAACTCTGTGGCCCAGATGCAGCGGCCCCAAGGAAGAGCAGCACCTGTCGGCTGACGCCGGCTTTAAGGAGGCCGGCTGGGATAATGGAGGGCCGAGCGGCCTGGCGCCTGGAGAAACATTAACCTCCTGCTGGGCAACTTCTGTCTCAACACTCCCGGGGCAGTTAAAGACCGGCCCAGGTGTAACAATAGAGAGTGGAGAAAGAGAAAGATGTATAAAAAGATCTCCATTCTTAACACTGGTCAAAGTTGCTAAATCCTTAACGTTCAGAGCCTCTATAATCAGACCTGGCTGATCTGAACTTCAGATTTGAACTTGATAACACAGATTACGCAGATTATGCTTATGCATAATTTTGATGTTGGAAGAAGAAAAGCAGCTTTTCTTGTTTCCTTTTCCCTTTCTGTCTTATAACAACAGGTCATGTATGATGGTTCAGGAGGGTTTAAGAGGTTAACCATGAAATCCCTCTCCACCTCGAGGGAAATCTTAGTTGAGCCCATCAGGATCAAATTAAAAGGATACACAACAGTTCAAGTCTCTCCTCCATGCCCGGTCAGCACTGGGACCTCTTAGAGAACAAACAAATACATTTGTGGTCATTCTCTTGTTGCCTAATTGAGTGTGCCTTGTGCACAAAGAGGCCAGCTGGTGTGGGCTGCTACAGTGGGCAGGTGTCTAACACAGACATACACACACACACACACACACACACACCCACACACAGACGAGCCAGGACGCGGAATGAGGCAGTGGGGGACCTTTAAAACTAATGATACACCTTGTGGGGAACAGGGGAGTCTGGTACGGTCAGAAATCTCCGCTGTGCAATTACATTCCTCCTATTTCAGTAGGACATCTTCACTTAGAAAAATCATCTGTAACAAATTTTAAACTTTCTTGGACATTTTTATATAAAATAGTGGATAATATTTTATATACTGTAATTCTTTAATATATATTCCATATACAAATAAAATTGTAATTAGTTACAAAAAAGTGCTACCATGGATCATTTTTATCAACTTTTTAAATAAAACAAATTCTTTAATTTTAATAGATCTGGCCACTGGTATTCTCTCAACAGGTCTGAGATGATTTTTATAAAGCTGTTGAGCTTCTTATTTACAAATTTGTTTGAAATCGACGAGTTGGAAGCTTTCCCAAAAGTTTTTGTTTGTGTGGTGACAGTTGCTGATAGTTTTTCGAAGGGAATTCTGGGAAATATCTGGTAAAACAATCTCAGTTTGAAGGGGTAGTAAGCCCTTCCCCTTCCCCCACTACCCCTCGGTCTAAATGGGAAACAGGGCATCCTTCCCTTACATGTGAACACGCAAAACGGAGGGGTGGGGCCAAGGGATGAAATGGGATTCACCCTTAGTTAAAAATCTTGGAAAAATCAAGAATTACAAATCAAGTTTGAACTTTTTTGTGGAGACCTGATTAGGAATTTAAATCACTGTACAAAATACTATAGAACTGTATGAAAAAGTCAAGAATAAATAAAACTTAATAAACTTCAAGTTCTATAAACGTAAGTAATGTAATGCAACAGATCCACCCATCGTTACCGTCTGCAGGTACGTCTATTACACTCCGTACAGAACCCATTTCCACACCCATTTTAGTTCAGTATGAGATCAGTGTTTCAGCACACCCAATCCAAAACCCTTTGCCAGCAGCAGACAACGTATGAAAATAAAGCGGACGTGCGCGGAATGCCGATCAGAGGAGAAGCTGCCCATTTGTCCAGTGCTCTCCCTCGTGGAACGAGCTCTGTGGGACGCGAGAGTGAGTGTGTGAGCCGCATGTTTGCCGGCGAGCCCTCGAGTAGGGCCTGTGTGTGTTTTATGATGATGTGTAGGTTGGGCCCAATTGAAAAAATGCCACTGATTCCACCCTCTTGAAAGCAAACAGCAGGTCCACTAGTGCTTATATCTAACGCTTAATGTATGCAATGAAGGGGAGTGCGTGTATTGGAGTGTGTGTGTGTGTCAGGGCTGCAGGTTGTACTTTAGACCGGAGCGTAAACATGATCTATAGTGTTGCCACCTCGATTTTAAACCTGGTACATTTTAACGAAGCACAGCACAGGTCAAAAATGAGTAGAAGTGCTGTTTTAGACCCTGTTCACCCCGGCATTAATGATCACAAGTGAGTGTTAAGGGTGATTCACGACTCTTAATTTGTCACGTACACGATTATATAAGTAACACATTTTAGCAAAATGTGTCCTGCATCCGCCATGAGCTAATAAATGAAAGTAAGGAAACTATAAAAAGGCTATGCGCTGTCATATCCGGCCCGCCTCAGCCCCACCCTCTCCGATTCCGGGCGCTGGAGTAATGACCTGAGTTTGCTGTTCAACTTTCACACGCGCCAGGCTAATGTCTGTCACCTTTGTCTTGTTTAGTTTCCCCGGTCAGTTTCCCGCCCTTATGGTCACCAACACGCCTAGCCACCAAGTAGCTGAACTTTGTGGCCTTTTTAGACTGTATCGACCAGAAGACAACTGGCCACTTCTGCAGTTCAGAAGTCCATCACGTTTTCACTGAAAGTAATGGTTTTCCAACGAGTGCTGGATGCTTTGTTTCGAGGTGTAGCTTCAGTTTTGACAGTTTTAGCGCCTCATTTGAAAGTGTTAATCCACAATCCACAAACTGTGCCTTGGGCTCCGTGTCATCACCTCCCCTGGCAAACCCATATTTCGTGTATTCTTTTCTCTCGCTTCAGAAGCTTCTCCGTGTTTCGCGAACCTATCCACCATCACATTTGCGTATCAGCTGCGTCAGCCCAAGCTAATCTATTAATTTTGGATTTTTTTTTAGTTTAGTTCATTTAAAAACATATCCTCCTCACTTTTGTAGAGAATTAGCATCATAAATTTGCTTAAACACCTTTAATTATCCTAGATTATTTTGATAATTTTTCTATATTATATTTACAGCCCCAATTTACAGACAAACGGCCTGTCTCCAATTCAGAATCGCAGCCCACTCAATAGCCTTCACGGCACATCGGTGGTCAGCTGTCCAGTGGGGGAGAAACCCAGCCCTAATGTGGCCCAGGACATAAGCTTCACACCTCTAAAACTACATCTGGCCTAGAGCACCTCCAAATGTGATCCGATCTCCAATGCGTCATTTTTGGTCCGATCACACCTGTGTTTAGACGTAGCCACTTATGCTTGGATCACCCAAGACCAATATTAAAGTCAGATGTGAAGAGGGACTAACATCGTACTTCTACTAATCTTTTCTTCATCTGTGACAAGCTTTGTCAGAAGGGACAATGTCTGAATTTAAGGTGGTCACACCCGAAACCAAAAGCATTCCTTAAAAAATTCACATGGCATTAGAATGCGTGTTGACAAGTGTCGAGTGACTGCTCGAGTAATAGGATCTCACCTTTTCGCACTATATGCTTATAAATATGTAGATAATTACAGTTTTCAAAGAGCAAATGCATTGTTGCTTTCCACTTTAACTTTTAGAATGACACTGTTGGCACGTATATAAGTACATTCTTTTGGGCAGATGGTGTTGTTTGAGTTTCGCAGTTTCGCAGGATCAGAGGCAATATAATTACAATGTCACTTTAACTTCTTGGTTTTAATTTTGCAACACACAAGAGAATGCTTTTCAAAATAAAATTTAGTCAGAAACGTCAGTAGATCACCTGCCCTTAAAAGTCCCATACTATACATTTCAACATTTCAACAAGTTAAAAGAGGTCTATGAGCTCCACTAAACATGACTCTGAAGTAGTTTGCTGAAAATACCACTCAGATTCAAGAGAGTCTGGCTGCAGACCTCCTCTGTGGGTAAATCTCCTCTGTCAGTACGTCTGACAGAGGAGAGAGTGAAAGTTTAGCTCACGTGAAAATAATCAACATGGCTGCTGCTAACAGACCATCCACACAGCCACAGAGACTCCTTCACTGCGATTCCTACACTAGCGCTTGCAAGAAAACATGGCGGATCAGGAAGCGCTAGCAGTTCTACCTGGTGGACGCAGCTTCTCAGATAGGAGGGTGGAGTTATTCAAATGTCCCCTGCTGTGATGTAGAAGAAGGGGAGAAATCTAAACGGCTCGATTAAGCACGCGACTTCTGACATTAGTAAATTAATACTAACACAACTGACCATTTTTGATTAAACTTACAGTGTGTGTAGAGGCAGTACACACCCAAATGGATGTCCAAACAACAAAAAAATTGATATTTTTCCATAATATGGGATGTTTAAGGTTAAGATTTGAGCCTCAGACACAGCAGTTGTGATGGAGATATTTATTTAATCGTTAATGCAAGTGGAGCAGTTTTTGGTTTTGTTGGGCTTTTGTTCGGCTATATTACCATCTGGTCAATTAGGATCAAAGTGTAAACTTTAAGTGAGTGATTATTATGAGGAATTCTCTGATTTTTGTTCCACACACTTTTTCCGACCGCTTCTGCTCCGAGAAACTTCGTTCCAACTCTAAAACGTGGTCTATTGCGGTGTGGGCTGCTTGTACACACGTTTTTGATATGTCCACTGTCCATTTTTTTGTCAGTTTTTTTCCACTGTAGGTTAATATGAAGCTCAAATTACAATGCTTTACTCTACGGCTGCCGTTCTTTACGTCCAGTTTTCATGTCAAAGGCACAAAACTTCAGCAATAACGTTGGCAGTGCTTGGGGATGGTACCTTGCTCATGAGTACCTCAGTGGTACCTTTACCGGTCCGGGGCTTGATCAGATGACCTTCCAATCAATTCCCTAGCCGTTATGCTACCAACTGGCCCACATTAAAAACACATTATTTAGAGGGTGAGAAGGTCCTTTTTTTAGGTCCTTCAGTTCACTCTTTACAAACAAACTGCTCCATTGATTTGATCTGAATCGGTCAGAGATCCAGCTCCTCTAGAGAAGTCTCAAATCGACTCTTTTGGTGAAGATTCAAATTCTACAGCTGGGTTCACGCACACCCAATCGATCTGAGGAAAGTGCTCAAGGGTCACAAACAAATTCTCCAAATAAACTAGCTGTGAAAACACCATTAACGTGGCCCGGGACACATTTACCTTCACAATGCTGAAAGAATGTGACCCTAAAGCGACCCGGACCTTCGACGCATGTAATTTGAGCGATCAGATTTCAAAGCGCCCTCAAGGTGTCTCGGGTGCGTTCACACCTGCACTTAGACTTTCACACACGACGGAGCACTGTAGACGTGTGGGTTTTTTTTTTGCCAGGTGTGAAGGGAGCCTCGTTGCATGAGAAGTGATTTTTTTTTCTTCACATTTGGGGTTCTCCATCACGTCCGCCGGTCAACCGCAGTGGGAAAAGTGTGAGCAAATGACATAGCAGCTGAAGATGGCTGGTGGATTTGGTGGGTCGTTTCATTCCCACTGCCACATCCTCATTGAGGTTGAGGGGGTTCGAGAGGGGCAACAGGCCCTGGGGAGGCGGGTGGGGGAGGGGCAGCTTGGGGAGAGAAGAAGAAGAAGAAGCAGAAGAAGAAGAAGAGGAGGAGGAGGAGGAGAAGGCGGAGGATGAGGAGGACACGGCGCAGAAGGCCAATCACGTATGCATTGAAAAAGTCCCCCACTGCAATTATTCAGCAAGCTTGCCACCACGATACAGAGCGAGGGATGGAGAGGGGGAGAGAGAGAGGGCAGAGAAGGGAGGATTAACGTGCAGGCTACACGCACAAGCACACACACTTACACAAATACACACACACACACACACACTCCTAAAATGGTAGCACTCTAAAAGTCCACAGTCATGACTAATTCAAAGCACTTGCTATCTGGGATCTGTTTTCGAAAACAGAGCTGGTAAAAGAGGAACTGAACTGTTTGGTCATGTGTGTGTGTGTGTGCGTCAGAGAAAGAGAGTGTGAGAGCGAGAGAGAGATGCGCTATGCTTACCTTGTCTACACTGAGTAACTTGTGGGTGTACATATGCGCATAAAAAAAACTCAATTCTGTCGAAATCTACCTCTAGCGGGTCACGATACGTCCCTCGTGCCCACACCGGCTTAAAAGAGACGACCTTTACAAGCCAGGATGAAACATGAATGAGCACATAAAAGTACACACACCTACATACGCACACACAAACACACAGTAGTAGGGAAGCAGTCGGTGACCCACACGACCTGGAAGGAACGTGTGCTTGTCAATGGGAAATGACTTCTGAATGACCTGCAGTGTGTTTAGGCCTCTTTTGGTTCTTCTATCCGGTCCAGGCCGGTGTGTGTATGTGTGGGTGTGTGAGCGTGAGGGCTTGGGCAGGCCACGAGACGGCCAAGGCGAGGCTGGGGTTAAAAGGTGTGTATGAGTTTGGACTCGGCTGTGTTTTGTTAGAGACGCCGGCGAAAAAAAAAAAACTTCTCTCATTTGAGAAAATAGCCGGGAAGGACAAAAGGGGAGAAAAGAAAAGAGCGGGAGGGAAGAAAGCGGGGAAGTGTGTGAGGGGGGGTGGTTGGTGGAGGTAAAGCGTCACAAAAAGGGACTCGGGAGCGCACTCCCGCACTCCCATTTGAGTGCACCGCTTCACCTGCAGCCTCAAAGCCACGTCTCGCGTAAAATGCGCGAGGGGCCGGCTGTCAGTTTTGCCGTTGTGTTTGCGGCTCTCGGGCGTGTCGTTCGACTTGGAAATATTCGGGTACGAGCTTGCCAGTGTCTACACACTTAGACTCAAATACAGGTACACACACTCTTCCTCATTACGCTAACAATCCCTTCGCCGACAAAATCCTTGTCACCTCGGTCGCACTCGTTCCTCCCCTCCTCCTCCCGGGACGCTTTTTCGACCCTTCTCTGCTTAAAAATGGAGTGGGTGGTCTCATCAGGGCCGGAGATGTCCAACGTCGGGGAGATTGTACCACTCGGGTGAAGGGGGTGGGGGGAGAAATGGTAAGGTGAAATCAAATCATCTGATTAGCGGTGTGTGAGTGTGTGTGGGTGTGTGCGTGTGTGTGTGAGGGACCCGCAGCTCTGATGACGAGCGGTCAGAAATCAGTGGGTCCAATCAGAATAATTTGGCAGTGATGACTTCCACCGTCCTCCTTGTAGAGTGTTGTTGTCAATGTGTGTGTGTGTGCGTGAGTGTGTGTGTACTCTAATAACAAACACTAGAGAGATGAGTGTGTGTGTGGGTGTGTGTGTGTTTCTGGAGAAATAGCATGCACCTATTTTGATGATGATTTTTGTGTTGGTCTTAACAGAGAGCTGGAAACTGAGCAGGAGTGTGTGTGTGTGTGTGTATTTAGTGTTTGTAGAGCCTTTTCAGCAGAAGTGAAGTGTTGAGAGGAATGGGGGAGAAATCCCCCTGCACACACACAACTTCACACACTCAGACTCATTCAGAAGAAACAAAAAGAAAACACACACACACACATCATCTACACATACCAAAGCTAACAGCAGAATCAAAAGTTGCCAGCTGTCGGTGAAAACACACACACGCTCATTCAGAAAAAATAGTTTAAAAAAAGGAACACATATCATCCACACACACCAAAATCGAAAGCAGGAGTAAACACACACACACACGGGTATAATAAACTACTTAGTATCAATGTGTGAATGCATTTGTATTGTTAATTGTTTTCCGCACCGCTTAAACGGCAGAACAAATTATATTCCGCCGCACCCCATTTCACAACACAACTCTGTGAAAAGCCTTAGCATCAAACTCTGTTGTTGTCTTACATGCATCGGACGCATGTATGCGAGGTTGTGTGTGTGTGAGAGAGAGAGCGCGAGAGCCCGGACACATGGGCTCTGGCACCACAAGCAATCCCCTCAGTCTCTCCTGGGTTCCTCTAATTCTATTCCCGCGCACGCCGGCCCCCTGTGCTATTTTTCCCCAGGATTTACAGAGAAATGCATTACAGGGTGCGCGAGAGGGAGAGACTCCATATGGGCACTTTAATGCACTAAGATGCTGTCGAGCAAGAATATTATTGATGTTTCTGTGGCAACACGGTCTGAAGCCGAGGATTAGACCGACAACATTTTCCCGAGTAGAGGGAACTGGGAGAGAATCGTTCGGATGGCACTGAAGAACATGGGGTGGGGGGGTGAGATGGGGGGGGGGCAGCCAGGGCACCCACAAGTGGGAAAGGCCGGCGAAACGCCAGAGAAAGGGCAGAGAGACAACAATTAAATGTGTGTGTGTGTGTGTGTGTGGGTGTTTGTGTGAGTGGCATGTAGTTGCTAAATCTGGCTCCTGCTCCTCCTTCTACAAACCGTACCCCCCCGTCATTCCCCCCCGTCCATCCCCGTACCGCTCCCCCTACCCCCACCCCAGATGTGACACCCAAATCTTCATAGAAATCCCCTGAGTCACTGGCTCTTTCGTTCTCTGGCCTCAATCAAAATTTGCCAGCAAATGATCATCTGTTCAGGACAGATTATCTTATGGCTCATCTCAGATTACAATAGCACTACTTTCATCCATCTATCCTGAGCTTCCATCCCAGGAATGCTTGTGTGTTTGTGTGTGTGTGTGTGAGGACAGGTTGTTTTCTGCATTATGTATTTCTAAGGACCGGAAAAGATATGAAACCCTGAGATTTGTCAAGCTTTCGTGGCTTTGTGAGGATTTCGGTTTTGGGTGAGGATCGGTTCTTATAAGGAAAAATGTTTTGACAGAAAAGTTGCAGCTTTATTTGTGAAAACTAAAAAGAGTAAAACATTGTTGCTTTGGGCACTTCTCGTTAAGGTGTAGTACTATTCGTAACTATTTATGTGTTTTTGTGGAAAGGTTTTTATGTATTATGTATTCTCATGAAGAAACAGCAGTGCCCTAAAAGAAAGGAAACCCTGATTTGTCAAAGGTTTGTGGCCTTTTGCGTGTGAAGACTAGTCTCTGTGAGGAGAAATTCTTTTTATAGAATTAGGCCCAAAGTTTTATTTGAAAAAACTAAAAATGGTTAAAGTTTGCTTTTGGTGACTGAAATTAGGTTAGAGTTAGCTGTAGCATGGTATTATTCATCTATAAATAATAATGGTATACGAGTGAAAGAAAGAACCTCTGAGGAGATAACCAGAACATGAATATCTGTCAGGGTGTTTGTGTGTGTGTGTTTCTCTGTGTGTGTGTGTATGTGTTTCTCTGTGTGTTTCTCTGTGTGTGTGTGTGTTTCTCTGTGTGTGTGTGTTTCTCTGTGTGTGTGTGTGTGTGTGTGTTTCTCTGTGAGTGTGTGTGTGTAAGGAGGTGCAAGTGTAGAACTCCGACAGCATTAACTAGCTGTAGGAATCCCTCCAGGAGCAGCCCAATACACAAACACAGGCTAGTGTCTTCTGACTATTTTACAAGCCTTTAAATGTTCTTGCTCAAGGTGAATTATTTTAATTGGAAGCCGGGGGCAACTTTTATTTATCTTGGTAATGAACGATGCTATTTATTCACCAAAAAAACGACCCAAAGCCTTTCTGCCTTATCGCTGTTTGTTACTGCATGTTTACATGGGGGGCTATTGAGGCCAAATTTGTTCCGACATTAAAGTGAGGGTGGGTTTTTTTTGGGCTATTTTTAAAGCTTCTATTTGTTTTGAATAATTGTGTAAGAAGCCAGATTTTCGCGTTTTAACTGCGGGCTCAAAGCGGAAAGAACACGCGCGGCTTTACCCGGATGCTGTATTACGGCCAAGTACATTTTTAAAATGCTCTTACCCCGAGAATATTGAAAAAGGAATTTGGAGATGATATTGGTATTTTTTTCATCGCATTAAACAGATTATTGGTTTTGATATGTCGGCTTTTTCCCGCAATGGATTGCACAGAGCACATTGACCAGTGATACCATACAATTATGCTAATGCAAATGAGAAGAGAACGACGAAGTAGCCTGGCGTGTATAAACACACACACACACACACACACACACACACACACACACACACACACACACACACACACACACACAGCTATCTTTGCGAGGTCATTCCGCCAATTACTACATGTAAATAATACTCAGTAACAAAAAGTTGATGTTTTCACTCGTTTAATTGTTCAAAGAAATCCTGCGACTTAAAGCATTTTTCCCACCTACAAAAACGTCACATAACGACAAATTTCGTGTTTTCCTATCTTATAGGGAACAACAATGTCCTCAAAAATACCAAACCCCTCACACACAGACGCATTCAACTCAGCCACATTTTACCATCTTTATGAGATTATTAATCGCAAAACGTAAATAATACCACAGATACACCTGACACTAATAGCTCAGCAAACAAAATAAAAACCTCATTTTTTTTCCAAATAAATGCTGAAACTTTTCAAAGTAATCATTCCCCCCTTTCAAACACACTTTCTCACACATATTTCTTTACACTGTCCTTTTGCTATTTTTTTTAAATTAATGTGTTAACGTATTTTATTCATTTAAAAAAATATATTTTTAAACAACAGGGACGAGGATAATGTATGTTTTTAATTTGTCTTTTTGTACAGTGAGAAACAGAGCCACGGTCACCGTCACGGGTCCCGGCTTTTTTGCTAAAAGAAGAAAGAAATTTTACATTAAAAAGGATTGGTCAATTTCTTTAAGTGCACACCGAGTCGTGCTGTTAATTATCCTGCTGAGCAAAATGTTTTAAGCATCAGCAAAATTCGACCGAAATTAAACAAATGTTACAGGTTATGCGCGTCTTTACAAAACCCGGAGCGAAGGAAAACGCTGTGTCTCCGTCTTGAGAACTCGCGCTGCAGTTCGGCTAAAATGTAGCAGCTGCTGCCCCCTACAGGCAGGAGCGAGCACTGCAGCGGCCCAAGCGGAGCGAGTTCGGCCTAATCAAGCGGCGGGTTTTAAGAGGACAGCTGGCCGGAGCTGATCCAGAATCAGGGAGTGAATCTGAGAATTAACTCCTGCACTGGAATTTGGTGGCGTTATTATCTGGGTTTAACAAAAGCAGTTGTTCTCGTCTATCAAGTTATATCCAGGACATTTTCTAATATGTTTGAGATCTGATAGGAAGCAAATTTTTTCCCCTAATTGCCTATTAAAAACAGGATTTTTAATAAAGTTGTATCTTTATTTTTTTTTCTTAGGCTGCAAGAAAATGCAAGACGTAATGATGACAACATAATCTATCAACAGATTTAACAATCCGCAGTAATAATAATAAAAAATAAACATGACTTAATCCATATATTGAGCCTAATCCAGTGGTCAGTAAATGCTGCTACTATTCACAATTTCTCATATCGATATGGGAGAGAATTAATGAGTTCTTGTAGCAGTTCAGTCTGCAGATTGGACCAAACGTCAAATTTGGGGTTGAAGATATGTGTTTGGTCGTTCAGGAATCCAGCTCATTCACTGACGGTTCTTAATAAGAAATTTGTTCTTAAAATCCAGTTTTATAGCATTTTACCAATGTTTTCTTATATGATAATTTTACTAATTTTGCTGCATGCCTGTTTGTTTAAGAAAATATTTGCTTATTGAGTTTTCTTCAGTTATACAATTAATATTACACTATTTAAATGTCAAAATTTAAAAAACTAAGTAGACAATGGCCAAAGAGGACCATTGTTTCTTTTTCTTGTTTCCCTACAATCTTCAAGGTCCTTTGGGGCGAGGCGTGCGAGCTTAGCCTTAACTGTTATGTTAACTCATATTGGATTGCAAGTCTCATAAAGCAGGGGAGCTCGGAATCCAGGGAAACGTCTCAAGCCGAATACCGGAATGCCAAGTAAAAACGTCAAAAACGCATGCCGCCACACGCTTAGCAGGGCCGTACGCGGATTGGGGCGCAGCTTTTGTCTCTCTTTTGAAAGGGTTTCTGGGTTTTGCAGTGTGCTAAAGGTCACACGCGGGTCGTTCGGGGGCCAAGCGGCATGTCGTGTGAGGGACAATCAAGACGTTTTGCCGCGATTGTGTCGGGGCGGATGGGAGACAGGCTGTTTGTCCGTGTCCAGTCCTGACACAGGAAGCCCACTTCAGCATCACCCAAATCCTGTTCTAACCCAAAATAAGCAAAACAGTGTGAAACAAAGGCTCCGAGACCTCCACCGAGTTACTGTCTGCTGGAGTAAATGACGCTCACAGATCGAAAGTTTGTTTTTCTTTATTGGGCTTTCTATTTGCTGCGGATTTCATGTTGATCTGTCAAGGTCCGCAGCAGGATTTTTGGATACAAAATATGAGTTGATCGTTTGTGGGCGAAAATATGACAATGTTAAACATAACTTGTAGACTTTCAACTTCTTTTACATGCACATTGTTAAGATCAATCTAACATTCAACGCAACAAATGCCGAGTACAAATCCAACTATTTAGCTCTTTCATGAACAATGTCCACTTAGATGGACACCCATCCATAGGTTTTGACTTGGTGGTTCAGAACTCTCTATGTACCTGTACAATAAAGTCTGCTTTGACTGACATCATTCATTCATTCATTATCTGAACCGCTCAATCCCAACTGGGGTCGCTGGGGGACCGGAGCCTATCCCAGGAATTTAAGGGGCGCAAGGTGGGGAACAACTCTGGGCAGGCACCAACACACCGCAGGGGACACACACACTCACACAATCACACTCACATTCACACATTACGGGAGGCAATTTAGAGTCGCCAATCAACCTATATTGCATGCCTTTGGACAGTGGGAGGAAACCCATGAGAACACCCACGAGAGCATGCAAAGTCCACACAGACTGGGGCTCGAACCCAGGACCTTCTTGCTGTGAGGCAGCAGCGCTAACCACTGCACCACCGTGCTGCCTTGATTTTGACTTTAAAGTGTTAAAGTTGGAGTGATACAAGTGTAGCTCTGCTGTTAAAAGCACAGCAAGTACAAATCCAGTAATTTAGGTTTGGCTTAGACTTACGTACGTGCACATTTTTATGGCACATCTTAAAATTCAACACAACCAATGGCGAGTACAATCCAACATTCAATCAAGTTGGTGTGATTCGTGTTTTGCTGGTTCCTTGAACACAGATTAAGCCTAGTCTTGGACTAAATTGCTGTAGCAATGGAGATTCACCACTGGACTTAGCCACAAGGACTTAGCACAACCAAGTGTTATATACAATTCAGCATTGGAAAGTTGATGTGATGCACATTTTACATAAGTGAGCCATCATTTGTCATTGTGAACATACCACAGCACACAGTGCACCACAACAAAACAGCATCCGGGGACCTGTGTTTGGGGACGGTACCTTTCTCATGAGCACTTCAGTGGTACATTTACCAGTCTGTAACTTGAACTGGTGACCTTCTGATCACGGGGCCAACTCCCTAACCATTACGCTACCAACTGCTGTGTGACTGTGTGATGTGCATATGCTCTTATACAGACGCGTTGATGAGGTAAGTCTTAAAATGACAACAAATGACAAATACAAATGCAACAATCTTAAGCTGAGATACAAACAGCATATGATTAATAGTATAATTGTTAATTTATGTTTAATAATTTAACACAAGTGCTATAGACAAACCCAACAACTCCAATGTAAATGTACATTGTAAAGGCAAATCGTAAACTTTAACACAACAAGCAGTAAGTCAGATCCACAATCAATGGTGTTTGTATGTGTGTAGTCAGGTTTTTAGGTATTTTTAAGGACTCGATTGTGCCGTAAAAGATAGGGGTAAAACTTTATAAGATTTTGAATGTTTGGTCAGTACGGCGGCTGAGAAAGCACAATGCAGTTCAAAATTAAAAATATGCTGCAAAGCAACAAAACATATTAGTCAAGTTCATTAAGGACGTGAAAAACACTGCCATTATGAAGACGCTACACAAATTCAGAAAACACTTTCATCAAAATGACAACACAAGTCACATTTTATGAACACTAAACATTCACAGACACGCTGCGAATACAGGACACACATGTAACTTTGGAAACGAGCTACAAACAGTCAGGTGTTTTCAGGAGACTCTTTTTTCGGGACTCTTTTTTTGCTTTTCCAGAACATGAATTACTGCACGTGTAATGACGTACGATTATGCCATTAAATCATTTGTATTTAATATAAATTTAACTCACTGGTTTCCACTGCTTTAGCGCCATGCAATCAAAAATATGTGATCTGCTGAAAAAATAAAGTTCCCCGTGGGTCAGACATTTTTGTATGTGAGATAAATGCAAATGCAAACTGTTGGGCAAATCTTAAAATTCAACATAACAAATGCCAAGTACAAACACACAGTCAATGGCTTGTATGTGCATAGGGTCAGGTCTACTCAGCATCTGTGCTGCACATGCTTGTTCTCCAAGAGGGTCTTACAATTACAATTCTGCACATCAAATAAGAAGAACAAACCCAGCAATATCTTCCGCAGTATAATATTACAGAACTGAAGAAAACCAAATATATTTTGCACATGCAATGAAATTTGTTGCCTAGGAACAATTCTTAAATGTGACCCGATCTGCTGTAATGAGTCGGAAGTCGGCGTTCTATTTATTTAGATACGGGCCGATTATGTTGACAAACATCAAAAATATTGTTTTTTCTTTTTTGGTCTTATATGAAAGAAAAGGTCTTCAAAATTAATCTGGTCTCCAAAAAAGAAAAATCGATATTTTTGTGATGTTTTTCAACATAATCAGCCCGTATTTAGATAAATAGAACGCCGACTTCCGACTCATTACGGCAGATCGGGTCACAAATAAGAAAACATCGGTGGATGTCAGAATGTTCATGAAAACTACAGTGGTGTAACAAGATTCTTTTTAAAGGAGAACTTCGGTCAATTTCAACATTTAGCTCAATTGTTCGGTGTCATGGAGTGCTGTCAGTAGCGACAAAAACGACAGAAATTGGTGCTGCCTACACCGACTTATGCTCCTTCTAGTGTTCGCACCCTGGCGTCTGTAACGCTAACCACTCGGGGCAGGTTTTAAAGGTGATTTTAGCCTCTTAACATGCTCAAAATGTCATTACAAGTGCTAGACAACGTCAACCGGTTCCTTACGAGACAACACCGTGCATATGTAACTGCAGTAGTTCTAAAACAACAGTACAAGACAGTGTTTATTCAGGCAGTCACATACTTTTATTTACTCTCGTCGTTTCCGGTAAAGTCCGACAGTCGACTAGGGTTGGGTACCTTTCACATCTGAACTGATATCAGTACCGGTACTGGTACTTGATGTTCGATACCGCTCTGAATCTGTAATACCTGGTTCGTATCATCATAAAAGGTTAGTAATAATAAATAAGCCCCAAACTAATTCCAAATGTTTCTTATGTTACAACTACAAATATAAATTTATTTATGTTTTTATAACAATAGTCTAGAACAATAACTAAAACAGATAGATCACTAATCACCTAAATCACCTGCAGTGGAACTTTTGTCGACGGTGTAGATTCGTCGTTCTGGATGTCGATGCTGGCTGCAGGGGTGATTGTCACTTTCTCCACACGTTACAAAAAGCTTCATCGGGCACAGCCGCGTTCGTTCCTATTTCATATAAACATTGTAACATGTCCCTTAGAGTCAGATGACGCTTAGTGCTCTGAACGCTGAAGCTCATAGGATTTGTATTAAAAATAGCAGCACAAAAATCATGTCTGGTGGACACAGGCCTTAACTGTGGCGCTCCAGTCATCAAACACCGCACACTCATCTGCCCGTAAATATATTTTATGTGTAACGAGGTGTTTCCTCAGGTGCGACGTGTTGTCAGATTCCTGCGCAGTTCCTCCGCGCATGCGCTTTCTTCCCCTGGCAACCGCTGTCATGGTAAACAAAACACTATGGCTTAAATGGCAAATGGAAATGTAACTGCAGTAAACATCTATTTTCATCGACTGAAAATGTAAATGTAAATTGCACAGAAACGCTGCGATAACTGCTGATAAATTTAAACCTTTTCCCCAGCTCCGTACGCCCCGCCGCTGATGACGAGTGCGCTGAATGTACCAAAATTTAGCACCGTTTGATTTGACGTGAACCGATACCGGGTAGTACTGACATCATTCGATCAGTAACTCGAAAGTACCAAACTTGGTACCCAACCCTACAGTCGACTAGTGTGAACATTACCGGAAGTGACTGTATTGCACGGTGTTGTCTCGTAAGGAACCGATTCACATTGTCTAGCCCTTGTAATGACATTTTGAGCATGTTAAGAGGCTAAAATCACCTTTAAAACCTGCCCCGAGTGGTTAGCGTTACAGTCGCCAGGGTGTGAACACTAGAAGGAGCATAAGTCAGTGTAGGCAGCACCAATTTTTCCGCTTTTGTCGCTACTGACACCACTACGTGACAACAATAACAATAGAGATAAATGTTGAAACTGACCGAAGTTCTCCTTTAAGAACGACAGGTGAACGAGACCCACTGTTCAACACAACAAAAGGCAAGTACAAATCCAGCAATCTAACTCTGGTTTGATGCCAGTCGTGGCAGCCTCGTGCTAAAAAGTTCCTATAAACATTTGTTCCACGTTAGCACGGGGACGCTGTGTGTGTGTGTGTATATATACGTGGTCCTGAGGAGAGACGCGATCCAGTTCCTCAGCAGAAGCTCTGTTATACCGAGAGTGCTTTCCATCAAGTATCTCTTGTGCAGACGTTGGGGATCTTATGTGTCCGTGCGTGTGTCTGTTAAGTGCTCTAATGCTTTGCATTGTGTAAACATTTGCGGTAGCGCCGAGGCACTCACACGCGCAGACTGAGTATCTGTTGATTGATTTGTTTATGTACTAGACTGGATGGCTCTCAGTACAGAGGCCTGGAGAGGACAATCAGCATGCATGCCTGGCTGTGGAGTGCTTTTGGAGGACAAGAATGCACTCTGCCAAATATTCATTTAACAAAAAGCGAGATTTGGTAGACTTTGGAGTATTACAATAAGAGTTAGGAGAAGTAATTAGATAATGAAAGTTGAGCGTCTTACTAAATATCTGAATATCTGTATAAAGACGGTTTGAGGCTTTTAAAATGACAAAAAATATCAGCGTCCCAATGACGCCTCTCCAAATCATCAAAAAAATCCCCTAACACTGAAATTAAAAATACATCAACTAGAAGAATAGACCTCCTAACAAAAGCCAGATTATGGAACACTGAACGTAGTTCACGTCTCACAGCTTCATTCTCCGACTCCCCTGCTCTGCCACAGCGGCAAAAAAAGAGAGGAAGGAATGGGGGTGGGAAAAAAAAAAGAATGAAAGAGTAGGAGGATGAGGAAGGCCAATATCTCCGCTGCTCACAGTGGCCGGGCTCCCCACGACTCTTCCCAAAACCGCCTCGCTGCCGCACCTTCAAGGCGTGCCAAAAACTGCTGAGCCCTATCACTTTATGATCCTACACCCAACCGCTTCATTCCGATTCTCATTAATATGGAAATAAACCAAAAAAAAAGTCCCCCAAAGCCTGCTGGGAAGTTTTTCCCGGGCCGCTCTGCGCGTCGGTGGGGGGTGCATGTCGGGGGCATTTCGAGAGCGCTCCAAAACAATGGTCTTATGTACCATAGGCCTCTCACTCCATTGCTTCTGCTAATTGGTATGCAAATCAGGAATGATACCGAGGCCCACAGGTCTGTAGTACCTGCTAATTCTCAGAACGTCCAGAATGCAAAAACGGACGCGCACAATAAAACCACAAACGTTACGCCGCTCTCGAATAAACTGGCGCGTGGCCGAGACCCGACGCCATTAATATTCACTATCGGAACCAGAAAGGTATTGCATAAATTTTTTTAAAAAAAAACCTGTCGGTAAAACAACACCCCCACTAGCGGCGGGGAGTAAACAGCCCATTAGGAGGGTTGCGGAGGTGTGAGGCAACTTGACTTGGAACCTGTGGGTTTGAAGAGGCCTGGAGTGGCCCAGGTATTTGTTTCAAAGCAACTCACTTCAGGTGAACTTCAGCACAGTGCTCTCAGCGACTGTTCAACCCTCTCCAAAACACAGCTGCGGGAAAAAAAACCAAAAATACTACACAACTAAACACAGACAACCACCCCCCACCCTTGCGCTAATTCGCGCAAATTTGTTGGTCGCTGATATGGTCGCTTCGAAATAACGGTCTCGTCTCGGCAGATGCAGTGAGCGTTATGGCTGGTCAACGTTCATTCATTATCTGGACCTCTTAATCCCTATGGGGGTCGCGGGGGCGGGGACTACAGGCAAGAGGTGGGGACCAACCACACGAAACACACTCACATACACACCTATGGGACAATTTACAGTAAGGTTCGCCCCATTATCAAAATTATTCTAAAAAATTGACGGAGATTTTTCTTTTTTTGCATATCAGTTCCAAATATCTGTAATCGGCCCCGTTAACTAGCAATAATGGGTATCGATATCAGCCCTGAAAAACCAATATCGGTCAATCTCTAATTTAGAGTCACCAATCAACCTAAACTACATGCTTTTTGGACTGGGGGAAAACCAGGGCAACCCAGGACCTGGCTGGGCAATAAATAGAAAATGAATCAAAACAGACATTGAGAAGCTCTAATCCAGGGGTCAGCAACCGGCTGATCGGGACCGACCGGCAGATCTCAGAGACGCTCACGTTAGATCCTGAATATAAAAGGAAAAAATATGTTTAATCTCGTCTGATTAATTTTCGGTTTTGCAAGCGCCTCCCTCTCTATTGGACCAACTGCCACATCACATAGTAGCATGAAAGCGACCAATGAAATAAGAGAAAAATGCTTTTAATTGACCAATGAGAAGTGTTCTTGCTGCAGCTATTATTGATGGGAATTCCGACTCTTTCGGCTCCCGAGTGGCTCCTCAGATTTTTTGTTGCTTAAACTAATTTATTACCAAAAAAATCATGTAAAATTATGTGTAAAATGAATAACTAATGTACAAAGAATACATTATTAAATGTTCATTATTTATACAACTTATTATTATACTCAACATGGAGCAGAGTGCTACAAAAAATCAATTTTAAACTACAAAAACAAAATCTCAATTTGACAAAAAGATTTCTTTTCTATTTTTGCTGTCTTTTCCTCCCAGTGCTTTAACAGGTAGGTCTCGTCTTTCAGCAGGGCTGAGGTCAGGGATCCCGGGCTTGAAAAGGTTGGTGACCACTGCTCTAATCGATGTAATCTTGCCCAAGATGGCTTTTCCAAATAGTTTTTAAGTTCTGTAAATACTTAAAAATGAATTCTGTTAATACTGTTAATCCACATCACGTGCTTACGGACATGTAAAAACATACTATCATGTGTGTTGTCACATGGCTGCCATTCCTAGTCTGTCTGTGTGTGTTTCCTATTAAAATCACAAAGATGTGCACTTTTTCATTTAAAAAAAATTTTCAGCTTTAATATGCCATTTTTATTGTACAAACCATGTCAGTGAACTATGATGGCAAGAACAAACAAAATAAAACCCCCCAAAAAAACGAATCAGTAATGATAATCGAGGTAAAACGTTCACTCAATCGTGATATTGATTTGAGGTGGTATCGCCCAACCCTAGGGAACGACATTTTCAAGACCTTACCGCCGTCAGAAGCCGGACGCTTCCTCCGAGCACTTTTTCCCCCAAACTTCTTGTCGCTGCTAAAGGTCATTAAAGGAGCGAGGGCTAAAAGAATCAAATGCGAACAGAGGACAAAGGGTAGGAGACGGAGGAGTGGTGAAGTGCTGATGGTCAGATTGCAGGCAGATGGAAGCGGAGAGAGACGGTGAGTGATAACACTAGAGTGCCATTACATGCAGGCACACAATGATGACCTCAGAGAGAGGACAACCTCTCGGCAAAGACCGAGCGCTCGGGTTTTTGTAGGTGTGCCACACACACGCACACAAACAGGTTTCGTTCTTTCAGGGGGAATTAGATCAAATCTTTCTTCAAAATTGGCTTTCGGTTTTAGCAGAGCCGAGCGGCCGTATCTGTGGCAACGCCGGGCGAACGCAGCACTCGCCTGAGGTTCTAAGTCAGGGAAAAGCTATTAAGGGCTTTCTGGGATTGTAGCAATGGAAGGCAATGATTAATAATCATAATGTTAATCATCAAGAAACGGGTATGCACCTCCACTAGTCCATCAATCACTCAATAACAATGTTCGGATGGCGTTAGACGATAAAAACACGCAACACAGCAGAAATTGGGAATTCGTAGTCAGGAAAAAAAAAATCCCTTTTACAGCAAAACTCACTCTGCATGTCAGGCTGGCAGAGGTGAAGGGACTGCAGTCGCATGCTAGAGGGCGAAATCTGTAGCGAGCTTGTAGCGCGCTTCAAGAAAGCAAGGACACAGCCTGCAGGAAACATCACAAGCTATCAGCTCGGGAGGGTAAGACAAAAAAAATAAATAACTAGCTGGGACGCCTGTCTTCGTGTCAAGTATGCAGCGAAAAACGTAAGTACTTCAGGACACCACGTGTAACGTTTTTAGCCGACATCTGTGTATTTGCTTCTCTGCTGAATACCATATTCTCATACTTGAAGCACTTGGCCACAGATACAAGATAAACACGAGCTAAACTGCAGGTGATCGTCACCTGCAGCACTCGAAAGAGAGCCTCTGATCTGAGCAGGAACATGCTGATGCAACAAATGCTAAATACACACACACACACACACACGAACAGAGTTACTGTCCAAATTTGCTCTGGTGCGCTAAAAAGTAGGGGGTGTGCCAAAAAATCAAATCAAATCGTGATTCTTTCTCTCTCGATCAA
The DNA here is from genome assembly GCA_032718565.1 of Distichodus sexfasciatus. Classification (NCBI taxonomy): domain Eukaryota; kingdom Metazoa; phylum Chordata; class Actinopteri; order Characiformes; family Distichodontidae; genus Distichodus; species Distichodus sexfasciatus. The sequence continues at coordinate 121,766 of JAVGVS010000433.1, read as the reverse complement.
TTCATATTTTTTAACTAACATATTGCCGATCCTACAGATGTCACATTTCGTTGTTGTGCACTGTGTGCTGTGCTGTGGTGTGTTCACAATAACAAATAATTACTCACTCACTCACACTCATCACAACGAAATGTGACCAATCCGTGAAGGAACAGAGGGCAGCAGACACGGGCAGTGCTTGCTGACGGTACCTTGCTCATGAGTACCTCAGTAGTACCTCTACCTGTCTGGGACTTGAATCAGCGACCTTTCGAGGACGGGACCTAACCGTTACGCTACCAGCTGCCCCTAATAAGACGTGGCTCTGTAAGATTTGGTTTTACCAAGTTAAGTTCAAGATCAGGTGTAGTATAATTTACATCTAGTAATTATGGTAGTCAGTGGAAGTACCTCATAAAGACAGCAAGACGTGGCTGTGTGCGTGTGAGGCGGCGGGGGACTGGTTTTACCTGGTTGTCCCCACAAGGACAGTAAAACTTTAGATTTGTCAGATTTTTGTGGCTTGATGAGGATACCTTTGCACACTGAAAATTTTATTTAAAAATTGGGCTTCGTTTAGGGTTATAATTCACGTTTTGTAATTCTGGGAGTCCGTGCATGTACCTCACAAAAAAAACAGCAAGACACAGTTGAGAGTGTGTGCGAGTCAGCATGTGAGCGTGTTGCATGCATCAAGCATATATCCTGTCAGCTCCTCCGTGTGTGAATGTGTGTCACTCGCTGACAGCATGTATCTATCTATTAATGTACTGCAAGGTGTGAGCATATCATGGTGTGTGTGTGTGTGTGTGTGTGTGTATGAGTGTGTGTGTGTCTATCTCTATCTCTAATGGACCTCGGGGGCAGGCTACTCCAGCAGCAACAGAGCATTAGCACTCAGCCGGGCCGTTTGGGTATCGACGGGCCGTAGGGGAGCAGTGCCAGGCCCCCACCGTCCGCCACACCCACCTCGCTGTCTGGCTCGCCGACCTCTGACCCCGAGGCTGTTTGGCAGGGCTGCGTTGGCTGTGACACCGCGTTGGTCATCGATCTTCCACCGACACCAAGACAGCACTTAACACTCGGACTGCGGGAGTAATGGAGCTGGCCCACTGTTATTACTGACTGAACTCTGTGTGTGCGAGTGTGTGAGTGTGTGGATGTGTGTGTATGTGTGTCCCTCACTGTTTCTCTCTCTTTCTGACAAACCATATCAATACTGATAATAAACCACTACACTACCTAGCACTGTTACACTGCTGTGGCCCTTTTATGAAATTAAGCTCCACGGGTCTCTGCCCGATCCCCCTTTTTTCGTTCTTTCTTTTTCCACTCTCTCCATCACCTACTTTAATGGATTTCAATTGGCAGCCCTATTATCGAACCAATAATCAACTCACTTAATCCAGAAAGCGCCACGTTACTTACCGACAGTTGGGGATTGGCTAACTACAAGTAGTGATGCTACTAACTTTACTTTTATCAGTAGCGTTTTCCAAAAATGCGTTCCTGACTGGCGCTGAATTGGAAGACGTGGCATCTGATAGGCTTACGGTGCCCATTTGGCACGCTAAATGCATAATCAAAACTCTCTTGGCAGCTGCGAGATGGAGTCGGATGGTACACTCCACTTCTGCGGAGATGGAAGTAAGAATTCATGGGTATGAAATAGCTTAGCTGTACAGTAGTTAGCTACTTTTTTGTGCAGCTAATTAGGGGTCCATGCATGAAATGCTATGGAAGTTTCTTCTGTTTTTTTGTTTTCTCTTTTTTTTCATACAAAATGGATTGTGCAGCTTAAACCATTAGTAGCGGAAAGCTGCAATTTGATGGGTAAGTAGGAATGGTGTGCATCTCGACATAGACCAAAAAGCATAGTGATCGGCCTATAATTGGTGCTACAGGCACTTGGTCAATAAGTAGGGCTGGTGTGCTGCTTAGCGCACTAGGCCTGAGGTCGTAATGGAGAGCTTTTTGGAGTTTTTTGCTAATTTTGACTTCCGATTCACTGACTCTTAGAACCTGTGTCCACCAAACACATTTTTTGCGCTGAGAGCAGTCAAAACCTCCCTTCCAGAGCTGTTTCTCAGCACGTTCCTCAGCGCTTGTTGTTGCTAAGTTTCAAAAAGCGGCATCGGGCACTTCCGCATTTGTTCCTATTTCATGTAAACATTGTAAAGTGTTCCTTGAAGACGTTGGTAGTTTAGCCAACAAGATTATATTTACAATGGAAAGAAATCGCATCATGGTATTAGCGGCAGAGTTCGAACAAGATACTCACATGTCTTCGAGATGCAGAGACTGGGTGCATGAGATAAATTGATGCTGGCAGAGTACTGGCAGAATATGTCCCGCACCTTCCTCGATTTTGATTGGCTAGCACGAGAGAAGACGTTGACGAACGCAGCGCTGTTCTAAAAGTTGAACGGATCTCTGAGCACTTCAGCAAAAACGACTCCACCTGCGTTTTTTTTCCACTGAAGGGCGCTTAGTGCGCTGAAGGCAGAAGCGCATTGTATGAGCTCATGCTGCTTTATGCGACTTTTGCTTGGACCCCTTACGTTGCTGCTTGCGGCTATATTTACTATATTAAACCAGTAGCTTGGCTGTAGCTTAGCTACTTTTAATCACAAGCAGCTTGGACCTTGAAAAGCTACCGTTTAACAGGAGCTTGGAGGCAGCATCAAAATCTCGGGATCCAAGCGCTAATCCAATGAGAAAGTGGTGAGCCCAAACACGCTAACAGCTTAGATGTTTAGATGGTGTGTCCTCACCACATACATAGGTGTCGTCTGGATTCTTCTTTGCAATCTTTCCCAACACTGCTTACCGCACAGACAATACGTGAAAATTCGAGGCACTACAAAGATATATTTCAAGCTGCAAAAGCTTGGCAAAAACACACACACACACACCATGTCACTGCTTCCTCTCTTCCTCCGTGTCCTCACCGGACTGGCCAGTCGACAAACGGACGCGGCGTCGGCCTCGGGGTGTGTGTGTGTGTGTGTGGGAGGCGGGTGAGTTTGGGGGGAGGAGGAAGAGCCACTAAATGAGATGCTTCACCTCAATTGAAGGCGAATCATTTCTCCTTTATTTCTCCATGCGTGCGACCTTGTCTTCGCCATCCACCTCTGCCTCTGCCTCTGCCTCCCCCCCCTTACGGCGTGAGGTGAAGGACGCAGAGGGCTAGCCACCGGCTGGTGGGGGGCTTAGCGGGGGCTGGAGAGGACCACTAGAGAGGAAGGGGAGGAGGAGGAGGAGGAGGAGGGAGTTTTACCACAGGGAGCCGGAGAGATTGGGTCACGCCGGGGGGAAAGAGGCTCTTGAGTGATCTGATTGCCTGGTGGAGGATGCAGTGGTCCTTAGAAAGGTTGCTAATAGCATAGCCCCCTTTTAGTGAACAGTACAATACCTACTAATTGAACCTGATGCAAGGCTCTTGTGTACACACATGAGTACACACAAATGTGGACAAATTTGGATAAGCATTGGAACTGGGTGGGGTGGGGTGGGGTGCGGTGGGGTGGGGTGGAGTGAAGGGGTGGTAGGATGAAAAGCTCAGAGGAAAAAACACAAACACAACCTGCACAGGCTCAAACACAGAGGCGCTCGCCGGGTTCTGTCGCTTCTAGTCAACCACCACCAACACACACACACTTTTTTAACGGCTTGCGTACTGACAAATGCAAAGTAAACTGACAGCCAAACAGCATCCCTGTCTCTCACACACATCGCGGACACACACACACATCCTGCCGGAATATTTTTAGAAGCGAAAAGTGAATGACACTTGTTTGGAATTGATTAGCAAAACGCAGGGTATTGTGGACCAGGAGAGAATGGGGCCTAAACGATTCTCATTGATTAGTAATGCCCCACTTTGGAGCGCACCACGGGTCTTCCTCTCACACACATGCCACACGATTCTGTGTGTGTGTGTGTGCGCACGTGTGCGTGTGTAAGTAAGCGAGTGTCTACAGGCAGAGAATGATCAGAAATAAAGTGGACGTCATTATAAAGAACGAGTGCACGAGTACCCGGGAGAGAACGACAAGCAGATTAGGAGTGACGTTCCCTAAATCTCTTCACTTAGATGTGAGTGATACGATACGCCACGGAAAATAGCGTTTTTACAAAAAGTGCTTGAAGTGAAACGACATGAAAAGCTCCTCCGCTCATGGTATTTGCTGTAATGGGAGTTAATTAATTAACAAAGAGTCTGGAGCCCAGCAGGGAGGGGGAAAAACAGTTGTAACAAGCCCGCTTAAGACAAGTTTTACTGCATAATAAAAGGACAGCAGTCGCAAATGAGGGGTTAAGACGATACTCCAGCTTTAGGAAGTATAAGAGCACCCCCAACTGGACAAATATTAGCTCACTGGTACAATGCGGCTTTAACCCGACACCCCCAACCCCCCCACCGAAGACAGTAAGGGAAGTATTGCAGAGTAACGTTTGATAATGACGACACTGAACACTGAACTAGACGCACCAACGCACCCAAAACAAGCTCACAAATACACCATACACCAGCCGTGCGTTTTTCACGCCACGGAGGTGGGTGTGAGGCTGGCGCAGCCAGTTCAGAAGCCCCAGGTAAGAGAGATGCAATTAGGACGCTAGCATGATCAATTAACCAGCTCTCCAAATCTACAGCAATTAGCTTCTCCATTGTGGAACAGTTGTAAAAAGCCACTTGGCAAAGCAGCAGTAAAGCATCGTCTGCATTGTTTTGGGAGGATGTGGGAGTGAGCACTGCATGCGAGGCACACAGTAACAGTGTGTGTGTGTGTGTGTATGTGTGGTGAGGCTTTAGCACCGACAGCTTTTTGACTGGCACGTTTACAGGAGCATGCCGAGGTGCGAAATGCTGCATTGGTTTGCTTTCTTCTGATTAGGTGGCTTGAAATGCTGCTAAAATCTTTGGGGTACATACACATCACAAATGACCCGAGCAAAAATGACCTATAGATGTAAATTCCTGAAGATTCGCTCATTGCTGTATGCTAAAAGGCAAAGAAAGAGATGTTAAAAGGGAGAAATGTCAGTTTATAGAATTATAGTTGACGTATCTGTTTTGAGCTATGAGCTATGAGCTGCTGAATTACTGTTCAGTTCATGTCAGGAACGGGTTAAGCACAAGAAAAGTAATAGCACAGTTCTCCGGAATGAATACGCCATATGACAGTCATAATGTAAGCATAATGTTAAAATTAATCACATAATCAATGTATGATGCAGACGTGGATGAGACATCGATGCAGTGGCAGACCATAATCGATTATATTGGGCATTTTACTGGGGACTTTATTGTGGACTGCCCCCTGATGGTCCCTGGCGGCATTGCAGGTGGTCTGTGACATGCAACCCAGTTTCACTATTAAAATTACCTTTAAAATTTTATTTTTCAATTTTATTTATTTTTCAAAAATCTAAAAAGCAATAGGAAAAATATAATCCCCCCCAAAAAAATTGATGGGATGCAACATGAATGCATCGAGATGTCGTACAGAATCGAATTGGTGACCTGATAATCGGAATCAAACTGAATCGTGAGACCAGTGAAAGTTCAAAGCTCTAACGTAGGGTAGTCAAAATAGAGAATTAAATTTTTTCTCCTAAAAATGAGGAAAATGAGTGTAGCATTGGGGCTAATGACAAGAACCAAGAGTGCAATCAGAAGGTCACTGGTTCATGTCTATCAGTAAAGGTAACACTGAGGTACTCATGAGCAAGGTACCGTCCCCAAGTACTACTGGTGCATTCAGTGGTGTGTTCACAGTAACAAATAATTACTCCCTTAAATATTCACTCAATGACCTAAACATTTTAAAGCACGTGCCTCGACAGCACAAAAAACGGCGAAAGGAGTTAAAGGCGCAAAGGTGATAAGAAAAAGAAGAAGAAGAATTAGTACATATATCATCTGAGATGTATATTTTCACACACAAACACACACACACGCTCAACAAAACACCCTCAGTGGGAAGGCATGGCATCATCTGGCCACTGGGCCAGTAACACATCAAACCCCCATAATCCTTGGGGGAGGATGGAGAAGGGGAAGCAAAAGCACCATCAACTCCCCCCTTTCCACACTCTACTCAAGGAAAGGGGGGAAAAAATCCCCTCCCCTTCTTCTGCTCTCTGATTGGGTCATTTCTACTCAATACGTTTTGTGAAGCATGAACCCCTGGGCTGGGACTAATAAATGACTTCTCCTTATTGCAGCAGATTACTTCCCATCACGGCTCGGCCAAGACAATGAGTTAGGAACCAACCTGGCGGAAAAGAGGAGGGCCGCTTACGCCGACCGGCTCTACGGGTGACAGGGCAGATAGGGAGAGCTGCGGCGGTCAGACGGAAACGCCCAGGCCTATTCACACCATCTGCATTCAGAAGGGGAGAGGTGGCCAGGAGCCAAGGCGAAAAGGAGAGAGCAGGGGGGGAAAAACCCTTTAAAGAAAAAAAAAATCCAGCCCTGTGTCAGGCGTTTTCTTTTTCTATCGGGAGCAGTGCGATTAAGCAGCACATTCTTACAAGTCACATGACGGCGACGGCGTCTGGCAAAAGCTTAAAGAGGCGGAGGTGGCCAGAGGTGACTGGAGAGAGGTGAAGAAGTTTGGAGGAGAAACGAAGAAGGAAGACGGATGAGACAAAGTAGGAAGGTTTATGAGTGAAAGCAACAAAATGAAGGAGGGCCTCCGTCCTGTCCTGAAAAGGCAGTGATGTGAAGCAACTTGTGGTCCGTGTGAAAAAGTGCAGACAAAAGCCCCAGCCTAGTAATCAGCCCTTCTCGAATCTACAACTACACATCCCCCCCGCCCACACCACCCCAACCCCACCCAAAATCCATCCCACATTTTTTTTTTAAATCAGCCCGTGCTGTGAGCTTCTTAATCTCACTCTTGCCAGGGCAGGGATCTGGAGGTGTCATGTTCCTCTCAAACATTCCTGCTCCTCTCGCTCCAAATGACTGGCGTTTTGTCGCCAGATCAGGGCCTCCTAATGAACATGGAAGGGGCTGGTGGTGGCGGTGGTGTGTGTGTGTAAGGGAGAGGGGGGGTGTCGTCAGAACTCAATGACTGGACGTAATTACTTCTCTCCTTTTCTTCGCTCTTTCTCTCAGAGCCGCCTCTCCCTGGGAGCTGAGCAGGCCCCCGGCTTTCGGGCTGGCTGGCCAAACACAAAAGCTGCGCCATGCCATGGCCTGTCGAGGGGAGGGGAGGGGCAGTGAGGGGTTGCTCGGGTGGGATGGGGGGAATTAGAGGGGACATCATGGGAGGGTGGGGGTGGGGGGTTGCAGTTTGAGGGACCTCAGGGATCAGCTGCTCCCCCAGAGACACCGGGGCGATTAGCACCGTCCGACCGGGCCTTGCAGCAACACCAGTCAGGACAGTGACAAGGAGCAGAGGAAGTGAAAATAGCAAAAGGAGAAGACCTGGGGTGCGTTTCCCAAGCATAGCTGCTAACTATGTGCATTAGCATCTAACATAGTGTACATTAGCATTAGCAACTAACACAGTGTACATTAGCATCTAACATAGCATACATTAGCATTAGCATCTAACATAGCATACATTAGCATTAGCAACTAACACAGTGTACATTAGCATCTAACATAGTGTACATTAGCATCTAACATAGTGTACATTAGCATTAGCAACTAACAGAGTGTACATTAGCATCTAACACAGTGTACATTTGCATCTAACATAGTGTACAATAGCATCTAACATAGTGCACATTAGTATTAGCAACTAACATAGTGTACATTAGCATCTAACAGTGTACATTAGCATCTAACAGTGTACATTAGCATCTAATAGTGTATATTAGCATGTAACATAGTGCACATTAGTATTAGCAACATAGTGTACATTAGCAAATAACACAGAGCACATTAGCATCTAACATAGTGTACATTAGCATTAGCAACTAACATAGTGTACATTAGCATTAGCAACTAACATAGTGTACATTAGCAACTAACATAGTGTACATTAGCATTAGCAACTAACAGTGTAAATAAGCAACAAACACAGTGTTGCTAATGTAGTTTGCAGTACCTTAGCAACTATGCTGTTAGGAAATACACGCCTGGACGGCATGGGGTTTGAGGGCCGTGCTGCATTTTTAAACAGGAAAAACGGTTGGAGACAGACAAGCAATCGAAATGGAAATGCAGAAGCTCTTATCGCGTGATATCACGCATGTTGGTTATTTCGATTATTTTTTAAATTCTGTTCATAATGTTTTAATTACTGTGTTTTGATGTAGTGTGTTCTTAAAAATATACTACTGTGTGTGTTGTCACATGACTCTGCCCTGTTAACTAGTCATTAATCATAACCGAGGCAAAATTTTCTGTTAATCTGGATATTGAATTGAGGTCATATCGCCTTGGCCTTCTAATAATGCGTGTGTAAGACCGATTCTCATGCTAGAACCAAGAAGACCTTGGTACATCTCTATTCTAGAACAAGCGTCAGTGATGTTCACGAGAGAGAGAGAGAGAGAGTAAGGTGGGTGTTAAAAAAGGAGCGACACAAGCCTCCAGGTCAATTCGTAAGCATTTACCGCATTCCTCTTCCTGTGATTTTAACAGGTAAGAAAATCGAGGAGGTGGCTGGGCTTCGATCAGTGTTTTAAAAACACTGCCTCCCCCACCCCAAACACCTACACCGCATCATAAAAAAGCAGTGCGGTAATGATTTCTGCACTTTTGTGTTGAGGGAAGTAGCAATTCGCCCCCGTTTTTAGGGTTTTTTCCCCTCCTCCTGCAGGCTGTAGTGAACTCATTCGCTTAGCGCCGGAGATTACGTGCCTTTGTCTGCAGGATTTGCGGGTGTTAACTGATTGTCACCAATTATCTCACATGCTCTAAACACTCCGTACACTTTGACGCACCCTTAAAAGGCTACACGGCACCGGCGCGTCGAAGGAAGCTAATTAGGCCTGCTCGAAAAACACTGAGCACGCACACACACAAAACAGGAGACGGCATTCATAGAAACCCACACACAAAATGCTTGGCAAACAACCACCCACTCCCAACCCACTATGAACTCTCTCCCTCTCTCTCTTCCTCACTGTCTCTCCCTCTATCTCTTTCTCTCCCCCTCTTTTTCACACACACACACACGCCCCTCCCCTGTATCAGGTTTTTGGAGTTGTGCCCGAGCTCTAAGTGAGAGGTGGCCATTTACAAGCCTCATTCTCCACCAAGACGCTAATCAGATAAATGATCTATTTGTTTTAAAACATCATCAAGCACATTAAGGTTGCAGAAGAACTCACGCAGTTGCTAGGCAAACAGCCGCTTAGCCGCACGAGCATCGCGGGGAGCGCGGCAGTCAACCAATGGGACAGCGGAGACATGCACTCTGATGGATCCGGAGCATCGAGACAAATTAACTACAGCGTGTTAATCACTTACCCCTCTAATGGGGAAGCAAGCCCGCGCACGCACATCCACAACATGCACACACATACACGCGCGCGCAGTCTTGTATTACTATCTTTGTGAGGTCTTTCCACAGACTCCCATAATGACTAAAGTACATAATTTTACACCTACACCTAATCCTAACCCTAACCTTAACCTCAGTAACCAAAAGCACATATTTTACCTCTTTTAGTTTCTCAAATAAAACAAGCACATTTTCTATAAAGTCATTTTTCCTCATGGGGACCTCTCAAATGTGCCCACAAAGCCCAAAAAAACAGATAAAAGTGATTTTAGGGGACAACAAGGTCCCCACAATGCGATAAATACATGAATGCGCGCACATACACACACACACACACACACACACCTCGGGGCACAAGCAGTTGCCCTTTAAAGCGTCAGGACATCGCTTCTCTGTCGGCGTGGTAATCTAATTTTCAATTAAGGTGATTCCATTCTACACTCAAATTTACCACAGGGACTTCAAAACTGTTTTCTTCAAACTATTAGGATTTTTCACCGTCGTTAACTACAGTCCCCCCTCGGGCTACTACTAATCCATTTTAGAGCGAAACGTATCATCGAAAACAGACAAGGCTCAAAGAGGGTGACAAAAGAGAGACCGCTTCAGGCAAAATGGGCCTAAATGATTTTTCCAGAATCTATAACATACTGGGCTCAACTAAGCTAAAAGTGCCATATACAGATAGTCCTCGAATTATGGTGCAACATTTTTCGATCTTACAGCGATACGAAAAAATGTGTACAAATATTTGAAGTTTCATGCGGCAGCCAAACGTAGCAGCAGCGTATGTGGTACGATATGTTGGGCTGCTGATGGGATACACACAAATCTTCCACCTTGTAAGATGCATCACTCTCGCCAGCGTTTGACGGAGTTCAGTCGTTTGTGTGTTAAAGTGCGTGTTTATTTCTGTGTTTTTCTAGCCAAGTCTTGATTTATAATATTTTCAAGTTGCGGTGGGGGTCATCGGAACGCATCTCCATCGTAAGTCTGTGACTACCTGTATGCATACACACACACATAAATACACTATATACATACATATACATATATACTGTATCTTTATGATTTTATGTTGATTTGCCACAGTCAAACAAATCCATCTATGTACTGAATCGTGAATCGTTTATGAATCGTGAATCGACTTTGAATCAAATCGTGTACCCAAGAATCAGAATCGAATCATACTGTATCTTTATGATTTTATGTTGATTTGCCACAGTCAAACAAATCCATCTATGTATTGAATCGTGAATCGTTTATGAATCGTTATGAATTGCTTTGAATCAAATCGTGTACCCAAGAATCAGAATCGAATCATGAGATTTTCTGAAAAGTGCACCCCTATATATATATACTGTATATATACCGATATAAAGATATATAGAGACTGTCCTGGCACAGAAAATTTTGACACAGAGTCACGAAGGTCTTTATTACAACAGAGGAACAGGAGAGGAAAAACGGTGTGGGGGAAAAGTCGAATCCAATAACAAGGCAAAACTGTAAAGATGGTTCTAGCTTGTTATTTCTCTCCCCTTCAGTCCTTTTTTACCCCCAGCCCCATGTTTGATCTCCTCCTTTTCTAATTCCTGGCTGGAAGGGATCTTTGTGACAGAGAGGGTGGCCTGGCCACTGAAGGATGTCTGCAATTACCGGGATATTAGCGCCACGCACAAAGCCTTGTGTCAAAGGCTCATTCCGTTCCTCCGATTCCTCCTTAAATCCCCCACTCGCCAATCTCGGTCTGTGCCCCTTTTTCTCTTCTCGTACATTTTCAAATGGCAAAGCGTTAATGCAGCGCCCCGTATTAACACGCCACCGGCCTGTCTGTAATATAAAGCGGTCCAAACGCCGGCTGCATTGCCAAAGGCAGTGACCCTGGAAACTGTTCATATTTTTTCACCACTAGAACAGCTGACTCATCAGAGACCCTCTGTTTATGATAAGAGCAGGCACTTCTCATGATGACCCCCGAACCCCGACCCCCACACACAGACACACACCTCGCTCAGGTCTGGGAGTCCGGTTAGCAGATTTGGCCGGTAAACAGCGGCCGAGAGGAGTGTTAATGAACCATTACCAGCGTAGGAGTGTAGAGTCAGGTAGAGTCGGGGCAGCGGACCTGCCAGGCTCCCGAGGGGTAACCGGGCCTCACGGACCGCCATTGTCTCACTAAAAGCAATTAGCATTCTGGGGGGCCGAAATCTACATAATTGCCCGGGCAGGGAGAGGGAGATACGGGGGGTGTTAAGGGACAAACCCACAGGAGGCACACAAACCGCCACATAAACAAATAGGACCGTGTAATGGCCTTCCCCTAACATGCCCTGCCCCTGCTCCCCCACTCCGAAACCTCCACACACACAAACAAATACTAAAAATAATGTTCAAATCATGCAATAACACCTGTTGTGATTAGCTCGAATAAAGCAAATAGTAGTAGGTCAAATGGCGCAAACGCATGAACATTTGTCCCTTAACAACGGTGAACGTTAAAACTGAACCAGCTTTGCCAAAACTCGGTTAGTAAGGGGTCTCTGGCCATGACTGTCAAACAAGCCGTGTTGGGGAAGCTACTTTTAAATGGTAACTATGATTAAAACAGTTCCATCTTCGCCAAGATGGAGTCCATCCTCCGACTTCAACTCGCAGCTGACAAGTGTGCACTGTTATGCAGTGGGCACAGTAGCCAATCAGAAACCAACACTTCTTTGTAAACAGAGAAAAAATGTTGTTTTCTTTTGTAGCAAACGCTACATTGTAGTGTCATGCTATTAAAAAAGAAAAACAGTAGTTGTTTACTTTTAAAACTACAGTGTTTTACAAGTAGCTTCACTACTTTCAGCTACAAAAAAAGTAGTTAAGTGAGTGGTGTCACTACTTGCAGTTAGCTAATCCCCAACACTGCAAACAGAAACATTTCAAGCCCAGGAGTGGCCCGTTTAGCCCTTTCTTTCGTCATGTGATCCGCTTTAGGGCACTTCAGTGGAGGGTCTTCTTAAGTCCTCTCTCAAACACGAGCAGTCGTGACCCCTAACACGGAACCCAACCTCAACCCACATTGAGGAATGCTCGTGGGTACCTAGTAGGACGTGTTCATTTAGGACGGGCGGAAAAACTAAAAACCTACGTAAAAGCACTGGCTACCATTGTCCTCCAAATAAATGGAGTGGTGGGACTCTAGTGGTAGAATGCTCGCCTCTGGAACAAGAGGGTGTGGGTTCGAATCCTACCTCAAGCATTACCACCACTAGGTCCTCGAGCAAGACCCTTAACCCCAAGTTGTTGCTCCGAGGAGACTGTCTCTGTAATTAGGATATAGACGTCACTCCGGATAAGGGCATCTGCTAAACGGCGTAAATGTAAATAGACGTTGTTACGGCGTTCTTTGCCAAACGTTAAATCCAAGCAAGCGAGGTCACAGAAGTTGACATGCTGGTGGTCAAGAAGCTCATCCAGCATGTTCCGATACGACCTTTTTTTGTGTCCCTCTTGAACCACGCTGGAAACAAGAGCACTTAAATCCACAGTACCCAACTCTGACGAGGCGGATGGCGCTAATCCATACATTTGGGCCATTAATCCACATCCAACACCCCCCGAGAATGCCGAGATCTTTGGGTTAGTCGGTCCTTAGGCAAGGATTTGGGATTCTGGCGAGCATAGGTAATAGAAGGGCTTCCCCTCCCCTCCTTTTTTTTGCTCAGACAAAGCAGCGGGCCAGCTGAGCCGACAGGAACACGGGAGAGATGTTTGGACCTACCAATGCGTGAGATCAATTATCAGTGGTTGAGAGGAAGGTTTGAAAGGAGAAGGGATGACCCTGCCTTGAAGAGGGGCAGCGGGCCATAGAGAAGTGACGCTGCCAGCTCTTGTTAATCCAACAAGGGAACAAGATAGTTAGAGAGAGACAGCGGAGGGGTCGACTAACTAATGACTAATCTATCGGACGGCTGAGAGTCTTTTCCTGTAACAAGACCTCGCGCTGCCTGTTGAGTCACATATTTCGCCTGCATTTTGCGCTTGTTTAAAGGAGCGCGAGACAAAGGGAGAGAAAGAAAGGGCGGCAAGGAAATGCACCAATACACAAATCCGTCTCAACAGGCCTTCTAATTTTACAGCGCCTAAAAATATTGAATAAGAAAATTATTTTATGAACTAATTCGTAACGACTAATATGCTCTAAATGATCTAATTTGATTGTGTCCACGTGTTTTAGTGTATTTTATGAAACAGATTTGATATAATTTAATGGTTGAGATTAAGTAAAATTTAAGTTTTACGCCACGTGATTTTTTTTAAATAATTGCAGTGTAACAGTCTTACAACTGATCGTTCAATCTGAACATTTGCTGCATCAGTAACTGCAGAATAACAATTCTCACACATGATTGTACTTATAACATTAGTAGAATTTGTTATAAATATTTGATTTCTGCATAAATGTTTTTTTCCAGAAAACACACACTCCATTCAAACTTCATTCCCTTAATCTCCGGCACTGGGAAAGTAAACTCGATGACTGTGATTGCTCAAGTGTGCCTGCCAGTGGTTCCCTAGGGATCTGCAGCTTGAAGCAAAAAAACAAAACCAAAAAAACACCACAAGTAATACTGCACAATGTTTGGAAGCAGCTCAAGTTACTGTTGAAAAATAAACTTTTATAAGGCTAATAACTAGGTTCACTCTGGCTGAAAAATGAAATAATACTATACTATACTAATACTAATACTATAAAATAAAAAATACAAACAAATAAAAAAATGTTTTGTTTTTTTCCTAAATCTCTGCTCACTACAGCTTTAGCATGGATTTTGTTTATAGCTGATACTTTGCAATTTCTTGCAGATGTTATTTGCTTCGATGCCACTATATTCTGGCATTTTTGATCAAGTTTTTGATCTGATTTCAGTATTAAAAACATTTACATGGGATATACCAGTAAAGCACATTTTCCACAATTTGTGTAACCTTTATGAACTGTAAACACAGTAAGAGGAGCCGAAAATTAAAAAGTAAGAACATATAAATACGTAAGTGTAAAGTTTTCATAAGGTTCCTCAAAGTAAATCTCTTTGCAAATTTTGATGCTTCAAAGATGGAACTGTATTTAGAATTTTCGGCCACGCTTCATCATATATTAACTGTGCGTCTATGAAGTTCCAGAATAATCCATGCAAATTCCCTGCACGTTGCCTGCTCCAATCTCAGTGCTTCAATCTTTGTACTGAACGTGAACATTTTCGACATTTTTCCCTCTAGACATTATTCCCTAAACATTACAACAACATTTATACTGCAACTGGTTATTATAAGTAATCTTAATGTGATACAATGAAAAGAGAGAACAGGTGTAGGTTGTATGCAACAGAGCTGAGCACTAACATTTGCATGAGGGCACTGGAACCAATTACTCAACTTTACGTGCATTCCAACAGGGAACAGTTTACTAAAAAATTTGTTCCAGATGAGCGTATAAGCATATAAAGGCACCTAATATGTACATACAGAGGATATACAACATCTACGCGCCCCTGTTAAAATGCCAGGCATGTGTCATGTAAAAGAATATCGGGGATAAATCAGTTAAACCTTTTTTTTTCTCACGATTAATGCAGCCTAAAACTTCTACAAGGAGGTTCAGTAAAGAATGCTCGTAGTAGCATCACACTTAGGGATTGTTTTTCTTTAGTTGCAAGCGGTGGAGGGTGATTATGAAAAAGATTGCTGATCATGATTATGATTGTTACTCCACACCAATTCTCTTAGGTAACACAGATTCTTAGGGAGTTTGATGCAAAACTAAGTGTTATTATTGGTGGTTGGGGTTAGTCTAATCACTTTTATGTCTCGAGAATCTAAATACGGTTGATACGGTTCAGTATTTCATCATAATGTAACAACTGAACTATCGCTGTCAATAATACAGGTATTGAAGTTTGCCTAATTTTAGCTATAGTTCAGAATTTATAGTTAGAGCTTATTCATAACTGTGTATACCATATGCCTTTTTTGCATTATGTACAATCTGGAGTTACATCGTCTTTTCTCAGTACGTATACATGGACACAAACAGGAAGGAGTACTTACAGACATTTCCGGTGTTGTCAAAGCTGTTGAGCACCTCGTTAACTTGGATGGGGCCGAGGTTATCTCTGAAGGGCAAAAAAAGTTAGAAGCTTAAAGAGGTCTGTGTCAATCTGAGCACAAGTGCTGGCAATGTCAGACAAGGAGGGTAAGTGGATAAAGAGATGGTGGTGCCGTGGTCTGTGACTAAAACTCTACGTTAGTGACCATACGACTGGGGGTTCGAATTCCAGGACACCCTCAAAAGAAGAGCTGGGTGTCTGAGTAAAGACCTTCACCACAAGTTGCTCTTGTAATTAGGAATGATGAGACCTGGATGAGAGCATCTGATAAATGTTATAAACGCAAATGTAATGGTTGCAGATGGTAATACCTACCTAAGGAAGGCACTGTACTGGGGAAAACAGGCACTTCTGTACTCAACCCACTGGCCATCTGATGGGTCACTGCTCTCTGATGATAGGGCACGAGTCCTGGAGAACAGGTTGAAGGAGGAGAATCTGCGCACTGAGACCTGTTGGACATTAGTGCTGTCCAGCTGTTTCTGTCTCAATACCTGGTTATGGCAACAGCAGAAGTCAGAACTAACGCAGGGCAGGTTTAAATCATGGCATATTTTAAAAACTTAATGACAGCATCATGCGTTTCTATAAGCGGGCTTGCTGCGTTTGGGGTTTGATTCTTAAACAGGGAGATGATCGTTATCACACAGCGTTAGATATTCAATGAAAAGCTCAAAGACAAGACACCTGTTCCTCACCTGTCGCAGAATTCTCCACCTCGCCCGAGCCACGTCTGTTCCACAGTCTTGAGCGCGATGGTTGTTCAAGTGGTTTGGTGATGAGGTCTGATCTTTGATTTGATTCATTCGCGGGAGAGCGTTCTCTGTTTGGTTCGCCTTCTTTTCGTGATTCATCTTTCAAATTAATACCAGGCTTCGGCAGACGTGAAGCGGCTAAAGAGGCTAACCATGCAGTTGCTGTTCCGAACAGTTTCTGATAACGTATAAAAAGAGGCACGATTTGTGGCTAATATGTTTGTCGTATTTTGCCGGCATCCAAGGCACCTCCAGCGCTCACGTACAGCACATTACTTCCGTACACTTCTTGGCATTTTAGACGGGAAGGAAAATTTATTCATTACAGAGTCATCGAACCTAAAGTGCTGTGTAAATCAAGGAGCAACATCGGAGTTTGGTGATTGATTATTCTGGTCTGGCTGAAATGTCATAATTCAGCGCCGCCGTTTGGTGTCGGAATATAAAAGTTAATGCAGTTTTAAGACTCAGAATGCAAATATGATAAAAGCTAAACCATAAAGCACGTACTAATTATGTTGTATATTCGATTATATTGCAACGTATGAATGTGAAACTTTTTAAGATACATGATGCCTGTAATTCCGATGAGCTGCAAAGATAACCTTCGTTAAATGACTCCGATTATAGACGTCGGTTTCTTGCTTTTTCGTTCATTGACACGACGGATATATTTGTCACTTTGCAAAAGACAATGTCTTAATCCCAAGACACGTCAGTATACAGGGGTAAGGGGGAAAAAACATGATCGCTTTACAATACGATCGGCTGACTCCAGTAAATGTTCTCATTAATGTTTTAGAGAATACAAATCTGATGTTTCTTTTAAATAAATGTCGCATGTCCAATGGTGTGTCTCAGTTTACCCTGTTTCTGGTCATGTTTTTAACTTTTTGGGATATTTTATCTCCTCTTTAGCGACCTGCCAATACATCATTTCACTTCTCAAAGACTGAACTTAAGGAACTAAGAAGCCTTGAGCATCATTTTAAGAGAAAACTGGGTTCACTTTATGAGCGGTTTGCTGATGTTCCTGATGATTCAGTGGTAGGACATGTATATAGAAATTAATTTGGTGGAATAAGTAGCAACTAATTCAGTGATCAGCCCATTTAACTCCTGGTTCTAGTTCCAGGGACGCCATCATGTGTACGTTGAAGATGAGGATGCCATCTACAGGGTGGAAGGCGGGAAGAGAGACGAGCCGGACGTGGTGCAAGTACTGCGTCCAGACTGGGCCGGTTATGAAGACTTCAGCATTCAGAGGGTCAGACTTTCCCCTACAGAGTCCATGCTGGCCGCTGCTGTGAAGCCGCATCACAAGGAGGAAGCCAGATGCATTCTAGTTCAATTAGGGCACTGTGCTACACCAAACAAGCCTCTTCTTATCCTGGACAATGTGTTCAGCTTTGGTAAGAACAGCAGACTTATCACTGTATGTCCACTTAATATGTCATCTCGTCTGTATATAGAAATTGTGTGACGTGCACAAAACAAGTCAAAGTCAAAGTAAACTTTATTGTCATCCCTTCTATGTATTGTACAGATGTACAGAGAGACGAGAAGACGTGGCTCCAGTTTACACAGTGCAACAAGAAATAGAGAACAAAGAACAGATAAGGCACATGGAATAAACAATATATAAATAAATAGGGCACAAAATATACATTTTAGGCTAAAAGTGGAAATTGACTGACAGTTTTCAATATAAAAGATTACGATGTCCAGTCTATTAATAGAAGTGTATTCTTAAAAAGTCTGACTGAAATTTAAGTTTGTACAGACAATAGCAGCATTGGAGAAGCATTCTGTGCAATACTTTTCAATAATGTGTGCAGATATAGTTAGTTAAAAAGGGACCAGTGATATATACAGGTTTAACGGTTGTGCAAATAGTAAAGGCAGTGCAAAAAATTGTGCAATATTATGGCAATGTTGTAGCAATAGTAATACTGTACAGTTTGTAAATATAGACATTTACAAACATTTACAATATAGACAAAACGTCATATCTTGCCAGCAACATACAGTGCAGGAAGAGCAGGCACTGTGCAGTAATTATAATAGTAGTAAAAAGGAAATCATTTTAGTGCAAAATAGTCATATTTGTAGATAAGCGTTAGAAATGAGCAATGAGGCGCTTTTTATTGTAGTGCATGTCAGACTAGGCAGGCGACTATAGAGTAACATACGCAGGAAATAATAATGTAAAATTAGCATTTTGTCACTGCAACACATTGGCAGATTTGAGTTGAAAGTTGAAATTAAGGGTTTGGGGTGGCAACAAGGCATTTAGAAGAACGACAGAATGGGGAAAGAAGCTATTTCACAATCCAATTCAAAAAGGCTGGATGCTTTTGTACCGTCTGTGTGACATAAAGGGAACAAAAAGCTAATTGTAGGGGTGGGTTGAGCCCTCCATGATGCTAGCTGCATTATAAAGATTGGGTGTGTTGGATGGAGGGAAGATGCATGGCTATAACGTTTTCAGTGGTCTAAACAATTATCTGTAGCTGTAGCCTTCTGAGGTCCATAGTGTTAATGTTTCCATCCACACAGTCAACGTACGCTACATAAGCAAGGGACTAGAGAAATATTGCTCAGTTGTGGTCTTTAAAGTGTGTGATTATTACAGCACAGTTGTATATAAACACCATTAGTACTTAGTTCAAGACTTAATTTTAAAAGTAGTAGCATAATGCATGTGTCGGGAAGGCAATATCTAGCTCATAGAGTTATTTTCAAGCAAATGTAACACATGAATGTTGTTTCTTAGAGTTGTGCAAAACTCCTGAAGAAAGCACTTTAGTGTCTAAAACTTGTAAATACATTTCAGATTCTCTTGTTAACTGCAAGAGTCTTAACTGAAGAAGAAATTGCTGTATTCACTTACGTGACCAAAATGCAGCTTTGAGGCAAATCATGCTGGAAAACATTGTTTATAATGATGAGATTTAATTACAACTTTAAGGATTAATTTATATATTACTTCTAACATCTAGTTAACATCTGCTTTCTCCCAAAACAGAATGGGCCACTGACGATGTTCTGTTCTACACTTCTCAAGAAGGACTTCGGTGCAGCCAGGTTTTCCGAGTTCATCTGACCAATGCTGGTCCCCACAGAACCCTGGTTTATGAAGAGAAAGATCCTGAGTAAGCAGACGTGCAGATGGCTTGTTGGGGTGGTGGCGGTCTAGTGGAAGCATGGCAGGTTACTGACCAATAGGTTGTAGGTTCAAGTCTAGGACTTTTCTACCATCACTGGGCTCCTGCGCAAGACCCTTAACCCCAAACATTCATTTACCACATTTTTCAGACACATTTATTGCTCTCCAGCGGACTCTAGGCTCTGCCAGCATTCAGTCTGACATTTCATATGGAGTAAGAAGTAGCTTTTAAAGGTTTTATTCAGTACAACCATAGATAAATCAACTATACAGAACTTAACAGCCTGAAGTACACGAAGTGGTATAATCCCTGACAAAACTACTAATTCCTTACAGACATAAAAAATAATAAATTACTTGTGTCTGGGGGCTACTTTAATGAAACCACATTGACACAAGTAGTCATCTTGTCTCATGTAAACGCTGGTCTGCTGTGAGAGCTCCAGAAGAACTATAATGTGAACAGATAAAGGATCAAGGCCCACACTGAGATGAAGTCTCCTTTTAAATGAAATTTCTTGACCACTTCTAGAGGACTGAGTTGGATTTCTTTAAAGATGACTGTATGTGAAACCACCACTGTAAGTAACTGTTTTTTCCTAATCTCTTGATCATTGATCTCTTGTTCTACGTAGGTTCTTTGTGGAGCTGAGCTGCTCCAGAGACCACAGTCTGCTTACAATAAACTGTAGCAGTAAGAGCAGCTCTGAAGTTTGGCTGATTGACAGCAGCTCTCCTCTCTCACAGCCCACACTGGTGGAGCACCGCCAGCCTGGCTTGCTGTACCACGTGGAACACTCAAACAACCACCTCTACATCCTTGCCAACACTGGTCTCGGCCATGAGTATCAGGTGAGTATCAGATTTTTAATAAACCCCAAAATATGAAGGTAGTTGGCAGCAATGACATAAAGGTTCTCAGGGGTCCAGGACATGGTAGTCATGAGAGCTTGAATTGAAAGAAACCGGACTTCTTTTAGGTTCTTAACCCGTTTTACCTCTTTTCCTCTCATCTTCAGAACTGAAGATGCCTTTTGAATGAGAGGTGAAACATCTTTAAGAACCTAAAAGCAGTCCAGCTACTTTTGATTCAGTGTCATATAAGCATTGTTGAATCCATTAGGATCAGTCTCAGTGTTTTGGAAAAGTATTTCTGGGTCTCAGTTTCCAGTCCTCTAACATGCTTAATGTGATATTCCACCTTAAAGCTGTTGAAGGCGCCTCTCTCCTCACCAGCCATGCAGAACTGGCAGCCTGTATATAGCCCTGAGCCCGGGGCAGTCATTAAGGACATGGAGATGCTGCGAGAGCACTGTGTGTTTACAGTGAGGGAGCCTCAGGGTCAGCTTCAGCTCCAGATTCTTCCGTTAAAAGCATTTAACTGTGGGACACGTCTCCAGGTGAGAGTTTCTGTATAACAAAAATGCATGTGTTGACTTGAAAATGGTGCAGTATTATGAAGTCCAAAATCTTCACGACTTATGTAATACGTCAGCAGATTGAATGTCATAAATGTCTTGATTGTTGTAGTCTTACGTTTGCTGCCATGTCATTTCAGGAGTGTGTAAAAACTGCAGTATAAATATAGACTTAGTTTAAGACTGCTTGTTATTGGTGTAATCTAATCTCTAAACCTTGAACCCTGAACATGGCGTTTTTGTTAATTGCCGTGTGGATATAAATCAGTCCCTCTTTATGGATGCGGTCTTTATACTTTAATCAACTAAACATTGTAAAAGCATTTTAATTTCTCTTGATATTACTGAATACTTTGGCGTGATCACACTACATGACTCCAAAGTCTTAACTTGGGGCAGTTGGTAGTGTAACGGTTAGGGAGTTGGCCCCGTGATTGCAGGGTTGCCGGTTCCGATAAAGGTGCCACTGAGGTACTCATGAGCAAGGTACCGTTCCCAAGCACTGCTGTTCGGGCGCTGCCAAAAGCTGCCCACTGCTCCTTCACGGATGGGTCAGATGCGGAGTTCACACTTCATTGTGGTGCACTGTGTGCCGTTGCTGTGGTGTGTTCACAATGACAGATTATGGCCGCCACTTGGATGGTTCAGCATTTTGTGGTTTGAATCTGAGTCTATGGATGAAGAAATAATATGGAAGGGTATCATTTTGTCTGTTTATCTTTTCTTTTCTCTAATCACAATTATCTGTGCATGTTTAGCTGCCGTCCTGGGCTTGTGCTATAGAGGCAGAGCGGCTCAGCTTAGAGGACAGAGATGCGTTCAGCTTCCTCCTGTCTTCTCCGGTGCACCCCCCTGTTCGTTACTTGCTCTACCCCACAGAGCAGAAGCCCCTCTTCAGGGAGCATGACCCTCATCACACAACTCTGCCCGAGTGTTACACAACGCGCCTACAGGCAACAAGCAAGGTAGGAGGCAGCTCGGCTCAAAACCTTTCTTCAGTGAAAATTAATTACTGAAGACCTACAGCCCACAGTTTAATACTTCCCCTGAACTTTCATGATTCAACTGTCAGATGAACTGTAGAACTAAATGGATGGATGTCTGCACACTTCTGATACAAGCTGTAGCTTGGTTTAAAATAGACTTACATCCGTTCCGATACGCGGATTGGTTATCGGGCCGATAATGACTCAAATAGCTGGATCGGGTATCGGTGGCATTGGGACGATCTCTGGAGCCGATATGTAAATTGTAGGTTTATCTATGTTTGCGTATGCGAGCACACTGTCTTCGTTATGCAGCAGAAGTGTTACTGTGGTAAATGCAACACACTACAACCCCAAAAGCAAATCACGTGAATATACTGTTTAATTTCCGCAACAGCACCAGCTCTCACTCTCAATGTTTGTGTTCCTCGCTGCTGTGTTTATTAACATGCGCGTCTCTCACAGAGAAGCCCAACATTAAAGTGTTCCAGTTCAGTCAAATCTTCCCCTTTATTACAGACAAAACGTATATTTTTTGCTGATGAATAACAAAACAACCGGCGTTCTACTCACAATACAGCCATTCGCTTTATGTTTTCAGTGTATTGCGGGACACGCATTCGGCGCGTTATTTTGTGGAACTCCATCACACCAAACAGTTCTCATGAGGAACGCCATCATGTGAAAAATGTTCTCTCCAAGAAACGAGTCCAAAATGACTTAAAGGCCAAAATGAGTCCAATTTGGCTCAAGAATTTGCAAAAACTTCAGTATTTCTTCATTTTCAACTAATCAGATTAACAGATAATAATTTTATTCTATATCCAGATGGATTCCAAATGTGATTCCTAACCTTAATTTAATATCGCTACATAAAAAAAAAACTCTAACAGCCAATAAAACACACTGTTCTTACTAGTAGTTGTGTCTACAGTTTCAGCACTTTTATATTACATAAAGCTAAAAAAAAAAAGAAAAAAATTCTACGGAGACACAAGTCCGCTTTTGTAACAGAAATGGACTGATTTCAAGACTGTGTCACCATTTACTCATCAAACTATGACAAATCTGAGTGGAACACGATGTTCTGAACACAACAACATAAGGCATGTATGGCTAACTTCTACACAAACACTATAATAAGCCTAAAAACAAAGATCTAGAAAAATGCCTCAAATTCTCTTAGGGCTGTAACGGTTATAAACTGGTATTGGATCGGAACTCGGGATCAGCCGATACCTAAAGCCTAAATATCGGGTTGGATCGGTGCGTCCCGATCTTAAATGTCTAAAAAATATTGGTAATGAAGTTATCAAAAAATTCACCTACGAATGAAGCCTTTTTAAATATCAGATGAATGGCGTGTTACTCTCATGTAAATATAGCACAAGTGCGATTAATATTCATGCGTTGATATTTTTCAGGACGGAACTACAGTGCCGGTAACACTTTTCCACAGGCGAGCACTAGCCGATCTGCAGGAGTCTCCACTTCTGGTGCATGTTTATGGAGCTTATGGGTTGGATCTCAACATGGCCTTCAGCCCAGAAAAGAGACTGCTGCTGGAGGACAACTGGGCCTTGGCCTACTGCCACGTCAGGTAACGTCTCCAGCTACAGCCGGGCGATAAGACCTCAAATCAGTGTCACAACAGCATTTTTAACATAACATGAAAAGATTTTTCTTTGGTTATGATTATTATCTTTTCAGAAGGTTTTCCCCTCATGGCGTACTGACAAGGTTTGCTGTAAATATGCTCATCTATTAAAGCTGGGATATTTTTCTGACGAGAGGGTGCGTCTTTGTGATTTCGTGCCAGAGGGGGCGGCGAGCGCGGTCTAGCCTGGCATCGAGCGGGTCGCTTGTACCACAAACCGAAAGGAGCGGAGGACCTGGCCGCCTGCATTCAAGCTCTGTTCCAGACAGGAGTGTCGCGGCCTTCACTAACCGCGCTGACCGCCCGCAGTGCAGGAGCCGTCCTAGCGGGGGCGCTGTGCAACCAACACCCTCACGTCCTCAGAGCGGTGCTCCTACAGGTCGGCTTGCGTTTGGGACAAACTCTCCTCTAAACAAAAAGGTGCCTCCCGTGTCTCTTCCTACAATTCATACAACTCTTCCATCCAGGCGCCTTTTCTAGACGTTCTGGGCGCCATGCAGGACCCGTCCTTACCCCTAACACTAGAAGAGAGAGGGGAGTGGGGCGACCCGCTGGCTGACCCCCAGCACAGGCACAGCATCGAGTCTTACTGCCCGTGTCTTAATATCACTCCTCAGGTAAAGCAAACTCTTTCTGTCCAAATTTCAGTGTGCCTCGTTCACCAATATTTTCTTTAGTTCTCTTCCGTAACGGTTAGAGAGTTGGATCCGCGATCAGAAGGTCGCTGGTTCAAGTCCCAGACCGGAAAAGGTACCACTGAGGTACTCATGAGCAAGGTACCGTCCCCAAGCACTGCTCCCTAGCCGTTGCACATACAGTATCAGCTGGCCACTGCTCCTTCACGGATGAGTCAAATGCAGAGGTCACATTTCGTCATGTTATTTTACCACAGGACGTCTGTAATATTAACAGCCGATTCGGACGGGGTAAGAAATCTCGGTAAAATTCCCAGAAGTGGGAGGAGGAGCTCGATTTATGCACCGACGTCAGCTCCTTGTCGTCATGTGCGTGCTACGTTGCTTGGGAAATGGGAAGACAGCTCCTTTATACATTTTTTCATTTTGGTTTAATAACAAATTTTGTGGGAAAAAAAAACGTGAAAAATGAATGATACACAGATTCTTTATATCTTTGTGAAAGTTCTCACAGCTCTGTGTTTGTGCTCCAGCTCTATCCATCCATGCTGATCACTGCTTACTCGGAGGACAAGAGAGTCCCCATAGCTGGAGTGCTGAAGTACGTGGAACGACTCAGGAGGGCCATTCAGACCCACAGCAGCAACCTCATGAGCAAAGGTTAGTCTGGACTTTGATATTCTGATCATTTGATACTGGTAATGTGTCATCCAAATAGCTGCTTGCTGTACCGCCAGCATGTAGTTGCACTAATCATACACCATCTCCGTTGTTCTTCTGTTGATTAATGTCAGATATTTTAACATTTGTAGGGCCCTATGAAATCCGTTTTGTTTTTTCCTAAATTCCGTTTTATTTTTTCCTGAATTCCATTTTTTCCATTTTTATTCTTCTGAATTCCGTGTTTTACGTTATAATCATATTTATTCACCTAGAAAGTGTCTAATTGTGGAGTGGATGGGAAAAAAAAGGGCAGTGCAATAGGAAAAAATCTCACATTACATGACTGTTATTCAACTTCAACAAAGTGCTGGGGTTCAGCGGAACATTTACCGCTTTGGTAAAACATTTACCTGTAAACAACAAAAAACATTCATTTTTTCGTGCAAAACGCAACGTTTCTGATGCGAGTTTTTGACTGTAAGTGTTCGTCACGTGTTCTCGCGGGTGCAGTCTATCGTGCGCTGGCAAAACTTACAAAAGAGTTGTTCTCCCGATTCATAACAATCATTTGAGTATTGTTCTGCTCTAAACTTCTAGCACTCGAATTCCGTCGTTTTTCTTTGAGGACTGCGGTGTTTCAGCGAGCGTCTTCGCCATAGCTGACCGTTGACGTTTCCCCCTCTGTGTCTGTGCGTTTGTGTGTGTGGAAAGCTGAGTCCCGCCTCAACAGGTAACACGTACAGGGGGCTGCAGCGGCCAGAACTGATGAGAAACCATTGCTTTGCTTTGCCCACACACCGGTATCAGCGACTTATACGACATTCCGCGTTTTACAACGGATTCCATTTTATTTGTTAAATTCCCCGATTCCGTCCGCGTTTTCCACATCACGGAAATCATAGGCCCTTAATATAGTTGATTAATCTGCCCGACAAAAAGTCCTATTGTCCATTTTATTTATGTTTACTTTTGATGCCGCCAGCAACAAGTACATCTAATACCAATCCTGTGCTCCTTTCCACTGTGCTTCCACAAGCCCAACATAGACAACATCAGTCAGTGTAGAATAAAGTACTGGTTATACAGGAGCACATTTACGTTTATGGCAGTTAGCAGACGCTCTAGTCCAGCGCCATGTCCTGATTTCAGGAACAGTAACCCTGGAGCAACTTGGGGTTAAGAATCTTGCTCAGGTGGTAGTGCTGGACGTAGGATTCAAAACCCACAACCTCTTGATCCAGAGGCGAGTGTCCTAACCACTAGACCACCACCACCACCACCACCCCCTAGCTTTACAGAAGGAACGTGGGGTTAAAGTAATTATTTCCAGCGCTAATCCCGTGCAAACATGCAAACATTCCGTCATCTTGTAGTTTTCCCGCGTTTTTTCAAGCAGGGAGGCGCTTGAGCGGTCGGAATCCTGGCCGGTCGGAATCTCTGCAAAAATGCAGGATTTCTGGGTGTACGACAAAGGCCATTTCAAAAGGAAATGACGGCCAAAAGCACTCGTGAGAAGCACAACGTTACGTAAGCAACGTAGCACGCACATGACGACAAGGAGCTGACGTCGGTGGATAAATCGAGCTCCTCCTGCCACTTCTAGGAATTTTCCTAAGATTTCTTATCCTCTTTTAATCGGTCGTTAATATTACCGACATCCTGTGGTAAAATAACATGACCTGCGTTTGACCCATCCGTGAAGGAGCAGTGGGCAGCTGACACAGGCAGCGCCCGGGGAGCAGCGCTTGGGGACGGTACCTTGCTCATGAGTACCTCAGCGGTAGCTTTTCAAGCCTGGGACTCGAATCGGCCACCTTCTGATCGCAGATCCAACTCTCTAGCCGTTAAAGAAAAGAACTAAAGAGAAAATTAAATAGAAACAAAATCGAAATCCATTTCCTCCGTAGTGAGTAAGAACACTGCAGCCTTAAGCAGGCTGATTAAACCCACCAGAGTGTCATTTAAATCAACTTTGAGGTCACTATCTATAACCCCAGCTCTCAAATCGGGCGAAAGAAAGGATTAGGAGAAGCCCTTCTGCCGTCTCCTCGGGAGAGGAGAGCCGAGATCTGAGAGCAGGTGATTTGTCAGAAGCCTCTTCTCTCTATCACGCCGAGGTCACCTTGCGCGAGAGCTGCCGCGCGAGATATGGCAGCGTCACGTCCCGGCTCAGACCAGCACCCCTCCCTCCCTCCCTCCCTCCCTTACCCCCCACCTCCCTCCCCTTTCCTAAGAGTCCGAATCCCCCTCTCTTTTTCCCCCTCTCATTAATTAACACGCGCACGCTCGCGCTCAGATGGACGCTGAAAGAAAAGTGGCTCTAATCTCTCGCTTTTGCTCTTTTAAAGATAAAGGCCCCGATCACACGCAGCCGGCAGCCGGGCCGATTAGCATGTTTATGAAACGGCGTATCGGGCCGGGCGATAAGGAACAATGCGGAGGGCCGAGCCAAGGTCAGGAGGAGTCTTGTGAAACACGCGGCCCCAAAGAGGGCCCACTGATAGAGGGAGACACCGGCAACCGATAAGGGCAGATAAGAGGAGGGAGGGGGGAGAGGAGGGGAGGGAGTGTTTTTCGGGATTAGCCGTGCAATGTTCACACACGGCTACACTTCATAGCTAAGCCGTCGGGGACAGGAAATAAGGCAGCAAGGCGGAGCCGGGGCCCCTACGCTGGCAAAATGGCAGGGTCTCAACAGGCGCTCGGATTAGAAGGCGGCGAGGCTTAAAAGCGGGACATGTGCTGAGCAATGTGGGGAAGGGACGAGCGCTTTTAGCGTTCGATTGCTTGCTAGCTTTGATACGATACGATATTATATCAGCGGTTCGATGTCTTCCGATATCACAGTCTGCTACGAGACGATTTCCATTAGATTCGATTTGATTCAGGAGTCAGCGATCGGTATGAGGGCATATCACGTGATTGGACAGTTGGTAGCGTAACGATTAGAGCGTTGGCCCCGTGATCGAAAGGACGCTGATTTGAATCCCAGTAACGCTAAAAGTACCACTGAGGTAATCATGAGCAAGATACTGTCCCCAAGCACTGCTCCCCAGGCGCTGCACTGGTTGTGGGGCACTGTGTGCTGTGCTGTGGTGTGTTCACAACGACAAATAATCACTTTAACTTCAATTCATATCAAATCACAAAATGTAACTAAAATATCTTTTGACGTCTTTTTTTCCTGAGTAACCACACTTAATAAAAGTTGCGATGAAACCTGCGGACGTCTGTTCACTTGCTTGGCGAGGGACATTACAGTGTGTAGGATGTCTGATCAACGTTTTCATGTTGAATCGATGCTGTGAGCTTGTCGATATTAAATCAGTACATCGATGTGAAGGTGAGGTATTGTTTGTCACGTCGATATGCACCACAACGAAATATGACCTCTGCATTTGACCCATCTGTGAAGGAGCGGAGCCCGGGGAGCACTGCTTGGGGACGGTACCTTGCTCATCAGCACCTCAGTGGTAACTTTACCGGCCCTGGATTCGAACCTGCGCCCTTCTTATCACGGTGGCGAACATCCTAGTGTTACGCCACCAGCTGCGCTTTTTTACATCCGTTACGATACCAATATTTTAAATTTGGACATCTGCTGATACGATACAAATCCGATACAGTCTTTTTTAAACAGAAATACTTGACTTAAATACTGTTTTCCTACTAAAACAATGTAATAATTACACACCCATATGTATATGCTTTGAATTATGAATTATTTATTATTAAAATAACATCTCAAAAATGATCCGTTTAAACGCGGTTCTGTAATTTTGTGACGGTCCCTAAAACCATCAGGAACACAGAGATTGTGAGCGAGAGCTGGCGTTGTTAAGCAAATTAAACAGTGTAATCGCGTGCTTTTGGGGTTGTAGTGTGTTGCGTTGCTTGTTCTGCTCATTGTCATATCAATGTGTAGGAATTAGTGCGAATGTGGAACAATAAACCAGCTTTACCGCAGTAACACGTCCCACGCATAACATGAGCAAATGTGTGAGCACATTTACATCGACTCCATAGATCGGCCCAATTCCACCGATACCCGATCCAGCTGTTTGAGACGCTATCGGACCGATATCCGATCCACGTGTCCATGGTAATCTTGTGCTTTAATGCTTGAACATTCCCGGCTCTGCTTTCAACATATTTTCTCAGTATTGTCTCTCTGCACTAAAACGGCGTTAAAACGTAGCTCTCTGAGAGAATACAAATGAAAATTCAGCCGTGAGACTGCTCCCATCAGTCACGTCTTTTCTGTAGCTATAATTGCTTTGTTCATGTGTTTTCACTTCTATTATCCATTCATTCATTCATTTTCCAAACCGCTGTAATTCCAAATGGGGTCGCGGGGGGACCGGAGCCTATCCCGGCAACTTTCGGGCGCAAGGCGGGGACCAACTTCCGCGTGCAAGGCGCCAACACACCGCAGGGCACACACGCACACAATCACACTCACATTCACACCTTAAGGGCCAATTTAGAGTCACCAATTAACCTACAACGCATGCCTTTGGACTGTGGGAGGAAACCGGAGCACCCGGAGGAAACCCACGTGAACACGGAGAGAGCATGCAAACTCCACATAGAGGGGCCCTACGGCCGTCTACGGGGTTCGAACCCAGGACTTTCTCGCTGTAAGGCGGCAGCTCTAACCACTGCTCCACCGTGCCGCCCCCCACTTCTGTTATGCTTTATGTTAATGTCTTTTGAACTTTTTCAGCTCCTGTCCCAGTGGTCATGCTGGACCTGCAGCCAGGAGGTGATCATTTCGGTCCCGAGGCCTTTGACCAGTCTCTCAGTGAGGTGACGTATTAAAACCAGCTTTTTCATCTCTGTCACTGTTTAATCACGATCGTAAATGGAGGCTCATGTCATGTAACAGTGTGCTGTTCTTTCTGTTGAATGATTTGTTTTGAAGCCACCTCTCGTACTGTTGCACTTTATCGGGAAGTAAAGAGATCCAACACATTATGTAAAGTGAAATAAAGCTGGACAATTACAGTTACAACAGGGGTATAAACTGGGGTTAGGACCTGACAGCTTCATAATCGTGACTCTCACTGCTCATGGCCATGTGTTTGGGTATTAACTCATAAAGCCCCAGACCTTTAGAAGCTGTGTATCTTTTTTTTTTTTAAATTTATTTAAATAAAAACGAAAACCCAAGCTACATGTTTTTATTCTTATATGTGACCCTCCACAGCAAAACCAGTCGCTTGTCGCAACGGAGGTTTCTGAGAAAAACGAGCGTTTATGTTGCGTGGGGTAAAATTTTGGATTTTTAGTTTTTAGTGTGTTGAAACAGTGGAAGGTCTATACTGTACTGTTGTGAATAAATTTCACTGAAAAACTTACCCTTTCCATCCTAAAAACGTGACTTTCTTGAGGTGAGGAATTCAATTCCAGCAGAATGTTAAAAGTTTCTGTTTTGACCGCTCTACTTCAATATTTACGGTAAATCCACTGGTTGACTAGCGTGAAGATATTTCTCCGGAATCCATCTCCGTCTCCCGAGTTCAGTTAACCTAACGCAGGTAGGTTATCCGTGTGGCTGTGAATGCAGCGTAGACTACCGTAAATACAAAAGTAGCCGCGACCGCACCAAGCGTCTGTGAGTGCTACGGCGATAGTCAACTTCAAAGGCAGGTTTCTGCGTTTCTCACTTGGCGTGACAGGAGAAACCCGACTCCTTTGAATGTTGATATCTCAGTCATATGTCGTCCCATTCATTCCATATAGGTATCGTTTTGAAGGTTGATTTATGCCCTTTCATGACAACATAACTCAATTTGCAACAAAATTTGCAACAAGCGACTGGTTTTGCCGTGGAGAGTCACATATTCGTTTCTAAAACCAAAATGAAAAAAAACTGATTTCCTGTTTCCTTTTTTTTATGTGAGAATCAGGTTTTGGAAACAAATATCGAAAAATGTGTAGGTTTTGGTTTTAATTTGTAAATGAGTAAATGAAGGATACGCTGATTCTTTAGCCGTGTTACTTAATTAATTAATTGATGGTTCGTGAGATTTTATAACCGTGCTATAAAATGGGGCGTAACGTAGAGCTGGGGGGCGTAATGGCCTGAAAATAATATTGCATTATTTTAAAGATGTATCGCGATACAGTACAGCCCAGAAATATTTGGACAGTGACACAGTTGTTAAGATTTGGGCTCTGCATGCCACCACATTGGATTTGAAACTAAACAACTGAGATGCAATTGAAGTGCAGACTTTCAGGTTTAATTCAAGGGGTGGAACAAAAATATCCTGTGAAACCTTTAGGAATTGCAACCATTTTTCTACAAAGTCTCCTCATTTCAGGGGCTCAAAAGTGATTGGACTAATTAACATTACCATAAATAAAATCTTCATTTTTAATACTTTGTTGAGAATCCTTTGCAGGCAATAACTGCCTGAAGTCTGGAACTCATGGACCTCACCAAACGCCAGGCCTTTACTGCAGCTGTCTTCTGTTTGTGGGTCTTTCTACCTTAAGTTTTGTCTTAAGTCGCGAACGCCCACACGCTGTGCGTTTACATCACGAAGAATGTCATTTATGCGTTTATACGCATTTACTTCTGTTTTTGTGAACGGAATAACAGAACCAGCGCTGTTTTTCTTCGCAACCAAGTCGTCCGCTTCCATCTCCAATTAACGTCTCCAAAATCGCATGGGTATTCACTTCGCTGTCGCCACGCTCGCTTCCCTCCGGTTCAGCAACAAAACGTGCATGCGCTAGGAGAGTTTGCTGGATGGGCGGGGGAGTGAGCTGTCTGTTTTGAGAGGCCAGAGAAGTTACGCTTGAAGACGGTGTAGATGCTGTCTGTGTAACAGGAGGATTCAGACTCGATGTTTATGACGCTACATCGCACGTGGAACAAACCGAGAGATATTGAGTAGATTCGATATATCGCCCACCCCTAGTGTAACGTTTAGGGCTGTGGTCCCCCAATTGTTTGGTCCCCAAGGGCCAAATTATGTAAAGCAAGTCAGGCTGAGAGCCAACAAATCCACGTCACATCTTGCATGACACGTCAATGTGAACAGTTATTAATAAATTATATTAATAAATAATGTTATTGTTTATTTATTTTTTATTTGGTTTACCTTTATGTAGTATAAAAGTGCTGAAAGACATAACTCTTAGAAATAGTAAGAACAGTGTCTGTTTTATTGACTTACAGTTTTTATTTTTATTTTATTAAATGAGTTGCTTTTTGGCCTTTCTGGAGGAGAACTACGTTTTTGTGCATGACGGCGTTCCATATGAGAGGCAATTAATGTAATTATAAATGCGTAATTACTTTCGTTTTGTGCACGGAATTACTGTGAAATAATTGCACATACAGAGGAATGAATATAATGTCCGGTAAGTTCAAAGTCTGTCATCGTTAAGATTTCACTCACGCTTAATGACTAGCGGAGACGTCAACCCACCGACGTTGAGATCGCTAATCACGGGTGGCCATAGGAAGCACACGTCTGTTTACGTTTGTTGCCAATATGACATGAGGGGCCGGATATATCGCTTGTTCGGGCCGGATCCGGCCCGCTATCTGGGGACCACTGGTTTAGGGAGTTGGCCCTGTGATCAGAAGGTCGCCCGTCTTAAGTCCCGGACCGGTAAAGGTACCACTGAGGTCATTATGAGCAAGATACTGTCTCTAAGCGCTGCTCTCAGGGCACTGCCAAAAAAGCTGCTCCTTCACGGATGGGTCAAAAGCAGAGATCGCATTTTGTTGTGTTCTGAGGCGCGATCACAATGTCAAATAATCATCACTCACGTTAAACCTTAAAATGTAACGAAAATAATGTCTTCGTCGTGTGTGTTGTTCTTTTGTCTTTTAGAGCGCTCGGCAGTTAGCCTTCCTCTACACGGTCCTGCAGCTGGACCACCAACCATCTGGACCAAAAAGGAGGGAGACGATGAAATAAATCCAGCAATAAAATCTTACTGTTATAGATAGTATGCGTTTAATGCATCACATAACATGGATTGTGTATATTATGTAAAAAATGTATTATTTTGTAAATAACAAGTCAATTTTCTCCCCAAAAAAAGTGATATTCTTTTATTTAGCGTACAAATCATACAAGAAAGCTGATGAGCTTCACAATCATGCCTAAATTCATTCTCAGCACTTGTACAAAATATCCAGGGCGCTCATATAGCAGGCCTTCTCCGAAACGTAACACGCGTTAGCGTGGCCGGGGTGAAAGCGCGTACTGGTGGAGTACTCCAGCAGCAGTCCCTGTCCCTTAGAGGTTGTGATTTTGGATTTAGGGAAGCTCTTCTGCTCCGTTTTAAGCGTGCTGAAGCGGACCTTCAGCTGATCTGGCAGCTCATTCATGGCGGAGAGATTTGTTTCGGTGTCCTGTCCGAAATTGAGGACCACCAGGAAGGCCCGGTCCAGGCCGTCCAGCTCTCGCAAGAAGACAAAGACGTTCGCGTCGGCCCAGACGTAGCAGAGCCAGCCTCGAGCCATCACCACCTCCTCCTCTCGGAACAGACTCAGAGCTCTGTACTGCGAAAGCGCTGAGAACGGATCGGCCTTTTGGACCTGCGGAGACACAAGTTTGCGCTTGGTGAGCGCCTGGAGAAAACGCGCGAACACGGGATGGAGCGGGCGAAAACTACTCAGAAAGAGCCCATGGTCATCCCAGGGATCCAACGCAGGACCTGGTGGCTGTGAGGCGACGGCGCTATCCACCCGTGCTTTATTCAGTATGAAATGCTCTAGGATGCTGTAAAAATGAATGTCTTGGGGGTTGATAAGACGTACCTCAACGTTGACGGTTTCAAAGTTTGGACCGATGTCCAGCCAGGTGCCGTTGAGACTATCGCTGAAGCCGGCGTTGAGGCCGCTGCTCCACTGCATGGGCGTTCTCTGAGGATCCCGGGTCATATTCTGGGTTTACAAAAAAAGGGTGTGCAGTTTAGGCTTGAGTTTTTATAAGGACAAGGGGAAATGCTGGGGTCACGGGGTCCGGAGCCTATCCCAGGACTACGGGGGCGAGGCAGGGACCAACCACAGGTCACACACACTCACACAAACACACTCATAGCCACCTCATCGCGCCAGTTTAGATTAACCAGTTATCCTATAGTGCACGCTTTCGGACCCAGAGAAAACCCACGCGAACACGGGGAGAGCACACAAACTTCACACAGAAAGGCTCAACGGCCGACCCGGGGATCGAACCCAGAAACTTCATGCCGTAAGGCGAGAGCGTTAATCACCACATCACCGTGCCGCCCTCCCTATTTGCACTTAAATGCAGCGGTCCTCAGCAAAATGAAGTACGAGTGGACAACGCTAAATACAGATAAACACTAAGGGTGTAATGATACATTAATTTACTCTACATTGATACACAGATTCAGTGATCTATGAGTCCATAGCATCGGACCACAATCATAACACCACTCAGACATTACACATATTGAACGTCACTTGTAACGCTTTCTTACTTACTGGATCGAACTTTCCAAAAGGATCCTGGATAACAGATATATTTACGTTCTCCATCCCAATTTCTTCTCCATAGTATGTGGTTGGTGTTCCGGGTAACGTTAACAGAAGCATGTTTATAACTCGAACGTATTCCTGACCGGTCCTGGAGCTCATGCGTGGCTTATCATGGTTGCCCACCTGTGTAGAAAAACAGCTTGTCAAAGACTAGGAGCTGTAGACTTCAGCACAGACTGAGTGATTTTGTGTAACACTCATATGTGACCACGGCAAAACCAGTCGCTTGTCGCAACGGAGGTTTCCGAGAAAAACGAGTGTTTATGTTGCGTGGGGGAAAATTTGGGATTTTTTGTTTTTAGTGTTTTGAAACAGTAGAATCTCCGGAATCCATCTCCGTCTCCCGAGTTCAGTTAACCTAACGCAGGTAGGCTATCCGTGTGGCTGTGAATGCAGCGTAGGCTACTGTAAATGCAAACGTAGTCGGGACCGCACCAAGCGTCTGTGAGTGCTACGTCGAGAGTCAGATTTCTCCGTTTCTCACTTGGCGGGACAGGAGAAACCCGACTCCTTTGAATGTTGATATCTGAGTCATATGTCGTCCGATTCATTCGGTATAGGTATCGTTTTGAAGCTTGATTTATGCCCTTTCATGACATAAACATAATAACTAAATTGAAAATTTGCGACAAGCGACTGGTTTTGCCGTGCAGAGTCACATATTAGCCGTTTTGGGGTGCGTTCCCCATAAGCTTAGTTGTAACTTACATAGTGTACATTAGCAACTAACATAGTGTTGCTAACATAGCTAGCAATATGTTAGCAACTATGCTTTTAGGAAACACACCCCTGGGTAACAGTGTCTTACAAATGCTGTAAATGTAAATAATTAAATCAATCCTGTGACGACTCACCACCCAGTTTGGCCATTTCCCCCTAGGCATATGTGACATCCACAGGTCCACCAGCTCCTTGGCTTTGGTTCCAGACAGGTCATCAGGGAGGTACAACAAATAGAAGTTAAAGGGAATGTCGGCTTCTCTGACGAAGTGTGTTCCGTAGTACATCATGGTTTTCTCAATCTCTTCATAGTCATAACACTCGGTCACCATAAACCTGGGACAGATAAGGACATCAACTGTAAATCAAATAGTATATAGAAAGGTGTTTGGAAGAAGTAGGGAACGATACATTGAACTACATCGCTACATGGATTTAATGATAAATGAGCCCATAACTTTGATCCAAAATAAAAGTATTGATTAGATATCATACATATTGTGACGTCCCTCGCTAAGTAAGCGTGTAGACTTTGCCTGGTTTCATGAGAGCTCTTATTAAAGCGTGATAACACGCATTACTCTGGGTTGTAGTTCAAGAATAAAAAAGCGAATGATGTTATTTGTTGCTTTTTGTGATGAATAGAAGTGATTGTGTTAAATTTGAACTAGATATCGATTGCTCCTGAATTGAATCCAATCGAAATTGTATCATAATATCATCAGACATCGATTCGTTGCCCACTGAATCGATATAAAATGAGACACCCCTAGTTACCGGTAGCGTCCTGGTTCTCTGCTGTATTCGTCCAAGACGTTCCTCCATCCTCGGAGGATGTCGTGCAGGCCCACTTGAGTGTAAGTGTAGTCATGGTACAGCTCAAACTCGGTGTTCACAGTCTCCTGTTTCACATAACATAGGCACAAAAAAAGAATGGTGTGTTTCACACATGTTAATGTTTCACATCCAGATTTTACAGACCCTCGTTCAGTGTTCAGGTCAAAACGTATAGCCTAGATAAGGCTCCCGGGGAAAATACAGTAATGGAGGACTTTTTATCCTGCTATAAGGTTGCCCGTTTGCACTACAAAGGTCTCCGGTTCCATTGTAATCACATAGCCTTAGTATAAGTAGAACAACCAGCTTGTAAAATCCAGAGAAATATGCACCAGTAATCTCCTAACTATGCAGTGAGAAAAAAGGCTCACACAATAGCCTTCCTCATCCGAGAGCTTTCCAAAAATATTTCTGACTTTTTAAAAATGTTAATGCAGGCTGGTTAACAAAAGAAGCGATAATTACATAATTCCGTGAAATAACAGTTTTTACATGAAGGTAAAAAAGTATGATTTAAAAAGGAAAAAGGGTTTAAGTCCATCTAAAAACTCCTAACTCCTGCTCAGAATTGTAGTAAAGCCCCATCCTGGTATTAAACTGGATAAAGATCATAGCTGGACTCATGGTTTGAACAGAACAAAGTGACTCACAGGGGGTTGATTGGGGTCAACTTGAGGTTCATTCCGCAAATGTGTAGCTTCGAGCATGTGCTTGATAGCATCCATGCGGAACCCGTCCACCCCCTTCTTCAACCAGTAATGAATGACGTCCTGGTGAAAAAAGAAGCAAAATCATCAACAAAATAGTCTACAAAAATATCTTAATACATATGTATACATGAAAATATAAATATGCAGCAGTCTGAAGATTGCGAATCTCTGGCTGCTGAAATCTAATAGATGGATGGATGGATGGATAGATGGAAGGATGAATGGAAGCATGGATGTATGGACGGAAGCATGGATAGATGGAGGAATAGATAAGAGTATAGAAAAAAAAAAGTATAGAAAGATGGAAGGACGAATGGATGGATGGATGGAAGCATGGATGAATGAATGGAAGGACAGATGGATGGATGGATGGATGGATGGATGGAAGATGAATGGATCAATGGAAGGATGGCTGGGTGGGTGGTTGGAAGGATAGAAAGAAGGATAGAAAGATGGAACCATGGATGAATGAGTAGATGGAAGTGTGGGTGGGTAGATGGAAGGAAGGATGGATGGATAGGTGGAAGCATGGATGGATGAGTGGATGGAAGAGTGGATGGAAGGAAGGATGGATGGATGGGTAGAAACGTGGGTGGGTGGATGGGTGGGTAGGGGGAAGGATGTAAGGATGTATAAATTGATAGATGTAAGAATGGATGGATAGCTGGAAGGTTGGATGGATGGATGAGTGAGGAAAGAGAGGCAGGGTGACAAAAATAGTCAGACAGAGAGGAGAGGGAGAGAGAGAGAAGAAGGGAGGGAGTGTGAGATGTGTCAGAAAAAAGCAGTGTGAAAAGACATCATCATATTATTTAATAAATATAAACTGCATCTATTTGTTTCCTCCTCGCCATTGCTGCCTTGCAGAAGTTTGGCATGTGCCAGCTTGCAGCTCGGCCAGTCGGCACAACGCCCGAACGACACACTGTAGTCCAATGAGCCGGGAATAAAGAGGCTACTGTGACTTGCCCCCACTTAAAATGCACCTGAGAAGATGGCAACCCGTGGGGCATTACGCAACACGCTCCTCATTCATCCGCTGCCAGGGCTCTCGCTCCCTCTCTTACCTGGCCTTTCACAACAAGAACATGTTGATCTAAATGGTGTCTCTCTCATCTAGACCCTACAGCATCCTACGACTTTGGCCTTAATGTTCACCGTCATGCAGGTGGTTGTGTCTGATTACCGTCATCTCCTTCACAACGTCGGGATTGCGGAAGTTGAGATCCGGCTGCTCCTTGAGGAACTGGTGAAAGTAGCACTGACCTCGGACTGGGTCATAGGTCCAAGTGGAGTTTCCAAATACGCTCACCTGACAGGGGACAGAGAATTAAAGCTGAGAAATTGTAGGTTTCAAACGTAGGTTGATGTGCATATAAATATTTAATAAAAGTGATCCTAAAGAGACATGCACCACTTTAAAAGATCATTTTTGTGTCGCATTTGGAGCGGGGATTAACATACCCAGTTATTAGGTGGTATTCCCTCAGTGCAGTTCACCCATATATAGAAGTCTGAATAGTATTCAGTGCGGTTACGGCTGAGCTGAAACCACTTGTGTTTATCGCTTGTGTGGTTAGGGATGTAGTCCATAATCAGTTTGAGCCCTGTGAAAAAACAGGAAATAATACTCATGTCTTCTTCTTCTGCTTCTTGTAAATAAAACGGAATAGTTCGCAGTGAATCTCTATGGATGCTCACCCATGCTGTGCATGCTGGCCAGGAGGTCTTCAAAGTCAGCCATGGTTCCAAACAGAGGATCGACATCCCTAAAGTCTTCCACATCATAGCCAAAGTCCCTCATGGGAGACTTGTAGAAAGGGCTGATCCACACTGCCTTGATGTTAAGGTACTGGAAATGGTGCAGTTTCTCTTTAATACCTGGACACAAGCACGGGTTGACTGCTCGGCGAATGCTTATATATTCCATAAATGTAAAAAAAATTAAATTATTTTTTCTATTTATTATGATTTTGCTATCATTTTAGATACTGTATATGTACATTGTTGGGGAAGATTACTTTTAAAATGTATTCCATTATAGAATACATGCCCTAAAATGTAATTTGTAACATTCTGTTAGATTACTCAATGTGAGTAACATATTCTGAATACTGTAGAACTGAGAACTGTATAAATGTGGCAATCACACCCTTCACATTCCGCCCTCTTCTTTTAACGTGCAGCGTTGTCTGAATTTCCAAAAAAGAAATGCGTTTCTGCCCTGGCTCTGTGGTGCTGGCTCCAGCTCTGACTCCTTCATTGTGTGACTGTGGAAACTTACGTTAAATGGACGTTTACATTAGAATCTTTAACTTCTGGTAATGAATGGAGTTGCCGAAATTTATTAGAGAGAGGATAAACATGTGAAACAGAACAATACTGTCATGTAATCCATTATTTTTAACCAGGTAACATTATTCCTATTACCATCTATTTAAATTGTAACTGTTAGAGCAGCGTTTCCCAAACCCAGTCCTGGCGAACCACTGCTCTGCACAGATTCAGTATTTCCTGCACCACCGCACGCTGATCCTACGTTGCTAATTAGCTGATCAGTAGTATCAGCTGTGCTGTGAGTCGGGAAACTCAAGTCTGTGCAGAGCATTGGTTCGCCAGGACTGGGTTTGGGAAATGCTGTGTTAGAGAATACAATTACCCATAATTTGTAATCTGAATACGTAACATTGTTAACGCTGTGTATGTATCTGTGAAATATTCTTTCTATCTCTCTGCCAATCTTGATTATATTTGTTTAGTATAGTAGTTATCTGGAAGCATATCTTTATTTCCATCTTATGTCTTTATAAAGTCCATTTAGTGTTTTATTACATGCATAATTGTGACCATCAGCTAAGAGCAGACTGGTTAAATATTATATGGCGTTAAACTGCAGGGCTGCATAACAACAGGTAAGCAAGTGTCAGTGAGTGTATATGTTACAACTACTGTAAAATATACAGAGAGAAAGACGGACACTTGCTCTACTGTCATTCTGCAAGCCTGCATATATATATAAAAATTATAGGAAGTTTCCAAAGAGCAACCAACACGGAATATGTGTGGTAGAAAACAAGTGGCTTAAAGCAACAACCTGTACTAAATAATATTTACATTTAGCTTTTAGAACATCTGCTCAGCCTGATCAGTGTTGAATTCACCGCAACCAGCATTTAAACACGCTCTTATCCAGAACCACTTACGATGGTGGTGCCGCAGTGGTCGGAGTATCTTAAAAAACTGTGTGAGTGACCATAAGACTGGGGGTTCAACTCCCAGGAGGGCCTAAAAACACTGGTAGGGTCCCTGAGCAAGACTCTAAAAGTTGTTCCAGGGAAATGGAGGAAGATTTACAGCATTTTTCCGACCTTCTCAGAATAAGGCTGACTTCCTAATTACGGGGACAGTCTCCTTGGAGCAACCTGGGGTTAAGGGTGTTGCTCGGGGACTCAGTGGTGGTAGTGCTGGACATTTTACAACCAAGAACAGAGGCCATCACGAACCATCATATTGCGCCAGGTCATTATAAGACAGCTGTTAGTGCTGCTTGTGGACACAAGCTTCCAGAATTACCTTTGAGGTCTCCCACCCCGTCGGAGTCGGAGTCCTTGAAGGAGCGCGGGTAAACCTGGTACACCGGCGTGGTTTGCCACCAGCTGAGGCAGCGAGGCGACAGCACGATGACGCTGATGGTCAGCGCTATGAGGGCCAGTGCGCAGGCGATGGTCAGCCAGAAGAGGATCTCTCTCGGGAGCCGGTAGCGAGCTTTCCCCGAGTAAAGCAGCAGAACCTCTCTGGGCATCCCGGCGTAGGGCTTCACCTGCTTGTAGGCGCTGTCCTCCGCACACGCAACGCTCACCTCCTGCTGCTGTCTGTCACTCGGCTTGTCGAGCTCCGGGTCCTCTTCGAATCCCGCGTTCTCGACGCCTTCCTTCAGCTCCATGCCCGAGTCTTTATTGGCTTTGCCCAAACTCATTATTAAATGTTTGTTTGGGGGGTTTTTTGTTGTTGCTGTGACTAGTTAACGCGACGGCGCTGCTGCTTCTTCTCCGCCCCTGCCCGAGTGAAGTGAGGCGGATGAGGACGAGGTCGGCTTTTATAAGGCTGCTTGCTGATGGTCCCGAGTCCATAGGGCACAAGGTACTAAGTTTACTCCAGCTTCACGTTTTCGGTCACGTTTTAAAGTTTCAATCTTTATTCCCTCGACTTCCACACTGACTAACCTTCACATTAACCCCAATAACAAAAAACACTATTCTTTTCGTTTCTCCAAAATGTTCTTTTAAAGCATATTACTCACCAGGATGGATCCTTATATTCAAAAGTGCCCACAAAGCCACACAAATTCGACAACACGTTTAGCTGAGATTATTTCTTTGACTCCCATCATTAAATATAAGTAATACCCACATGCCTGACTTCAACTTAAGCTAGTAAAACATTTTCTCTCTTTAAGTCATTCAAAATTGCTAGTATTTTTCCCATTAAAAAGAGCGTTTTTGCTTATGAGGACTAATACTCATATACACAAAAATGTACTTGCAAAATCTGACATATTTCTGAGGCAATACTGACTCCCATAAATAGTAGAGCCGAGCGATTCATGACTCACCCGGGTGAATCACCCGGATCCATTAAATAACTCGAATCTGAAGTCTTCATTAACCCGAATCCATCGAGACCTACCAACACCTTGACTAAAACACATACCTCTTATAATCATTTCAAACTCATTACAAGATCAACACAGCCATAGTACCAAGTAGCAGAGTAGCTAAAATGTCATAACGGTTCGTTTGCACCACCACAGTCAAAAGAGGGATCCTTAGAACTTCTTACAGAGTTGAATCCTCTTTGTAGACTACGGGACTCGTGTCAGTCGAATCAGTAGCGCGGCGCGAAGCACACATTCATGAGTGAATGCGCCGGTTAACTTCCTCTAGAGCGGGAAACATACAGCCGAATCTGAATCGCTCAAACAGGTGGGTTAGCGCTCCTCGAAGCACACATTCATGAGTGAATCCGCCGGTTAACTTCCTCTAGAGCGGGAAACATACAGCCGAATCTGAATCGCTCAAACAAGCGGGTTAGCGCTCCTCAAAGCACATACAGTCATGAGTGAATCCGCCGGTTAACTTCCTCTAGTGCCTCTTGAAAATAAATATTTGCCACTCTGGTAGCCTTGTCTTGACATTTTGTCATTTATTTGAAAGTGCATTCATTCTCATCACAAGCCATGTATACTTCTATGAAAAACAATTCAGTTGGCGATTTGGCAATACTGACTCAAATGACTCGCACAGCCGGATCAATTTAGTCAGTGACTCAGAGGGAGCCGAATCCTAAAAAGGAGCCGAATAGTATAGCTCTAATTAATAGATGTAAATAATAATACAGCTAACCCTAATCCCAACCTTATTATTAAGTAACTAAAAAAAACTGGCCCTCATATAGAAAAATGTCCTCACAAAGCCACAAAAAATATTTTAGGTCCTCAAAATCACTTAAAAGCACAAACAAAACACTGCAATATCCTGTAATATTTATGAGTTGTTTCCATTAGTAAAATGTAACTTCTAAATACTGTATATGAATGAACACATGCTCCAAAAGGCATGTGCAATATAACATATGTAGATATTAGAATATCCCTTTCCTGCTGTACACTAATATGAAACTGTCGTATTTGATCACACTTAAGTTGATGTTTTTATCCAGATTTTTATCCCGATTAACATTTCTTATTTTTAGGGTCAGGCTCCGTGGAGCAATTTAATCATTGAGGCCTAAGTGCTTGGAGTGTAACACTTTCAACCTGCATTATGAAAGTGGTGAAAGGAAAAAAAAAAATCAAGAACCACAGAGAGAGTGTATGACAGCACAGACTTCACTTGGAACATTAGCTGTCCCCTTAAGTTCAATTTGTTTGGTTACATATGAACACAGGAATGGAACTCGAGTACGCACCAGAACAACTGATCCAAGATCATCTAAAGGAGATTTTCTCAGGCCAGTTTCAATCAAACTGTGGAGTGGTTAGTGTGAGGTGAGAACGAGACCAAATCCAGCAGAAGAAAAGACAAGCAAAAACAGACTTTTACGGGTTGTATTGTGGCAGACAGATTGCAAGTAGATGTTAAAATGAGTGGTGTATTAACTTGTACCAGTGTCAAAGTGCAATGCCTTATTGAAATCTGGCCAAACAGCTGTATAGCTACACAGTTTGAAGAAACAAACAAAAAAAAGCACAACTGCAAACTAGCCAATAAATAAATATTCCTATCAAACCTATCTGCCAGGTATCAACAGAAAAATTGTAAGTGCACATCTTCTGTCTGGGGTTCAAAAGAATGCTTAGTTTAAAGAATGAACATTAACATAGGAAGTTCACTTCCCATATATCTGAAACAGCACAAAACAAGCAGTATAATATTCCCTGTGATTCCAAACCAAGTCTGAACATCCCCATAGTCATTCATGGGCTCAGCAAAAGACATCATGAATCAACAGACATAGTACTGTAAGATAAATGACTGATCATTTTAGCGAGGGTGAATGAGTAATTATTTTGTCATTGTGAACACACCACATCATAGCACACAATGCACCACAACATTAGACCCACCTATGAAGCACTGCATGTCAGCTTCCCCCTGCTCCATCACAGATGGGTCCAATGCAGAGGTCACATTTATACAGTTACAATTTACAGTTATAAATTGACAGATTAGTCAATTATTTTACAGTACCCTACAATTTAAAATAACATTCTTTTAAATTGTTAGATTTCTTGCTGAGACTGTGCTATATCAGTAAGTACTGAGGGTAGCAGGGGAATCTTGCTTACTCATAGCACTGTGCTGTGGTGTGTTCACAATGACAATCACCCAATTTCTCACTCTCACAAAGCCCAATGGACTCAGCATGTGTACTGCGTTCAGCACTGCAAAGAAACTTGTGTACCAGCTAAATCATCATTCCCCTGCTACCCTCAGTAGTTACCGATATAGCACAGTCTCAGCAAGAAATATATAACATCATTTAAAAGAATGTTATTTTAAATTGTAGGATACTGTAAAATAGTTGACCAAAATCTGTCAATTTATAACACAAACCAACTCTAATACTCAAGATTAAAGAGACGAAGGACATGAAGTTCAGTTAGACAAAAATTTAACTCAAGTCTGTACAGAAACTTGGACAAAAGTTCATCATTAGTCAGTCCATATTTTGGTTCTACAATTTAAAAATGAAGAAAAAATAAAACACATTGTTCTTGTGGCATGTGAGAATCATTTATCAAGTACCTTACTGCAGATGTTTAATAAGTGCAAATTTTCCATCAACAATAGAACAGTCTAAAAGGTAAAAGGGCTCCAATAACTATTTTTACATAAGGGTTTAGTCACTGGAAGAGAGGAGGAGGAGGAGGAGGCGACTTTCACTTGATCTTTATTGTTCTGCTCGATTTCACCTTTTGAGTTCTCATGAAATTAGCAACAGTTTCTGCAGTCGCTCATGATGCAAAACAGCATCACACTTGTATCCCGAGTGAAAATAATGAGTTTTACTGTAAAGCTTGTATTTTCACGTTCAGCTAACCAAAACAAAACCCACACCATTGTACAATATACTCTGAAGAAATACAGAAAAACAAAAGAG
Organism: Distichodus sexfasciatus; assembly: GCA_032718565.1. NCBI lineage: Eukaryota > Metazoa > Chordata > Actinopteri > Characiformes > Distichodontidae > Distichodus > Distichodus sexfasciatus. The sequence goes on along the minus strand of JAVGVS010000433.1, from coordinate 77,406 downwards.
TAAAACAAAAGGCAGGTTGTAGCAAGAGTTCCGTTTTTTTTTTCCCATTCCGAAAGTGAAAACTGAGGAAAAGAAGGCAGAGCTATGGTACAGAGAGAAATGGAGGATAAAAGTAGTGTGGCTTTTAAGTAGGGCACCAACGTTCCCTTTTAGCCTACAAACACACCCAGCAACGTTTTTTTGGGCCAGCCAGGTTACTGAAGAAGCCGATATAACTTGTACAATCTTAGTATGTTCAAAGTAATAACACTTCATTCTTAATGTCAGCTACACGCGCGCATACACACCAGTCATTCCCACGTCACATGCCACCTGCAGGAAGCCATCCCTTACAGTTGGAGGCACTGCATAAAGTGATTATTTTTAGGGTGAGAACATTTTTGCACAAAGAACAAGAGCCATTTTGTATTCGGAGGTATCTTTTAACTCTCAAAAATAAATACACTGTCGTCTTTCCCTTTAACTTAAATATGAAAAACTCAGTTAGACACGCTTCAGGTGGTAAATGTTGACGATTACTTGTTCAAAAGCTTTTTCTTGTATTATACACTGTAAAATGAGTTAAAAGCCACAGCTGAATATAAAATGGCTGCTGTTTCTTCACAACAAATTTTCACTTTGCCAAAACGGCAGCGGCTCCAATGCTGGCGTGACAGTGATACTGATCCCCAGTGTTCTGACGACGAACGACTCCGACAGACCTGTTTGCACATCTATTGCTTCTCAAACAGAAAGCCATAAACAACACCATACTCAAGGAGGGGGCAAAAAATATATATAGGAAATTATATATATATTTATATATTTTCTCTGTATATATTCTAGATTCTCTGAAACAGCAGGATTAAAAGCTTATAGTGACCAAATGAAGTTGGAAAACCGTAGGGAGCGTTGAAGTAATATTGATGCAGTTTCTCACCAGAAATGTCTATCAGAGCACACAGGGTTTGGGGGAAGTGGGGGGGTCTGGGCAGAAGGGGAGGGCTGTAACGGGGAAAAAAAACAAAACCAAAAAAAGCCGTCAAAAATCCAAACCTTTTCCACACAGGTTATGTAGTAACATAGAAATTCCTCCAAAACATTTTTCACATGCAACTGTCAAAGGAAATCTGATTAAAGCCAGTGATGGTCCGTCACAGCCCCACCAAAAAATAAAAAATAATAAAGTCGAGGGGCAGAAGTGGTCTCGTATTTGCCCAAAACCGCTGTCTTGTGCCCGGGGTAAGGTGTGTTTTTGAAACTGCAACGCAACTAGCCCCTAAGTTTCCCCACCTGCGTTTTTTTTCCCTTAAAAAAAAAGGCACAACAGCACTTAAGGGGTGCGATCATCGCCCCAGACACAGTTTCAACAAGAACAACGACAACCACAAGGAAGAAAAAAAAAACCATCGGTTTTTATTGTTTGACGTGAACTTTGTTTCGAGACGTATTGTCTAATGCTAAAGTTCTTCACTTTCCCTTAGCAAACAAACAAAAAAACACAAAAATAAGGTGTTTGCAGTCCTTCTGGGTGGACTGTGTTCCATTTCCCGGTGTACTCATCACAACCGAATGCTCAATTAAATCCCACGGTTTCACAGAAAGAAGAAGGAAAAAAAAAAAAAGATGAAGTGTGTCTTCCAAACGGAGGGATCCTTTATGGGGACAGGCGCTTGGCTTGGGCAGCTACCAGGGGTCCTCCAGGTCTGCACCATTCTATAGAGAAAGCACACAGACAGGCAGCACAAGGAGGTTGAGAGTGAGATTTAAAGCTTGTCAAATATAGCACGAATACAGTCAGAATGACACTTTGAGGGGCTCTACAAACTCTACGTTCCATGCCACTTCATGACCTACAACAGCTTACAGAAAGAACTGAGACTTTACTGTGCTGAACATGAGACTTCAATGGAGTAGGTTCCTGCCCATAAATCAATGACAAATAACTGAAATAACTGATGCATTTATGGCATTCATCAGACGCTCCCTAAGATCAACTTGGAGTTAGGGTTCTTGCTCAAGGTCTTAGTGGTGAATTTAGGCTGTCCTGTGAGCAGAAATTCCAATCTTATCGTCAGCAACAGAAGTCGACCGATACTGTTTTTTTTTAATGAACGATATCGATACCGATTATTGCTAGTTAACGGGGCCGATGACCAATATTTGGAACCGATATGCAAAAAGAAAAGAGAAAATCTGTTAAAACTTTGAATTCCAAACACCAAGTTCAGCTGAAACTCTCCTTTCCTCCTCTTCTCCTTCTGGGAGCTCCACGCTGTGCTCGTATGTGAGTGTGGTGTGAGTGACAACAAGGCTTCAGCGTTGATTGGCTGCTACTCGTGTGACACATAGCCAATTTAGAGACTGTTGTGGGCGAGACATTAAATCAAGCAGCGAGTCGAGAGCAAACGGCAGAAGAGACGAAGAGACGGCAGTGGAGCCACAGTAGCGCACCTTGTAATGACTTAATATCGGTGATGGTCGAAATTAAACACTGATACCGATAATCAGCAAAATGCCTAATGTCGGTCCCCGATAATCGGTCGACCCTTAGTCAGCACCACGGGGTCGTTGTTCAAATTACCGTCCCACATGCAAAAACTAAAATCTCTTAATTTGAGAATTTGCTCCGACCTTTAATTCATGGCATCCGGCTGCAAGTGCACCTCCTCAGCCACCGCATGTTGCCTTGTGTTCACCACACAGTGCCTGGAGTTCTGCCAAAAGTTCAGTTTGTATTTACTACATATTTGCAGGATTTAATAGATACTTATACATCAACTTCCATTTGCCTAATTACAGGGACGGTCTCCCTGGACCCACTTGCTGAAGGGCTCAATGCTGACGGTAGAGTGGAAATGGATTTGAACCTATGACCTCTTGGTCTACAGGTGAGTACTCTACCGCTAGACTACTTTTTTGCTCTGCTCTTCTCTCAGCAGGAAGACTGTCACGTAAAAGGATTCTGATTGCATGAGGAAAGAGACTGGTGCGTTAGACAAAAATGAAACTATTGGCAGAACTCCAAGAACCATGTGTGGTGAACACCAGGCTCTGCTCCTCACCTGACTACATGGCGAGCGCGGAGAAGCCTCAAAGACACGTCTTCTGATTGTGGATTATTCATTTAAATGCGCCTCATAAACGCTGTTTTACTGTAGAGGTCTTCAGCAGTTTCACGGACCCCATTATTATGTTTTACAGTAACTAGGAATTAAGTTCTAAAAATGGTCACAAATGGTCATTCTGGATTATTTAGACTAGAGCCTAAAAATATTGTGATATTGTAAAGTTATATCGCGATACACAATATAGGTCTGTAACTCAATACATTCTCTCAGCTATATTGTGAGTACAACGCTGGTGATTTATTCACTAAAACATGAGTCGTGTCTGTAGTAAAAGGAAAGATTTTACAGAACTGAAGCGTTTTTGCGAGTGCCGGTGTTCCAGATGAGAGTCGCGAGTGCCCACAGACAGCGTGTTTACATCGTAACCAATGTCATTTACTTCCGTTTTCGCGCTTGTTTCCCTTTGCTTCTAGAACAAAACGCACATGCGCTAGGAGAGTTTTCTGGATGGGCAGGAGAGTGAGCTGTCTGCTTTGAGAGGGAAGCGAAATTCGAAAGGGAAGTACATGCTGTTTATTTAGCAACAATAACGTGAGGATTTGTAGATGTTCACAATATAATCATTTGCTACATCGTACGTGGAACAAGCCGAGACATATCAAGTATATTCCGTATATCGCCCACCCCCAGACTGGACTAACAGGCGAAAAGGCCTCCCGAATTCAAATCTACCCACTCCACAAAGTGCAAAAATTAAACGGCTTCGGTATTCACTGTATCTGCTTCTCAGTCTGCATGTGAAAAGGTTTTCCTGTTCAGCAAAAAGGTCTCTGGACGTTTCAAGACATGACATTTTTACATTTTCAGCTCCTCCAGAACTAGTGAATACTGCAACTCTCATCTAAACGCACCTAAATCAGCCGAGTCATACTGGGGCAAACTTGAATCCTCGCTAAAGGGAACAATTAGGTTTTAAACTTACCAAATGAAACAGGAGGGCTGCGTTAATCAAAAAGTGAACACAGGATTAGAAAAGGCTACGGCGTGTTTATGTGCCGTGGCATAAATAAAACACAAAGTGGCTGCAGTGTCACTGGTGGTGATACAAACATGAAACTCGATATCTCAGGGTCGCACTGCTTTGTTTATTTAAGGCAACTATGAGTTCAGAACAGATGCACCAAGTAAATGAAGGTGTCTAAATAATGATGAACTAGGCATGGGCCGGTTTCCGCTATACCTGTATACCGTGGTTTCAAAGCTTCCTCAATACCGCCTGTTTTTTAACGCCTTGACAAAGACAGAAAGTGAACGTCTCCCCATATGGCAGGGGTGTCAAACTCAAATACACAGTGGGCCAAAATTAGAAACTTGGACAAAGTCGCAAGCAAGCCTTGATATTTCCCGAAAAAAACGGAAAAACCTTCTCGATTGTAGACTTCTCTTCACATATAACGATGAACCTTTTCATATGTAAACAAACTTACGTTTTGCTCAAACATTAAATTTGGAACAAGCAAAGGTTGATACTATAAACACGTGAAATGTCCAATAAAAGATATCTGTGGCATTCATTTCTTAAATCAAATTAAACGAAAAAAAAAGCGCAGAGCATTCTGGGATTTGTAGTAATAGCAGTGCACGCGTTGTCTACCGGCAGGCCAGCTCTAGTACATATTTGCTATTAACTCGTGGGCCAAATATAATTACACCGCCTGAGTTTGACATCTATGCCATATGGTGTGAAGTGTAGATCGACACTCCCGCTCTGGTTGACGCCAGCTGTGCGCGATGGCAGACGGAGCAGACCCCACCCCCAACCCCTCACTCTTTGCTAAATTCAAGGTAAAAGGCTTGAAATAAACATTAGCAATCTGCTACTAAAGTTAGCACGTCTGGCATTGGTGAAGTAAATACTACAGGTTTGCTACCAAGCTTAGTTTTTACTAGGGATGCACCAAGACCACTTTTTCACAAACCGATACGAGTACGAGTATTTTTATTTGTGTACTTGCCGATACCGAGTACCGATACCGATACTTCTTAGATTCTTAGATGTAGTTAATTGGGAGGCAGATTTTATTTTCTCCTTTGCAGATTATAATAAGTAGGGATGCACCGATACCATTTTTTTGAGACAGAGTATGAGTACCGATATTATTTTTAGGTACTCACTGATACCCAGTACCGATACCTATGTAGGTCTGTTATTAATAACAATGACGATAATAGTAGAATTTTTTTTTTTTTTTACCAATATCAATTACCGTATTTCCCCAACGATAAGCCGCCCCATGTTATTAGCCGCGACGTTACTGAATTTACCAATCTGAAGTGAAAGCATCTACGTCATTTGCCACGCCCCTGAGGTCTTTGCGACTCTATAGTGACATACATTCACTCCGTGTGGCCGGCAGCGACGTGCGACGTACAGTCAAGTGTGTGAATGGGTTATTTCGGCGTGGAACAACGTGAAACCAGAAAGCGTACAGAATGGTTTTCACAAAGCCGAAATCCTTCCTCCACCTACAAGCCCACCAGCAGCACAAGCAGCGTCTGCAATATCTGAGAGCGATACCGGTGACGAAAGCGTGTCCAACATCGGCGACAGCAAAGCAGCACAGGTCACAGTCGAGTAGTTCGGCGACGATGACGTTTACCGATCTGATTTTGAAGGATTTGAAGATACGCCTAATAATTTTTACGTTGCAGTGTTGCTAATTTTATACTGAAGTATTTACATGTAGACAGATGATTGACATTATTGTACTGCAGTACCCCCACCCTCCAGTCGTTCAAATGAAAATTAAAACTTATCTTTTCCCAAACAACAATAAACTTTTGTTCCTTTTATTTCTGTTAAATTTGGTCTTTGGCCAGCTTGTATTAAATACTAGGATGTAATGTAATGTAGCAAAGGCCTGAAAAAGTTTAATTTTTACATTGCAGCAACGAGGCTGGGTGCGGCAGCGCCGATTAAGTGACAGAACATCATCACTGATCTGTCTTTGTTTTGCGTTGCTTTTGTAACTGTTCGTTGCTGCAGTAAACAGTACATTTAAATTCAATGAATCATTTGGGTATGTCGTCTTTTTTGTGCACTTTTAGCGAATGTGTTTTCATGTTTTTAGATAGGCCACCCCATTTAAGCAAGACGCACCCAATACGCAGGTTTGTAAAATTGATGTGTAAGCCGCGGCCTATCGTTGGGCAAATACGGTAGTCTAAACTCAAAAAAACACTTTCAAAAACCAAAATATAAATTAAAGTACACTTGAGCCTTATGATGTCATTTTATCAAATGAATCATACTCATTTTTATCCATTTATTTGTCCTGTATGTATCAAAACATAAAAAAGCAACAATTGAAGAAATATTAAATATTAAAATATTAGTCTGCTTTGCTGCCGTCATTATCCTTTATTTTAAAGTACCTCCAGACGGCTGACGTTTTTATCTCCGCACAGTTTACAGTTTATTTGGCAAGAGTTGTGGCATTTACACTGCCTCCGCGTGGCGATAAGCATAACTACATCATATCTTCTACATGTGGTATCGGTAGTAGGTATCAGGGAATTTTGTTCGAGTACGAGTATGTGCACGGGGGGAGGTACCGGTTCCGATACCAGTATCGGTATCAGTGCATCCCTAGTTTTTACCTTACTACTGTCTATGACATTTGTCAAATTTCACACAGTCCCATGAAAAATCTGCTTGTGCTTTGCTAAAAGGCTCATCACTGTAGCAGGCGCACACAACCGCACGCGTTAAAATGAAAAGTTGCCGCTCAACGCTTCTGCCGTTTGCAGAGTTTTCCCTCAACAATCGCCTTATTTGCGCCCTTGCACCGTCACTGAAGTATATGACGTTTTTCACACCAGCGCAAGCCGGCACATTTTGGAGGCTTTCTCTCAGTAATTAATGTTTATCGGCGTGTGTTAAGTAAGTTAAGTAAGAAGGGTGTTGGTGGCCTAGTGGTAGGACACTCGCCTTTGGACCAAGAGGTTGCGGGTTCGAATCTGACCTCTGGCGTTACCAACACTGGGTCCCTGAGCAAGACCCTTAACCCTAAGTTACTCTCAGGGGAAGTGTCCCTGAAATTAGGAAATATAAGTCGCTCTGGACAAGAGCGTCTGCTAAATGCAAGTATAAACGCATCAAAGGAGCAGACACACTCGCTTGCGTGCTCTTTCCCTCCGTTACGTACTGTATGTGTGTATCAACATTAAATAACTCTCCGCACAGCATTAAATAACATTAAATAACAGAGGATTATTGAACGTTATTCGTAGTAGTAGCAGCAGCGGTCTGTGCTTTTACATTACGTCAGCGTTTCTCAATCCCGGTCCTCACGGAACACCGCTCTGCGCAGATTCGGTATTTCCTGCACCGCCGCGCGCCGATCCTACGTTGCTAATCAGCCAATCAGTAGCATCAGCCGTGCTGTGGGTCGGGAAACTCCAATCTGTGCAGAGCGGTGTTCCGCGAGGACTGGGATTGGGAAACGCTGCATTATGTAATACGTTATCTACAGCACCATCATTTGGACTAAATTAGAAGAAGGGTTAGAAAGTTTCCAAAAACCTTGCTGAGCTACAGGTTTAGGTTTAGGTTCAGGTTCAGGCATTTATTTTGGATTTTAATAGAAATGCAACAAATTCAACTATTTATGTTCATTTCATTTAAAATATTTCACTTATTTATTATTAACATTGAAAATATTCTATACTGTTTAAAAATACCGTGATAATTTTGCTTAAGCTGATCATAACGTCAGAATTTCATACCGGCCCATGCCTATTATGAACATTTAGCTGTTCTAGATTTCTGCATCACAGCTGAGAATTACCTTGAAGAAATATTTATTGCGTCAACAGTATTAATTGCGTAGCTCTAGTGAGTGTCTGCTTACTCAGATTCCATGAACGTACAGAACTTACGCTTTAATTCCTTTCTGGACGTGATTACAGGGTGCGGGGAAGGGGATACAAGTGCACAACAAAAGTACAAGCACTCTGTGCAACATTTAGAGTTGAGCAGAGGCCTAAACTAACAACACTAGGCACATCACAGGAAACCAGACCAAGGGGAGAATCGATGTCCTCAAACTATTTTTTGAGTCCGGCCCAATAATACGATCTACTCTCTCTGGTGCAGCAGCAATCACACAAACGCATGCACCCTCACGGATAGCCACGACGAACACGCCACGACTAACAGACCAGCTTTTCACCCCCCCACAACACACACGACATGAAAGAACACCACTGTGTTTGCACCATTCATTTTAGAGTTGACATCTCAAGCCTTGCGTCCACCATCATTATTTTTGTGTGGTTTGTCCAACATGCACAAGGCACCTGATTATCACAACAAACACACAGTGACCATCCTCATCATCATCATCATCATCATCATGAGACACTATTCTGGAGAACCTGGTTCTAAGAAAAAAACACACACAAAAACAATGTTGTACTGACTGGTTTAGCTTAAACTTTTACAAGTCATGGCCTTGAGAGAGTGTGTGTGTGTGTGTGTGGTGTGTGGTGTGTGTGTGTGTGTGTGTGTGTGTTTTGGTGTATGGTGATCTCAGCCTTTGTGCTTTGTTTTAATGGCCTGAAGGGATGAGCTCACTGCAGCTGTAGTGACGTTTGTAAACTGGCCGTGTTGAATGTGGTCAGTGATTGAGTGAGGAGGAGGAGGAGGAGGAGGAAGAGGCGACCGCCATACAAGTTGTGGGCAGTCTCATGATGAGATGATTAACAGACGATGTAAGCTGGACGAGAGGCCATCTGCGCAACACACACTAATTCACCGTAGTGTCAGCTCAGACTACGCCAGGTTTCGTGGGAGAATATCCGGGTAAAGGGAGGAATACTTGGGAAAGAGAGAGAGCACTCACCCCGTCGTCTTCTCTTTGGGGGTTGAGCCTGTTATACACGGCTTCGATAACACTGTGCCTGCAGAGAGAACACAAGCACACACAGATACAGAAACTTTATAGAACTTTAAAATAATTCAAGTCACGCAGAGACTAGACAGGCAGCAATCTGATACATATACGGAAACAATGCACCCGGTAGTAGTGTAAGCGCAACGGTTCCGTGCAGCAGGTGCAGTCGAGTTACGGTGCGTTCCATTTGCTGTTTTCCGAGCTGTTTTCCGAGGGCTGAAGCCGGAAGTGATGACATCCGCGTCCCTGTTTCTTGGACACCTGACCAAATATCTCGGAGCAGCCCCGAGCTCAGTGTAAAGTAGAGGTCGACCGATATGGGTTTTTCTAAAGCCGATGCCGATATTTAGAAGTCAGGGTCAGCCGATGGCCGATACGTGCTGCCGATATTTTTTTGGCCAATAATTAGACATTTCCCCTCTGTTTGTGTAGTAAAATATCACACTAATAATAACAAAGGATACACGAAATTTCTCAACTTAACATTTATTTAACACTGACTAAACAAATATAAACATAAATAACAAATAAAACCGTAAATGTCTAAACAATAAATAAATACCTAACATTTGAACTTGACCAATAATTTGTAAACAAAAAGTTTTCAAGTTACAAACTGTTCCTGAGGGAAGCTAAAATTGTAAACAATACAAAAAGGAGAGTGCAAATAATCTTTAGTTTTAATCTCTTAATCCAGTCCCTGAGTCTTCTTCACCCCGCCCAGCCTGAAAATCGGCGTACTAAATATCCTACTAAAAATGCTAAATATCGGCCTGATATATCGGTCGACCTCTAGTGTAAAGACTGTAATAAATGTAAATTTTTTAAAAAACATTTTTAGCACTTCAGTGTTGTTTGTGTCTAACTTTATCAGCTGTGTACGTAATACAGTGTTGTAGTGGACAGACGTGTTGCTACGGTCATGTTATACATGAAATACAACGTTATATGTCGTTATAACGACATATAACGTTGTGCAGATGCTAAACTGGCTGGTCAATGTTTCTAAAAACAAATGTGACCCTCCACGGCAAAACCAGTCGCTTTTTTAAAAAATTAAGTTATGTTTTCATGAAAGGGCATAAATCAAGCTTCAAAACGATACCTATACCGAATGAAGCGGACGACATATGACTGAGATATCAACATTCAGATGAGTCGGGTTTCTCGTGTCACGCCAAGTGAGAAATGGAGAAATCTGCCTTTGAAGTTGACTATCGCCGTAGCACTCACAGACGCTTGCTGCGGTCGCGGCTGCGTTTGTATTTACGGTAGCCTACGCTGCATTCACAGCCACACGGATAGCCTACCTGCGTTAGGTTAACTGAACTCGGGAGACGAAGATGGATTCCGGAGAAATATCTTCACGCTAGTCAACCAGTGGATTTACCGTAAATATTGGAGTAGAGCGGTCAAAACAGAAACTTATAACATTCTGCTGGAATTGAATTCCTCACCTCAAGAAAGTCGCGGTTTTAGGATGGAAAGGGTAAGTTTTTCAGCCAAATTTATTCACAACAGTACAGTATAGACCTTCCACTGTTTCAAAACACTAAAAACAAAAAAATCCACAATTTTACCCCACGCAACATAAACGCTCGTTTTTCTCGGAAACCTCCGTTGCGACAGGCGACTGGTTTTGCCGTGGAGGGTCACAGATGACTAGCCTACTTACCCGAACAGAAAAGCGAGCAGGTGATCAATAACTTGAGAGGGAAAATTCAGATAAAAAGGTATAAAAAAATCTTCTGAGTTCAACTCTCCTGTTGCAAATGGAACGCATCCAATTCGGATTTCACTGTATTATTAGGGGATGGGACGTAATCTCGTCAACCGAATCTCGGATCCGGTGGCAAATGGATCGCGGCATTAGTGTGGAGAAATGCAGGAGAAGTGACTGTATGATCATGAGGCATTTATAAAAGTGTTGCGGTTTGTATTCGGCCCATCAGCGGTAATTTACTAAGCCCCGGCCTAAATGGAAAAAGAGCTTCCGTGAGATGTTTGATGCTGAACGATGCCGAGTAGTCGCTCAAATCCATCAGAAGGTTTGATGCAGAAAGTCATTTTAAGATGTAAGATTGCGGTGGCCTAGTGGTAGGATGCAAAATGTTCTAGGTTTAACCTGTTAAGCCCTGAGACTGTTTTACAGATTTTTGCTCTAAAAAAGTAATATAAAATAAAATGTGTGTATCTCAGCAACCACAATATTGATTTTGATGCTTTTGGTATCATTATAAAGGTAACACTTGTGAGATTACTGTGGAATCAGCATATATGTCACTGGGTCAGAATAAAGGACGATGCAACGCAGCAGAACATGAAGAAAAAAAAAAAATCATGTTCGCCAAAAAAAAAAAACATGCGTAATCTGTGGAGTACGACGGCGTATTAGGGCCATTGTATATATAAAAAAATAAAACGGGGTTAGGAATTACGATTACGAGAAAAAAAGTCAGAAATTCTGAGATTGTCATATATTTGCGTGAAAAAACTCGGATATTCTCTGATATTGTAAAGTCATAAATTTGTGACAAAATCCAAATTTTCAAGATTAAAGACGTAAATTTACGAGAAAAAACTAGGAGATTCTCTGAGATTTTTAAGTCACAAAAAAGGAGGAAATCACAGAACCACAACGCCTGTGTGAAACATGACATGAAACATAGAGGTGGTTATATTTCATGTCATGTGTATTACGGTAGATCACGTAGTACTCATGCCATGTCCCACCTCTTCACCGTGAGCGTGTGCCTTCGCGTGAAGCATCCCGCGGCGAAGTTTCACAGAGGCGTTGTGGTTCCGTGATTTCCTCTTTTTTTGTGCCTTTAAAATCTCAGAGAATATCCGATATTTTCTCGCAAATTTGCGACTTTCTGATCTCAAAGAATATCTGACTTTTTTCTCGTAAATTTGTGCGTTTTTTTTCTCGTATATTTACCACTTTAAACTCAAGAGAATATCCGACTTTTTCTTCTCGTAAATTTACTACTCACATCTCGGACTTTACAATGACAGAGAATCTCCGAGTTTTTTCTTGTAAATTTACATATTTAATCTCAAAAATTTGGACTTTATTGTTGCAAATTTATGGCTTTACAATATCAGAGAATCTCCGAGTTTTTTCACGCAAATATATGACAATCTCAGAATTTCTGGCTTTTTTCCTCGTAATTTTATCCCCCTCCCCAACCCCGTTTTATTTCTTCTTAATATACAATGGCCCTAATACGCCGTCGTAGTGGAGTCTGGGCTTTCATATGATATACGGTTTGCATGGTTAGCCGTATTAGTATATATTCTACAGCCGTATTTCTTCCACGTAGACCTACGCAGTGTTTTTGTTCTTTGTTTATTGGAATTGTTTTATGTTTGGGTGAGATCTGTTTGAGATTTTTAGACGAGATTCTATCGGTGATGTTGATGTGCCGCATGCATATGTTTGTTTACGTTTACCGACTATTTAAAGCCTTCCCGTTCTGCCCCCCGTATCGGGGGCGCCGTTGAATCTAGCTCTATCCTACTATCAGAGCCAACGTCACTGGGCTCCTGAGATCGTCCCTTAACCCCAAGTTGCTCCAGGGGAACTGTCTCTGATCAGGAAACGCAAGTCACTCTGGATTAGGGCACAACAAAGTACAAGCAATCAAACTTGACTAGCAACAACTCAGTGTTGGTAACAGAACTGGACTATAACTGCTTTTTTTTTTTTAAGTCACCGGCATCAGATCGATGCTTAGATTCGCCAGATACTTCCAGCCGATATTTTATGACGCATTCATTGTACGTCGGAAAGGTAGCGCTCATACCTGGCACGCCCAAAGTCCGAGGTGGGATTTTATACTGCCCACGCCTCTCGTCTTAAAATATATAGCGTTATGCTGTGGCACAATTCTGAGCAGGCAGTGGAACGTTTGTGAGCAAACGTTATACTTTTCTATGCGGTAGTATAGGCCATGGGGCATCTCAGGCAATAGGCGGGGTTGTAGCTTAACGGCTCTCTACGCGCCGGGTAGCAGCAAACACGCCCTATTTGACTTGGAAGACCACAGAGTTTACCAACGGAAGTGACTTTTTTCTTCAAATGTTGTGCACTGCGCTCAAAACGCTCCTTCCTCGACTCTGCTTTCACGCTTGCTTGACTTGGCGCCGTGTTAGAAACGTTATGGCATTATTTTTGTCTCAAAATTCTGAGCGTGCCGCGTAACACATCTTATCTTTACCGTTCAACTCTGCTTTTCTCATTTATCGACATCGGCCAATAATTCTCATGTCGTGCATCCCTAGTGAGAAGCACAGCTAAAAAAAGCAATGTCCCCATTTTCACCAGAGGTTAATGATCGCAGACTTACTCTGGATCTGCAGGCTGTTAAAGTTTGTGGTGTGTGTGTGTGTGTGTGTTGCTCACTTGCTGGCGAGGCCTCCCCCTGGTGGGAGGTTAGGGATATTCTCTGTGGCAAGGTTTCTCATGACATGCACCAGATCAGGAATGCCTTCCTGTCCCGCTTTCTCTATAAGCTCTGAAAAGCAGAACAAACACAGTGTCTGGTTAAAGCTCGACAAATGCAACTCGAAACCCATGTCACTCTAAAAAGAAAGGAGCGCAAAAACCCCCTCTTCATCCATGCTATGACATCACTTGAAACTTTGTGAATGGCAACTGACATGATGTGGTAAGTGGAGGGGGGTGGGGAAGGGGCAGGGGCAGGGGCAAGAGAAGTGCAGAAGGGAACCCTGTAACCCAGTCGGACCGCTACGGGACCGGTGCCAAATCGATGTTCAGCCAGAACATTCCTCCCCAGAGCAGCGGCGTTGACGACTCCCCGAGGCCCTCTCAGCGTGCCGCCAAACATCGCCACAATGTTACGCCAACCTTGGCACAACGCTCCGGGCCGCCGGTTTACATAACCTACAAAACTGCACTAACTCGCAGACGCTTGCCAAAGAATGTACAACATGCAAAAGGGGTTAAAAAAAACAACCAAAAAACCCCGCAAGGCCCGACGGTTCTGAAAGGAAATGAAAGGAACGGTGTCAGGCAATTGAAATGTGAAGACAGGGACTAGGAGGAGAATGGATAGAGAGGTGGGAACAGCACAGGAAGAAAGAAGAAGAAACAGAGGGTTGAGAGTGAGAGAGACGGGGACGGCATGGGGTAAAGAAATAAAAATAAAAAACTTAGTTCGGGACTAAAGTCACTCATAAATTTTTAAACATTACAGAAGGCCACATTAAGAGCAACTGGTTGGTTTGGAGCAAGAGTTTCGATCTCTGGAATGCTGTGTCCAAACATCTTTAACTGACGCCATCCACAGGTGGTGGGTCTCTGACCGACTGCTATCATAACCGGTTTATGGTGAGAATCTGATCTGATACAGCAGACCAAAGCGTCAAAAAAGCTGCTATCTATTATTTTAAGCCTTGCATACAGACTACCACTCCCAGCAGTTGGTAGCGTAAAGGTTGGGGCGTTCGGCCTGTGATCTAAAGGCCGCCGGTTCGAGTCCTGGACCGGTTTAGGTGCCTCATCAAACGGACATCTACAAAACGTTTACCGAACTGCTTGAGAAAGTGGTTTTCTCCATTTGATTGAACACTGTCGTAAGAAAGGCAAAGGCTAGTTGCGTGTCCATTTCCTCTGCTTTTCTGGAAGACAAATGTCACGTGCATTTGTGAACCAGTGAAGCACAGCTTGCTTGTAATGTGAGGCGTACTGACAAATGTTGGTCTGCTTATACTGTATATACTGCCTTGTGAAGCCAAACCAACCCAAAGCAAGGACTAAAGGCTAGGGGGCGTTGAAACTGGTGCTAGCGTTGTTGAATCACATGATCCTCCCGAGATGTAGTGGCAGACCATAACTTCGAGATCACAACGACAAAATTTCATGATTTTCTGGCTACGGCATAAAAATTCTCGTTTAAAGAACGTCCCAGTAGTAACTATGGCTGGCCAAAGCGCGACCCATGCCCGATCTCCGTCCAACCCTCCAAGGTTATGTAGGGAAATTGATGGGATGCATTGAGATACCACATCGAAACGTGACGCTGTCACGACAATCGCAATTTAATGTAATCGTGAAATCCAGTGAAGGTTCACACCTTTGGTAAATGGATCCAGGGTTTATGCAGGAGTCCTAGAGTTGAATTTACTACCTTTTTTACTACCTCCACAATATTTATAACTACAAACACGACATCGAGCAGCGGCCTTTTTTTTTTTTAAGCGTCAAGTTGTCCTTACCTTAACGCTAGCCCTTGGGTTATCCTAACCATAACCCTTAGTCCCACCCTAATAAGGTCAACTTGACACTTCTTAAAACAAATGCCTTACAGGCCAGCACCACTACAGAATCAGAATTCTGCTCAAATCCCTCCTACACACAGGCAGCAGAGGCTACGTGCTGAGGCCTTTCACTCTGATCTGAGACCAGCTGCGGGCCTCCTTACTGACCCGCATCATATTGACCCGCATCACTGAAACTATAAGTAATTTCTTAAAATGTGGCACAATGCCGAATCGAATGATGTAAGCAGTCTTATCCTTGCCACATGCAGCTTCTGCCTGCGAATCCTATTGGCAGATGGCTCCTGGTCTTGTGATTGACTGCACAGACAGTTTTTACAGAAAAACCAAAGATGATGTAGAAAGAGGAACGGCGACGTAGATTAAACGCTAAAGTTTATCAACCTTATAATTTAATAGTTAGGTCTTACACGTTTAGTAAGCACGCAATCAATGGCTCCCCTTGCCCACTTGTCTGTCCCCAATTCAACATAAACACAGATGCACAAGTCAATCACAAAACCAGGAGCCATCGGCCAATAGGATTCGCAGGCAGAAGCTGCCAAAACCCCGCCCCCAAACTGCCAAAACCTACCACTTTCAAACCGCATAATCTACTTTGTGCGCGAGGACATTTAACACATCGAGAGAGAAAAAAAAAAAAAAAAAAGACATTCGCAAGAGGAAAAATACAGTTCGCGCGCAATATTATCACAACCGCGCACTTGATTCTTAATTTTGTGCTCTCGAGTTTCACATTTGCATGCGTGACTGAAATTTACGCCCGCGATTTTGCGCACTCTAGTTTTGGCGTTGATGTGACGCCATAAACCTTTAGCAGATAGAATTTCACTCAAAATAGGGAACCTCGTAGTCTGAAAAAATAATGCCTCTAAACCCAAATTTAACACTTTTAATGGCCTTGAATTTGGCAATTTTTGATTTATCACCTTTTAATACTTTTTAAAACCCCGCGGACACTCTGGGATCACTGCAACAATACTGTCCCCGATTCCCATCCAGGTAACAACACAATGGGTGTGAAAATGCATTAAGATTCATTCTGTTTGCACCTAGGTATAACGGAATTCGCATTAACACACAGAACATAGCATTTGGAGTCACAATTAGATGTTTAAAATAGTTGTAGAGCTTCCACATAGTAGACACATGCCTCCTTGAGCAATTGTACTCAAAAATGTAACTAAATCAGCTTCAATTACTGTGATACATTTCTTACTTTGGCGAAGCAGCTTTTAACAGTTCAGATCACTCATTTAATACATTTGTGCAGTACTGAACACAAACACACACACACACACACACGTTATGTCTTGCTATCATTGCGAGGTACTCCCATTAGTACCAGGCAACACCAGCCAAAAAATAAATTAAACGTGACATGATACCACTTCTTATGTCCGATACAATACCGATACTGTAAACCTGGATATGTTCTGCTCATTGTCATATTAATATGTACGAATTAGCACGAATGCGTAGCAATAAACCAGCTCCATGCACCGATTAATCACAACATTACACTGTTTAATTTCCTTAACAACGCCAGCTCTCACTCACAATCTCTATGTTCCTGATGGTTTTAGGATACGTCGCAAAATGACAAACGTGTTTAAAGAAATCATTTTTGAGATGTTATTTTAATAATAAATAATTTAGCATATACATATGGGTGTGTTTTTATTACCTTGTTTTAGTACGAAGAAAAAATATTTAAGGCATTTCCTTAAGCATAACAGAATAATCTCAGTCATGTATTCAGACATTTTTTAAAGCATTATTTACTGTTTTCTGATTTAAAAAGCCTCAGAGACGTTATTGGATTTGTATCGTACCGACAGATGTACAAACTCACAATATCGGTATCTTATCAGACAAAATAAAGTGGTATCGTGCTTCATTTTGGATGGTGTGGTCCAAGTGGCACGCTGTCCGGCACACATTCCTCTATTTAGACAGTCAGTTCGTGGTGCCGTATAAATCCCGGCAAACCTCTGGCATGCAGTTAAGAGTCACTCAGTTAAAGCAGCAGTTGTGCTCCAGCGCGTTGGCCATTTTTGTACAGACCTGAAAGCAAGAGCTCACCTTCCACTCGTGATTCAAGGAACTTATCCAACTCTGCGTCTCTCTTCACTGCCTCTTCGGACACTTTGGGTGCATTTGGCAAACACACTAACACGACACTCATGTTGTCTCGACTTCCCTGTAACGACAGAGAGACACACAGAGAACAATTTCAAAACTGTCCAGCACCACATCTTATGATATAACTTACACACGAGACGGAAACTGTTACGTATTGGTTAAAAAAATTGGGTTGTTTTATTACTATATTATTCACTCTTTATCTGAGGTGCTTAATCCCTATCGGGGTCGCAGGGACCTATACCGGGGACTACGGGTGCGAGGCAGAGACCAACCCTGGCCAGGCGCCAAGACATCGCAGGGCACTCACACAGTCACACCTTACGGCCAATTTAGAGTGGCCAATTAACCTATAATGCATGCTTTTTTGGACTGTGGGAGGAAACCCGTGCAAACATGGGGTTCGAACCCAGTAAAAATGGTACTGTATACTTTACACTTTAATAATGACTATGTAGCAACTACTAAGCCAAGACAGTAAAAAGCTTCTCCTATTATGATAATATTAAATTTAAAGACATGAAGGTAATCTGTGGTGACTGTGGTCCATCCAAAAGCACAGCTCCTGTGTGTGTTTTTCTTCTGGAACCCACGTATAGTGCTGCTGTGGGAGCCTCGCAAACTTTATACAGTGAACAAAACACCTATTTTGTCTTGGGAACCTACACAGAACCTTCATAACAACCTTTATCTCAGACTTGACTGAAGCAGTCAATAGCCAAGTTTCCATCCAGTTTTTTGCGACGTTTGGTTATCGACAAACAGAATATGCGTAAAGAAATGTGCGAAATTTGTTGTCTCCAGCCTGTTTCCATCCAACTGGCTTTTTATCAATAAAATGGTGTGCGTGATGACGTCATCCCCCCCATAACGAACTGTCGCATAGGTTTTGGTGTATCATGTGACACATTTATTTGCGTTAAAGCCCTTTTTTCCAACAAAAAGTGTTTCCAAAGTAGTTTTTGTGACATCTGAAGTATCGATATAGAAGTTATGCGCTAAAGTTAAACGGAAAAATATTATGTCGACAATTACAAAATTTTATCGATTATTAGCATTTCCATCAGCTATATCGGTAAAAAATTTGAAGCGCTTAATATTTTTTCGAAAAAACTCCTTGGATGGAAACCTGGCTATTGTGTTCTAGAGAATGTTTGTCATCATGTATGTATTTAGGTAGCGATGTTGACGAACTTATATGTGCTACACACAACTTTTCGGAAACATTAAACTAATTTGAAAAAACTATGCACGAGATTAAAATGTCAACGTCACTGACTTCATCATCTACTTGCATCAGCCCTGCGCAAGCGACGTAAGATCGAGCCAAAAACGAGCGTATCCCGCAAAGCCCATCGGCAAGGGAGGGAGCGACCTCACTGCCCTACCTTGTGCAGACAGGTGTCCACCACCTCGTTGCACACTTTCTCCAAGTCTTCGGACACTTCGAGGCGCGCCCGGACGAAGGCGCACAGCTCCTCGTTGCTCATGACGTCCCAGATTCCGTCGCAAGCCAGCACCACAAACTCGTCCTCGGCCTGGGACCGCGCGATCTCGAAGACCTCGGGCTCGGGCGACACCAGCTGCTCGGTGGGGCCCTTGCCCTCCACGCACTTGTAGTCGTAGTCGCCGAGGGCGCGCGACACTGCCAGCGAGCCGTTGACCCGCTGGATCATGACGGAGCCGCCTGCGTTCTGGATGCGCTCCTTTTCGCGCGGGTTGCACGGCTTGTGGTCTAGCGTGGAGAAGCAGACGCGGCCGCCGCGGCACAGCAGCGCCCGCGAGTCGCCGCAGTTGATGAAGTACATGTGCTCGGGCGACAGCAGCACGGCCACCGCCGTCGAGCCGCTGCGGTCCATGCCGTTGCGCAGGTCGGCGAAGCTGCGCATGTGCTCGTCGATGCGCAGGAAGCCGGCCCGGATGCCGCTCTTCACCGCATCCACCGCCGGGGTGTCGGGCGAGGGCGCGCCGGCGCGCCGCAGCTCCTCTGCCGAGCCGGCCGCCACGATGTGCTCCAGCAGATGCTTGGAGCAGTAGTTGGCCACGCGCGAGCCGGCGTGGCCGTCGTACACGGCGAAGAAGGACCATGCGTCCAGGCCGTGCGGGAGGCCCACGGTGGCGGTGTGCGCGTCCTCCATCTCCACGCGCCAGCCCTGCATGCTGCTGAGGCCGTAACGCAGGCCGTTGCCCTCGCCGTGCGCATTGTGCTTCTCCGTCTTGGGCTTGTCTAGAAACGCCCCCATTGCTCGGCTCACCGTCTGGGGAAGGAGGAGGGTACAGAGACACAGATGGGCGGGTTAAAATTTGGGCAATTGTGATACAAGGAATGTCAGATTTAGGGATAGGGTTAAGGGTCTTGCTCAGGGGCTTAACGTTATGTTTGTTATGTCTGTATGAAGACAACATAAAGAACATAAAAAGACTTGGGTTGGGTACCGAAACCCGGTATGAAACTACATTTTTAAAGTTAACGGTATTGCCTTCGGTACTGGAGAATTACAGTACAATGAATCAGATTTTTCTTTTATTTCTTTTTTTGCATATCAGTTACCGTCCCCAGTAACTACCAATAATCTGTATCGATATTGGCCCTAAAACCCTAATTTCGGCCAAGCCACGATGGCAAAAAAGAAAACAATCAGCGTAATTGATGCAAAATGTTCAATTCATTGTGATACTGGCTTAAGATCATATCTCCCAGCCCTGACATGAGGCTAGAATTTATGTCTAACTTAAAATTTTCTAGTCTAACTAGAAAATGACATTAAACAAGCTAAAGAGTACACTGGATTCTATTGGCCAGCTTA
Organism: Distichodus sexfasciatus; assembly: GCA_032718565.1. Taxonomy (NCBI): domain Eukaryota; kingdom Metazoa; phylum Chordata; class Actinopteri; order Characiformes; family Distichodontidae; genus Distichodus; species Distichodus sexfasciatus. Next base: position 57,141 of record JAVGVS010000433.1, on the reverse strand, counting down.
ACATATACAAAAAATAAATCATATATGTGACCCTCCACGGCAAAACCAGTCACTTCTCTCAAATTTCCAAAATTAAGTTATGTTTTTTTTATGAAAAGGCATAAATCAAGCTTCAAAACGATACCTATATGGAATGAATCGGACGACATATGACTGAGATATCAACATTCAAAGGAGTCGGGTTTCTCCTGTCACGCCAAGTGAGAAACGGAGAAATCTGCCTTTGAAGTTGACTATCGCCGTAGCACTCACAGACGCTTGGTGCGGTCGCGGCTACGTTTGCATTCACGGTAGCCTACGCTGCATTCACAGCCACACGGATAGCCTACCTGCGTTAGGTTAACTGAACTGGGAGACGAAGATGGATTCCGGAGAAATATCTTCACGCTAGTCAACCAGTGGATTTACCGTAAATATTGGAGTAGAGCGGTCAAAACAGAAACGTATAACATTCTGCTGGAATTGAATTCCTCACCTCAAGAAAGTCACGTTTTTAGGATGGAAAGGGTAAGTTTTTCAGCCAAATTTATTCACAACAGTACAGTATAGACCTTCCACTGTTTCAAAACACTAAAAACAAAAAATCCAAAATTTTACCCCACGCAACATAAATGCTCGTTTTTCTCAGAAACCTCCGTTGCGACAAGCGACTGGTTTCGCTGTGTAGAGTCGCATGTCTAAATTTCTACCGTCGTTTCGGTCAGTTTTTATAGCCTCATCCCATATTTTCATGCCTCTGCAGCAATCCAAAGAGCATTCAAAACCTTTACTTTTGATAGAACTGACTTGCTCAAGTTTGATGTTGACTCTCACCATGTTAAACTGCATTTAAAATGCTATCAGGACAAACGTTCACAAAGACAAATAATCACTCACTTAAGCAAGACTTAATCCAATCATATCAAGAGCATCATCTCCCTCATTTCAAGTGATCTACATTACAAGTGCGTGCAAAAATTCAACCTTCTAATAATTCTTTTCAAACTGCTTTCGAGTGTCATCTGCAGCATATTCACATTTAGAAACAGACTTGGAAAGCAGACGCAAATGTAAAGTTTTTAGGCTATAGTACGGTGATGTAAGATCAAACAGAGGAGATGTGACTACCACACATGACGAGAGGCTCCCACGCTGGACATGGAACAGCACTCAATAAGAACACAGACACATCAGACTCGGCTCCCATCAGGCAGTATTCTATTAACAACGCCGAAAAGCTCGGCGTGAAATAAACATGCTGAGGTGTTTGGCGTCAGGATTGTGGAGTGGGTGTAGCTCCTGAAAAATCAACACACTGCCAAGCTTCTGCAGCGCCGATTTAGCTTTTAAAAGGTGTCAAGAACTTCCCTGTTCGAGCACAAACACTCATACAACACATTTACCTGTACTGCTTAAAGACTTTAAAGAACAAGGCTTTCAGTACGGCACTTTTACAGACGACCCCAAAATCCATTAATGGTGACGGGCTTTATGGAGGAGGTTGACACTTCGGTGTCAAGTCTCAGACATGTGCCATTCTCTCTAGCAGCTCTTCTGTTCGTTCACAACTCAAAGAGCGAGAGACGCAGGGATTGCTGTCACTCTTCTTGTTAGCGTTCATCGCTATACTGTGAATTTTAAATCATTCAAAGGCGTCCAGAACAGTCCAATAAGGGCCGGCATGCTCCTTTTCTTTAAGTGGCTTACGGCCTAATGCTTAACATAATAGTGTAACATCTCCACGTGCCATTTAGACGATTCTGAACGTATTTGGAAGAGAGAGCAAAGCAAATCAGCTTTCTCCAAGTCTGTGATTGGCCAGTTTTCAAGTACATTTAGGCCATTAACATGTTTTTAACATTTTATGTGGATGTGCAAATAATGTACAATCTGATCATTTCAACATCTTGCCCTTAGATAGTGCACCCAAATGATTTATTCTGCTGCAGATCGACTGTGCTGACAGTACTGCCTTATTTCTGGTCCAATGTAGCGCACTCTACACGGCTCAGACATTTCTGATGCAACGCAACGAAAAGTAATATCTTATTGAAATCTGGCCGGATAGTTACACAGCTGCACTTGTACACACAAAAAGCACCTGCTCGACTGGTACACTCATAAGTGCACGTCGTCTACTGAAGGGTCTGACGGCATCTTTGACAAATCAAATGCATCAGAACGTCTCCCATTAACGTTACATGTTCATTAAAGCTGGTCTGTCCATTTCCTGTGTTGTTCAGAAAGGTAAAAGCAGCTCAAAAGTTTTGACCAACAACGGCAGTTTACTTGTACATGAAATTTCTGTACAAATGTTGCTCCAATTACACAAACAGAGCAAGCCACGTAAAAACAACCATGACCTCAGCATCACCTGCAGCAGGGCAGAGAGTCAAGAGTTCTTGAACCTGAAGCTCACCAAGAACTAGCCAGAGATAGGGTCAAGCCCACTGCCAATCTACAAAAATATTTGTTAGTCCCTAATATTTAAAATAAGAAATAAAAATTAAGTTTCCATAGGATGACATATGATGCAAGTCTGTCCCTCATGTTTTATATATAATTGTGATCTGTGAGAAATTTAAGAACGGGGGGAAAAAAGGAACAAAGAAAATCCTCAGCCAGATGTGGTTAATTTCATGATGATTTCGGATTTTCCCCTTTTCTGGAGCCTAATGTTATTATAACAATGCATATTCGAATGCAAACCGTGAATACCATGAAGACAACTGGCACTCTACCACTATTTGCCAGCTTGCTAGTTAGTGACAACAAAAAACAACAACTATTAGATAGTGAACTAAAGCAGACAGTAAGATATTCATTTTGAAACTAATAAAAGCTGGTGTTTGTTAAAATTCTAGTTGGTGGAAAATCAGCTACAGAGCTGTTTACAGAGATTATATTTAAACCCATTTCTTAATTTTAATTTAACTTTTAAATCAGACAAATGCTGAAATCAAACCTTATCACCCCATCACAACTACCAAGACGTTTACGACACATCCTCTTGTCTTGTGGCATGTGATACAATTCTGTACATCATTTCTGCTCTAAATATAACATATGAGCTTTGGTGAGCAAAGGAATGCATTGCCTAGTAACATCTACAATCTTTATTTCCAAAACCTAAAAAGCCAGTCACAATTCTATCCCCTGCTAACACTTGAGTCCTAAACACAATTATGATACACCTTAACCAGAAGGACATATGGTACATATGAAATATCCATGTAATATTTTATACTCAGCACACATTACAGGCTGCACTGTTCATCAGTAACATCACCGACTTAAACAGCATCTTGGCACTAAATTATTCAGTGAGTGAGCTGCTGGATGAGTGGCTCAAACTACCTTCGAAAGGCCTGAGAACATATAATACATCATAGATTCACATGCGATAAATGAGCCACTTTCAGCCTACAATACAGCACTCAAACCTCCTTACTATAGATCCTGATGTTCTGCGGGAGTTTCACATCCTCTCTTCAAACTATGACAGAAAGGTCTGCTTAAACTGTAAGATGACACACAAAAAAATAATGCATTTGTATAAGCAAGAACAGAAAGGTGAAAGTGATGAATGACATCATAAGAGCCTTTCTGCTTTTAGCAAATATGTGACCCTGCACGGCAAAACCTGTCGCAAATTGTCAAAATTGAGTCATGATGTTTCCAAGAAAGGGCATAAATCAACCTTCAAAACGATACCTATATGGAATGAATGGGACGACATATGACTGAGATATCAACATTTAAAGGAGTCGGGTTTCTCCTGTCACGCCAAGTGAGAAATGGAGAAATCTGCCTTTGAAGTTGACTATTGCCGTAGCACTCACAGACGCTTGGTGCGGTCGCGGCTATGTTTGTATTTACGGTAGCCTACGCTGCATTCACAGCCACACGGATAGCCTACCTGCGTTAGGTTAACTGAACTCGGGAGACGGAGATGGATTCCAGAGAAATATCTTCACGCTAGTCAACCAGTGGATTTACCGTAAATATTGGAGTAGAGCGGTCAAAACAGAAACTTTTAACATTCTGCTGGAATTGAATTCCTCACCTCAAGAAAGTCACGTTTTTAGGATGGAAAGGGTAAGTTTGTCAGCGAAATTGATTCACAACAGTACAGTATAGACCTTCCACTGTTTCAAAACACTAAAAACCAAAAATCCACAATTTTACCCCACGCAACATAAACGCTCGTTTTTCTCAGAAACCTCCGTTGCGACAAGCGACTGGTTTTGCCGTGCAGAGTCACATATTGAGTCAATAAAGAAAGTTTGCAAGTTAAGAAATCAACCGGTTTATAAGGGAGCGATGGAAAGGAGGGAAGGAGCGAGGGATTTGTTCAAACGGATATGAGGCTTTATATTAGGTTTGAGAGTTGGGTGGCATGTAATCAGTTTGGTAGCTTTAGCCATGAAAAAGACACTGAAAACACATTTTGGCTGACCAATTTTAGTTTTTCCGGGCCGATGTCGAGACCGATTATTGCTAGTTAATGTGCCGTCAAACAATATTTGGAACCAATATGCAAAAAAATAAAACCTCTGTCAAAACTTTGAATTTTACAAACACCAAGCTCATCTGAAACTCCTTCTCGGAGCTTTACGCTGTGCTCGTATGAGTGACAACAAGGCTTCAGCGTTGACTGGCTATTACTCGTGTAACATATCGCCAATCAGAGACTGCCGTGATGGGCGGGACATTAAAGTGAGCAGTGAGTCGAGAGCAAATTGGACAGAGAGATGAGATGGCAGTGGAGCCACCGTAACACATCTTGTAATTACTTAATAACGGTGATGGTCAAAATTAAAATCAGCAAAATGCCTCATGTCGGCCCCCGTTGATCGGTCCACCCTTAATAAAGAGGGGAAAAAAGACAGAATTAAAACTTTTTAGTTTGATGGTGTTATGTTGAGAAGTGGAAAAATGAGTTTTGAAAAATGGCCCCTCAAATTATTCTAAGAAACGTAAAAAAGAGGGGTACAGGTGGAATATCAAAAACGATAAACATGAGCCGACTTCTTAATGGATGGAACATTTTTTAGTGATTATTTGTCATGGTGAACACACCACAGCACAGGTGACCTCTGCATTTGACCCATCGGTGAAGAAGCAGTGGGCAGCTAACATGGGCAGCACCCGTGGAGCAGTGCTTGGGGACGGTACCTTGCTCATGAGTACCTCAGTGGTAACTTTACCGGCCCTGGATTCGAACCTGCGACCTTCTGATCACGGGGCGAAACACCCTACCGTTACGCCACCAACTGGAATAGTGTTTCTATCATAAATATTCCAAAAATAAAGTGGGGGGAAAAAAGAGACACAGTAATGCTGTGACTGATCCAATATTTCATACTGTTTTAGAAACTCGAGATGAAGATGGGAAATGTGTTCTGTCTACAACCGAGCAGACTGCAGCCCAGTCATCTGGCATGTGGTGATGTCATGAGGCAGTGCGCCTGAAGCTCACGCCCACTGAACTATAAATAACCCCATCTAGCACTGCACACTGCTCCCCTAGTCCTCCGGCCTTACACTCGGCTTTCAGCCGCTCACTTTATCACAAGGGAAACTGCATTTCCTCAAGCATCGAGAGAAAAGGCCGGAGCCGTGTAATTATCCATATAGATACTTTGGAAGTAATCGCTTCCTAAATCTCGATGGAGAGTTGCAGTGAAAGGATACAGACAGTGGTGGTGTGTTCAAGTGAACAGGGTGTGTTAAAAGCAGCTTCACTTTAAAATATACAGAGAGAGAAAGGCAGTGGACAAAACAGTAGAGCCTGTAATGTAAACGTGATGTAACTGGTTTTGAGGTGTGTTGTGACTCGTTTGGTGGGTGTGTCCGAGTTACCCAATCAACAGCCATGACAAAATACACACTGTCGTATTAAAAAGGCAGGATTCTTCCAAGTTTCAAACAAACTGACAACTGACAGTTACTAACATTGAATTTTCAAGTTTTAAGCAGAAATACACTGCACTGAAACTGTGTAACAATTCAAACTGCAATTAAATTGTCAACATTTGTTTACATAATGATCTGATGACAATAAGTAACTCTGAAATAAACAAATTATAGATTAATATGTTAACTGATTATAAAGTATTATATTGAGTTGTTGCAGCCCAATTCAAGCCCTGGGCTGAGAGTAGCGATGGAGGCCTAGCGGTAAGGGTGTCGGCTATGGACCAAGATGGTGGTGGGTTCAAATTAGGAATGCACCGGATTTCATTAACACCACCAGGTCTCGCTCGCAATCTGTGTTCTTGATGGTTTTAGCGCCACAGAATTGGGCACCGTCACAAAGTTACAGGACTGTGTTTGAACTAATCATTTTTGAGATGTTATTTGTGACTCTGCACGGCAAAACCAGTCGCTTGTCGCAAATTTTCAATACCTATAATCGAATGAATGGGACGACATATGACTGAGATATCAACATTCAAAGGAGTCGGGTTTCTCGTGTCACGCCAAGTGAGAAACGGATAAATCTGCCTTTGAAGTTGACTATCGCCGTAGCACTCACAGACGCTCGGTGCGGTCGCGGCTACGTTTGTATTTACGGTAGCCTACGCCGCATTCACAGCCACACGGATAGCCTACCTGCGTTAGGTTAACTGAACTGGGAGACGAAGATGGATTCCGGAGAAATATCTTCACGCTAGTCAACCAGTGGATTTACCGTAAATATTGAAGTAGAGCGGTCAACACAGAAACTTTTAACATTCTGCTGGAATTGAATTCCTCACCTCAAGAAAGTCACGGTAAGTTTGTCCGCGAAATTTATTCACAACAGTACAGTATAGACCTTCCGCTGTTTCAAAACACTAAAAACAAAAAATCCAAAATTTTACCCCACGCAACATAAACGCTCGTTTTTCTCGGAAACTTCCGTTGCGACAAGCGACTGGTTTTGCCGTGCAGAGTCACATTTTAATAATTGTTTTAGTTAGGAAGATAGTATTTAAGTCAAGTATTTCATGAACCATAACAAAATAATCTCAAGTCTTCTCCTCACAGAGAAATTAGTCATTAAAAACTTGTATTGATACCCAAAAAAAACTAAAAAAAAAAAATTTTTAAATTTTGAATCGGTGCATCAGTAGTTCAAATTTAGGTTTATTAGTGGCACTGGACCTCTGAGCAAGACCCTTAACCCCATGATGCCCCAGACAGAGACAGTCCCTGTTATTTGGAAAAGGAAGTCGCTCTGGATCTGCTAAATGTTGGAAGTCAAATCAAATCATTTGTGGCTCGTTGCAATCTTTGAAGGCCATGGGGAGGGAAGTGCCTTGCTTCAATTTCTTTAAGCAACATGACAGATGATCCAATATGTTCCTCAAGAATCATGATGAGGAGATTTGTAACCTGTTACACGCTCATTACTTCCTGTGACGAACAGCTGTAAGTTATGGGTGGTTTTCAGAAAGGCTCCATCCAGAAGGAAAACATTATCGGCTGAGGTCCGGTAATAAGGTTTGGTAATAAAACACCTGGGCCCTGACTCCAGACTCACCTCGCTTTGATCCCATACTGCGATTAGCATCACAGAACGCTAAAAAGGCCAGACAACAATAACTCATTGGTTATTAATGTGGGTGGATTCACTGGGTATTTTGTCTGACAGCAAAAGACAAACAAAAAACTAAATGTATTCAGACAGGACAGGAAGTGGACGGACCTTTGAAGGCCGCATCAATGATGCCACCCAATAAAAAGAAAAAAGCCTAATTTATACGCCACTTACGCCTAATGTCCCCATTCTACACTCATGTTGACATTTATTCACCAAATACACGCTCTAAATACACATCCTAAATACGTGATGCCTCAAAAACATCAACAGAAATGTACAGTATCAGCTCAGACACAAAACGTTATATTACAGGTCAAGGTGTTGCATGCACAAACTAGCAACGACAAAGAACCTTTAAACCCACTTAAAGACGGCTTACGAGGCATGACCAGGATGTACAACATTTCCGTCTGCTCCCTATCAGAAGCGGAAAAGCTGAGAGCAAACTCAAAAATCAAGCCAATGCTAAACCCGCTCCTATAAATAGCATCTTCACCATTACAGCTCCGCAGCTTCCGCAACACGATGAGTCACTTGATGGCGTTAAAGCTGTTCTTACCTGACCCTGCGTAGGCCCGCATTCAACGGATACACCTCCAGGATATCAGTAGTTCCTATGAGACCCCCACATTCCACAGACGTGGCCACAGCAGGCCTACACAGTCCCAAGATGTACGGAGCTGCGATGATGTAACCGCTGGACCAGTGTCATATGTTCCGTTTCCATGCCGACCGTGCCTGGAGTGGCAGCTCGGAGTGGTTTCTATAGCAACAGAGCGCTTCAACGGGGCACTTCAGTGCATCTTTGCTGTGACCGGTCCCTTCCCTGGAATGGGAAATGCAGCGAGAGAACGGACCAACGCACATTTAAAACTCACTAATCAAACCCGACTGAATCGCCAGCGGAAAGCGAAAGTTGCCTTGATGCCAAGTCCATTAAAAAGAATCATTAAAGTTTATATCCAGCTCTGTTTCTGCACAAACAAATGATTAGAAGAGCAGATCTCAGCACATGCTTTTGGCAGGTAGAGAACAACTTTGTAAATGGTCCAAAAAACTACTCTTAACATTGGCCCACTTTGTTCAGCAGATTTAACTAGCATGTAATTTTTGGCACGGCAATATTTCTATTCTAAAAAATGAAAATCTCGAATTATGAATACAACTGCCAGTTAGCATTTTTTTGGTCACACACTACTGGTGAGAGCAAATTAAAATGACTTAACAGGAATGCATTTCAGTTACTGCAACAGCTTATTACTGTTCAGATGTAACAAGGTTTTCCCCAAACAGAAATCATATACAACAAAGTAATTCTAACAATGTGGTTAGAGAGCCAGCCCTTCCGTAATCACTGACCTGGTCTTCAATATTTGTGTTTAACTTAGAACAGGGCAAAGTTACATGACTAAGGACAACAATAATTTACATACACAAACTAAGCCTTGCAAAAGTCTTGAGCCATCCCTCAGTACTTTATATATTTTGCAAGGGAACTGAGACAGTAGATACTGTTGATTTATTGCAACATGTGCAAACATACATGTAACTGAGCCTCACTCTCAATTAAGCTTAACTTTACACGTTTTGCACTGTTAGGTTTTCCATACTGTAAAGAACTCACAATGCATAACGCAAGGGCCTGTAACATGTAACAGAATCATAGCAAAGCAAACTGATGCTACCTGGTTAGGAGCTTCTTTGCACTGCTCAAGCGTCCAGCTCAAGCTTCTCAAATTCAGCCAAATGGGACAGACCCGTTCCATCAGCAATTACTCAGTTAAGACATCAAGCGTCTTATTTTGTTTATTTATTCATCCATTTTAGCATATCTTCCAAGCAAATTTGAGCAGTTTGGCATCTTTGAGAATTGGCTGCCGTTCCACACAATCCACAGCAGCCAATATGGCAGGGAACATTCTGCACTGATGGTTCACACTTAGTCTAGCTACTGATGGACATTTCTTGAAATTCTTTTACATGAAAAATAGAAATAATCAGATGGTTAGTGGGCGGCCCAGCAGAGAAAAAGGAGTCCCCACCAACAGCAAACCCAACCACCATGTCTTCTAAATATACAATGTCTATAAAGCTCAGTCTTTGTAAATATTGGTGAATTTATATACCAGAATAAAGAGTTAATCGGACAGCTAAGCCATCTGTTTGTTTCAATATCAAGACTGAGATGCACATTTCCTACTCTATAAAATACCACAAAAGCCTCAAGTTAAGATGGAACTTCTGATGTTACATTTCATGCGACCATCTGGGCTGGAGACATGACGGATATGAACTGTGGAGTTAGGCAGCGTAGAGGTAAGAGATACAGTTGTAATGTCATACTGCAACATTTCTGGAATTTTAGATGCTTACATAAACAGATTTTATAGGACCACACAGTCTACAGAGACATAAGACATTGAGCTGGCCGTGTCCCAAACCACAAATGACAGGACTACGTAGACACAAAATGCAAATGAACCAACTGTTAAAGTCGTACAGTTAGTCAACAGTCAAGTCGGATGCAGCTTTGAAAGTTCCACTAACCAGAATATTAGTCAATGTGAATATCAATAGCAACTGGTTGTTTCAGGTACTAGTAAGTTAGGCAACACCTCAAAAAATATCATGTGTAAATTTTCCAAGTCATTCATAACACTGTCTATTTCTGACAACATTCATAAAGGTCTGACCAAAACCCAACTCTGTTCACACAGGCATTTTCACATCACTCTTAATCATCCTGTATTAGCTGATATAAAGGTTTCAGTCTGCATCAGGACTGAAAAATGTAGGCATTACAACCATTTGTCTTTCCCAAAAAAAACAAGTGTTTACAACCAATAATGTTATGAGTAGAAATTAGTATCTAGATATTCACAATACTCCTAATTACAGTAAATGTTAATTTCCAGTTTTATTAGCACAGAATTTCAACAAGAAAATCAGGACAGTATTCACACTTCCACTGTACTAATGATCTCACTTGAACATTTTGAGCATTCTGTATGGACTTAATAAGATTTCTCAATATCTGTGTTATACAGATGATGGCCAGCAAGCATATCACCTTGAATGTCTATCTATCATTAGTCTCAAGAGGAAAAAATGAGTGCAGATGCATCACAAGGTTCAGGAGGTTTCCAGATACTGCAGTTAACAAGCTAACTCAATTTTATAATGCACTCAGCAGATCCATGCAGCGTTTGATTAGCATCTGAACAGAAGCTTTCTGCACACCATATCCCTATATTGTACCTGTATAACTTGCACGTGACAAATAAAGAATCTTGAATCTAATACTACCATGGCACCATTTTCGGTAGAAAAATCCCTCAGACAAATGTCATAAATAACAATGCAACGCCTCTAATTAATGTCAACAGCCGACAGCGTATGTAACATAACACAGACTGAACATAAACGGCTTCAAGAACTGCATTTTTATAAGAGAAGCCTGTAAATCTCACTTAACAAGAAAATTTAGACTTTGAATTTATTATTAAATGTGGCAATTAACATGATCTATATGCTGTAAAATTAATATCGTCCCATAATACACAAATTTGCATTCGTAAGAGACTCACATTCACAATCACTAGGCCATCTACTGCAGCTGTACGGTCAAAATAACCCTTGAGAAGAGATCGAGATACAAATCATGACGTCCTTATGTTAAGACCACAAAACATTAATATCTTCATCCCTTCCCAAGACCCATCTTATAAGCTAAACCTATAGATTTGAGTGAACACTTAACATTCTAAGAGCTTTCCTGGAAAAAGGCCTACTTCAGCGACATCTTATCAGGACCGCATTGCTATTGGCTATGCAGCTTTCCTAAGAATAACTAAGCCCACTCTCTCCCATGCTCAAATCTGGATCAGCATCAACTGGCAGCATCAGAGAATTTAGCCTAAATGGAATGCTATTTCAGGGCAAAAAGTTAAATCAGCTGGCCTCTGACGCACCCCCAGGTGCTTGGACATAAATTTAGCCACAGAGCCTCTCAAACAAAAGATACTGGCATATTGCATTTGAGTTACGCATGGCTGCTAATAACCAATGCAACATTACAGGAATAACTTGTAAGATTATCTCTATATCTACTACAGCTTCTCTACGATAGGTGCTTGAGGAAATCAACTCCTTGACCCCGCACTTACTATCTTGTTTCGCCCAAACAGTCTTCATACAAATTTTACATCATTAAAATCAGAGGTAAACACTTTGTTTACTCTTACACTGATCGTACACTAACACCAAACACAACAATGGATATACTGAGTGAGCAAGAACAATTGGTCATGTAATGAAATAGTCTAGTTTGTATCTATTTGGTATCTAATTGAGTTTTTCAACATCTATTCTGTTACTTAAATTCTGGACTCTGAAATCTGATTAGCCACAATTTGAGGCGGATGATTTAAAAAATGTCTATTAATATTTAGTCCTGGTAAATGTCAGTATGCCCACCCCATTTTACACATTAAGAAAATGTGCTGTGTGGGTTCATGCTAAATTGTAATCACAGCTCAGAGAGAGGTGAAGAGCTGAAATAATTAAGCCATTTTTTTAATGGAGTAAAAAACTAAAGCCAGTTTCAGTTTATGATAAAATATAACATATCACATCTTTAAATAAATCTTGGCAGTATTCAGTAATTCACCACACTGGTTACAAGAACAAGGTTTGGTTTAGATCAAGATATCTCATGAGTAGCCCCAATGTTGTGATAAACAATAAATAATTAAATTCCCACTGGTTTTACTGACCTGTGATCAGTCTAATCTGTCCAATGGATCTGCTTTACTGTAGACATGTAGTGTCAGTTATAACAGGAGGCTGCAAAAGAAAACATACTCAAGTCTACAACACCAGACACAGTTTTGTAAGTGTGTGAAAGTCACATTCATTTTTGCAAAGAAGTGGACTTGGATGTCATCAGAATGAGACTTTTTTTTTTTTTTTTTTTAATAAAAACAGCGTAGAAATCAATGTTCAAAATTATTGTTCACATTCACATCTTTAATAACATGCAAAATTATTAAAGGATGAAGAGGGCTTTCATTGCAACATTACATATACAATTACATATAATTAACATCGCAATATTTATGAAGTTTAAAGGCCCTGACGTATATAAGGACGTGTATAAGTTCTAGTTCCAGCTTGGAGTTCGGCTTTTGTCGCTGTGTAAAGCAAGTACCGTGAGAGCAAACAGACTCCTAACATTAGCGTTCAATATAGCGTTAGCTGGCTAATGCTTGCTGGCGTTATCTCTAGAATAAACTATCAAGCTGGGTGTCGGAAATAACACGAAGACATTAAAAGGAGAGTTTAATTTCTCGTTTTCGACGTTTGAACAGAAGCATAAAATCATGTACAAACCTGTACGACAACGACAAGTGTGTGTGGATTAGGACGCTAGTTAGGCGAAAAAGCTAGTTAGCTTAAGTGGCTAGTCAGCAACAGGCTACGTCGCCAAGTGCATACTGCGGTGCTGCAACAGTACGCCCAAATAGCACAAGGCCGCGCTGCTGTTAGCATACTAGCGTGCACCGTAGTATGCGTTTTGTGACGGCGCCACAGCGCAGGCGTTACAAAACACGGCTAAAGCCTTTAGCCTCGACGCTCGCTAAGCTTGGCGAGAAGACATTTTTTAAACTTACATTTCTCAGGATGCACTTCTCCTCCCGCAAGACGACGGCTTGATTTGTCCACGGCAAACCCACTCCCTAACCATCGAATATTTTTTGAGTGGGGTGGAGGTTGTTTTGCTGGTGACGCTCAACACACTTGGTAACGGGCTAGCGCTGGCGATGCTAGCGGAGCGCTGGCTAGCCAGCTAACGCGGCTAGCTAGCTAGCTAAACGCGCTTTTTTTCTCTCTTCACACGGTCAATTCTGGCCCTTCCCCGAACTGTTCGCGCCTGTGACTGCGCGGCTTTTCGTGCATATTTCGACTCCCGCCAAAGCCTCTGTGCAGGGTGTCGTGCGTAAAAACGGGGCAAATTCGACACAATTCCGACAGCTCAAGTGGCGTCTGAAGGGTAGCTACATGTTACAGACGGATGACGTCCTCCTCCATGGGTGAAGGCGAGCGTTTGGCAGTGGAGCAGTATGAGGGAGGACCGCGTCCTTACACTCAACACCGCATTGGTCAGGACCCAAATGATGCTGACATTGGTCTAAATAGGAGTCGGTCAAGGCTTCAGCCAAACGCGTCGAAAAATCTCTCAGTCTGTCGTAAAAGCCTCTATGTCGTAATGCAGCACTCTGCCTATTGTTCCAGCACAAACGAACTCAATATGTTGTTGCTGTGGGGGTCGTGGTCTCAAAACTCCGTTCAGTTGAAGATAGTTTTATAAGCATTACAACCTCAAGAAAACTACATATATAACTAAATACAATACCTAATAAAGTAAATACTACTTTACTATACATATAGACAATTTAGAGCTGAAACGATTATTCGAATAAGTCGATTATAAAAATGGTCGAGGCAAGTTTTCTAGAATCGAAGCTTCGTTTGAGTCATTTAAATGGCTACAGCAGCGCCGCTTGCGTTTCACACAGACGCTTATTAATGATGCAACATTTTTTCAGTGGCGCGATCAAGGCGAGAATAGATCCCTCTGTATGTGAACGTATTTGTGAGATGTTCCGTGCACAAAAACAGAAGTAAATTCATGAAAAGGCATAAATGACATTTTTTGCGATGTAAACACGCGCGCTGTTTGTAAGCGCCATTACTCGCTAAAACGCTCCGTTTCCGTCAAAACGTCCCCTTTATTACGGACAAAACGCGTAATTTAGCTGATAAATAACCACAACAACCAGCGTTCTACTCACAATACAGCCATTTATTAAGATCTTCCCATCGATTTTTTTCATAGTTCATTCTGGAACGCGCTGAAGCCTTTATTGTGACGCGGCTCCGAGGCGTGCGCAGGGGATTGTGGGAAATGCAGTTCTCTTCCAGAAAAGTCAAGTCAAAGTCAACTTTATTGTCATCTCTGCTATATACTGTACAGATACATAGAGAGACGAGACGACGTGGCTCCAGGTTATTTCCAGTGCAAACAAACAAAGAACAAAAGCAACAAAGGCCAAAAGCAACTCATTTTATTGGCCAAATTGGTTCAAAATGACCCTTGAACTTCATGTTTCTTCATTTTCAATTGAGTACAACAACATAAAGCGTATATGACTAACTTCTACTCACGCTAGAATAAGCCTAATAACAAATGTATTGTCATTTTCATTTACATTTTTTTATCCGATTACTCGATTAATCGATAAAATAATCGATAGATTACTCGATTACAAAAATAGTCGTTTGTTGCAGCCCTAATAGACATGTAGTGTCAATTATAAGAGGACAGAATAAAGTACACTGCATCAGACACCGTTTTCAGTTGTGTAATAGAAAGTCAAAAAATAATGTCTGCACAGAACTGGACTTGGATGTGCCTAATGACAACTGAGCAATAGTTTGTTAATAAAAATCCTGGAATATAATGTACAAAATTATGGTTAATATTTACATCATGAAGAATATGTAAAATAAAAGCAACATTATTCATAGTCTTACTAATAAAGAAGGTTTACACCTCAGTACATGTTGGACTTGTATGAGAAAAAATAGATTGAGAATTCCTTAAATCTGGAAATACGAAAACATAGACCAGGATTCCCTGTGTCAGGGATCCCAACCTGCAAAAACTCATTTCCGGGAGGTCCGCCCCCCCATTACTCACCTGTGGGGATCATGGTCTCAAAAGTCCATTCAGTTCAAGTAGATTTATTAGCATTTCTTCACCAAAACAAAAAGTAATCTAATACAACTAAAGATGCACAAAAAAGATTTGTGGCTGTGACGTGAAAAATGGCTGAGTAGGAACTGAAGTGAGTGGGGAAAGAATGAGGGATGATAAAAGTAAGAGGGAAAAAAACGAGGGCGGGTCAGAATAGATTCAGATGCATGTTCCGTGAGGTGGCCTAAGAACTGTGTTGACTGTTACAGACTAAGGAAAGCTTTGGCGTCCCAAATCCCATGTATTCCTGATTCGAGAAAACGAATGGGTTTCTGTGGGGAAAAATAAATGACAGAAAAGAGTATGAAAAACAAGTGCAGGTCAAGACGGTTACAGATATGCAAAGAGACCCATGGGCTTTTGAATCACTTCAATTTTGGTGGCTTTGTGAAGAATGGCAGCCACGCAGTAAAGCGTCGATATTTGAGCTCTGTACATTTTGCTGTTAAAAATCCATGTGGCTTTCTCTGATGGTAATTAGCCATTTTAAGCAACTCTTTTCTTCAAAATTAAAGACTAGATTTGAGACTAGAGCAGTTTTGCGGTTCAATTTTCCCTGACTCATCAGAACTTTTCACATGTCAGGAGAAAGTGGATATCTGTCTCCACCTCCTTTCTCCTCCTTTTTGTCTGTCCCTAATAAGTAAAACACAGTATTGTTACAAGGACCCCCACCATGTTATGAAGGGTGTATGTATATAATATCGATTGGAAAGCACCTTGTGTTGCCATATCC
This sequence comes from Distichodus sexfasciatus, assembly GCA_032718565.1. Taxonomy (NCBI): domain Eukaryota; kingdom Metazoa; phylum Chordata; class Actinopteri; order Characiformes; family Distichodontidae; genus Distichodus; species Distichodus sexfasciatus. The sequence continues at coordinate 41,016 of JAVGVS010000433.1, read as the reverse complement.
CTGGCCCAGTGCTTCATGGGTGCTACTGAGGCATTGCTATGGAGACTGCAAAGGGCCTTTCATCACCATGGATACTATGGAGAATTGTCTGAACACTAAGTTCTTATTCAGAAGCCAAAGGGAGGAAAATTAAACTTGTTCAAGGGCTGATTTCCTTTTCCAGATAATCTCCCAAATCTGATCACCCCATCATGCTTCAGTCATGGTTATGAGACAGTCAGCCTGTAATAGTGTACAGAAGATATGCTGCTCAGCGAAACTAATTGTTAAGTTACTGTAAATAAAATTAACTATGTAAAATATTCATTAAATTATAATGTATTAAATTAATTATGGAATTGATGAAAAATTTGCAAAAAAAAGATATACTTCAGTATATAAAGCAGTGGACAAAATCAAAATACATTTGATCTGTCTTTATCAGTATTTCACTTTGTTTATTGTTTTACTTTTGTTTTATTTTTTTTTATTTACTTTTTACTCTTACAAGGACATTACAACTAGTTATTTTGACTGCTACTTTATTAACAAGTTCCACCACTTGCTAGCTTTTGAGTGATAAGATATATTTTTGTCTGGCTGAGTTATATTAGTCATTCAAGTGTTATATAAGAAACAATGCATAAGTTCAGAGTGAATGAATGATACATTTTTATAGCACTTTTCTAGACACAGAGACGATGGGGAACCACTTCAACTACCATCAATATGCTGCATCTCCTGGATGATTCAGAGAGTGAGAATCAAAATTCACATGAAAATGCCCCCATCATTTCCTGGCAGAACTGTAGTGTTCCTAGTAAGTCTACCTTCCAAGTACTGACCAGCAGAGTATGAATTATGACTCCTCAATCATAGGTTAGGAGCTCAGTGTGTTCATGAGAGTTCATCTCCTTGGAAAATTATCATGATCGATTTTACCTCACCAAAATGTAAGCCTGATTTAACTAAAGTACTATCTATCAGTCTTAGCTGACTAACTAATGTTGACTGAACCATCCTCTGAAAGATAATGGGGAATAATTCAGTTTACAGACATTAGCTTGCATCCATAGACGAAACACAATAACAAAATAAAGGTTTTAAAATAATACATTTTCAACAAGCTGGACTTTCACCTGCTGGCTACTTTCATTTACCAATGTACATCAAACAGTATACCTGATGAGAATGAATGAACAAGTTGGCTTCTAACATCACTGAAGAGGTTAAGCATTAGGGGTGTCTGAAATCGCATTTCATTAGACTGACTGTTCACGCATGGTGAGAATGGAAGGGGTCTTGACCATTCTGTCATTATCTTACTCGTAGCTCTGGCTATGGTTTTTTTTATATTGTGCTGTACTTCCTCAGAACTATTTAGTATTGTGGAGTGACATAAAACAAACAAGCCAATGACATTTGAAGCATGAACAGGTTTGCACTCGTTAAAAGTGTTCCATTTTGTTTTGTTTGGATGTCATTTGCATCCGAACAAAACAACACTACAGCACAGCTCACAGTGCACCACAACAAAAACTGACCGCTGCATTTAACCCATCTGTGAAAGAGTAGTGGGCCACTAACATGGGCAGAGCCTGGGAAGCAGTGCTTGTGGACGGTACCTTGCTCATGAGTACCTCAGTGGTACCTTCATTGGTCTTAGGATTCGAACCAGCAACCTTCCGATCACAAGACGAACGTCCTAACCGTTGCAGTATGATTGGGGTGGTGGTCTTAGGCCCAGTGGTCATAGGCTCAAATCCACCTTAGTTTGTCTAGCAGCTCTGCCACTATCTCTGAGCAACGCCTTTAACCCCAAGTTGCTTCAAGAAGACTGTCCTTGTAATTAAAAAAGCAGTTGTTCTGGATAAGCGCATCTGCTAAATGCTGTAAATGTAAATGAGTTTCTGTAGCAGCAAAATTCACGTTTTCTCATGTTTGCCAATTATTCAACTCTAAATCATGGTTGTAATTGCATGATTCTCGGTAATTGTTGAGTTTAAATCAGTATTTTAATAATGTTCCAAGAGTGTAAAAAGAGGTGGACATGCATCAATAGAAAGAATTCATTTTTCTAAATGCCAACTTGCTATTCATGCTTGAACACCTTTCTTGCTGCTTGTGATAATCTTGTGAATAGTCATATTCAATTTGTCATGAAAACTGTAGACAGTGTGGTTAATAAAAGAAAGGTTTCACAGCAATTTAGTAATTTTTAAAAGTCTGTCACATGCTGTAATTGAGGCTTTTTACAAAAAAGTGTTTTTAAAGCCATGCTAAGACAGTTTTGCGCTTGGTTGAGAATTAAGTGTTTTAAACATTGTTTATTTCAAGTGTAGCTCAATGGTGGAAGTACTGGAGGTAAAATAGAGCTGGGTTCGACACTACAACGTCTGGATCCATAGCTGAATATCCCACCACTACACCGCCACATCTCCTAATGTCAAGGAAAAGCACACCGATGGTTGGTGTGGAAGAAAAGGAATCCTAAACTAAAGGCAAGTGGAAATTTTTGTTGAGGGTCAGACTCAATTGGTAAAAAGGCAGTTTATTGCAGAGTTTGGGTAGAGGCAGAATTGGGGCATCAAAAAGGCTTGAGTCTGAAAAAGGCAAATAGGTATGGCACAGAAAATCCAAATGATAGTTGTGAAGGCTGAAAATAAAGGCCATACAATAGAATAGACAAGGTAAAAACAAAATGACAATACAAAAAGTCTAACAACACTGGTAGGAACAAATGAAGCAGTTGAATAGTCAAAATTCAAAGGAACAGTCCAGGAAGGCAACTGGATTTGCAAAGTATACATGAAAATGCTTCTTAGATATGAGCGCCAATATGAAAAGGTGAAGTTATAAGTCTTATCAGCAGTAAATAAGTTCAAGGTAAAGTAAATAATACAACACTGTTAGGCTTTCAATACCTTCTTCAGAGCCTGGCTTTGTAGTAACTCTCAGAAAAAACAGGGTGACATCCAGGAAAAATCATGGAAAAAGATTTTTTCTATCCATTAAATCCACGACAGATTGAGACTAGATACACCAGATTAACTGAACAGGTGTGAACTAGTATAAGCCAGTCATTATATTATTTTGTAGTCATTCTATTATTTTATAGGATTATAGGATTATAGATCTGTGGTTAGTTCTCCAAGATGTTTGGAACAACCTACCAGCCGAGTTCCTTCAAAAACTGTGTGCAAGTGAACCTAGAAGAATTGATGCTGTTTTGAAGGCAAAGGGTGGTCACACCAAATATTGATTTGATTTAGATTTCTCTTTTGTTCATTCACTGCATTTTGTTGATTGATGAAAATAAATGATTAACACTTCCATTGTTGAAAGCATTCTTTGTTTACAGCATTTTTTTCACACCTGCCTAAAACTTTTGCACAGTACTGTATATGAGTGACAAAGGTTTTAAACCAAAATACATGAGTACAGAGACGAGTGTGGATCTACTGCATAATCCTAAATAAGATAAATATCTTAAATATCTTAAGTCTCGGTCTTGGGATTTTATTTGGAGACCAGCCGAGGCCACAACTCTGAGAATATTGCTATTTAAACTCTTTGAGACCGACGCAGGCATTTTGATTTGCTTATTAATTAGTGTAATAACTCAGAATCCCTTTAACTTACAGAAACCACACCAATACCGTCAGAATCACAGGACTTTGAACCTACTGGACATTATATTCATTCCTCTGTATGCGAAATTATTCAGTGATTAATAAGTTATTCTGTGAGTAATTCTGTGCACCAAATTGCGTAAAAGGCATTAATGACATTAGGACATTGGCGGCGTAAACACAAGCGTTAGCGTTCACGACTCTCATATGGAACTCGCAAAAATGTTGTTCACTTCCAGAAAGGCCAAAAGCAGCTCATTTTATAGACCTAAATGAATCCAAATTCCTAAAACCTAAGCATTTCTTCATTTTAAATTGATCAGAAAATATTTTTATTTCCATTTTATAATGTAAGAAAGTAATCAATATGGCAAAAACCAAATATAGAACATGTATTATTGATCAAATCATTTTATTCTGTATCCAGATAGATACCAAATGGATAAAGAAGTGTTTCTGCCTGACACTAACCTTATTTTTCCTCACAGCGCTAAGCCATAGAATGTCTGTGAGTTTGGTCTTGAGGAGTGTTCTGCCACTGTGGTTTGTTAGGTTTAACGTACGACGTGAACAGTTTGAATAACTGCTTACAGTGAAGCGATTTCCTCATTATAGATATGTAAGAGAGAAATATTGAATAAGCATGTTTAATGTTGCTTAGGCTTTGCATGTTCCACTTATTTGTCATGTGGTATTAAATGTGTATTTGTCCGTCTCGCCCTGATCTCAATCTCGTCTTTTCGTCTTGTCTCGGTCTTGGGGCTTTGGTGGACTCTGCTAGAAATCAACACAAGGGACCTCGGTTTTGGATCAAGACTTTGTATCTTCATTTAGCACTGCTTGTAACATATCAATAAATAGAAATGGACATTTTTGTAAAACCATGTATTAAATTTGACTATTTCCAACCACAATACACATGATCTGGCTGGTTAGCTAACGGAAATGTGGTATCATTTGTGAAAAATTATCAAATCTGTGCAAAGCAGGTGTTGGTGAGATGCTGGACTGGGGACCATGTTTCAAGAGCCAGACCACCCCAAAATGACAAAGCGATGATTTTAGATGTAGCTTAATCTGGACTGTACCATTTCATAAGTTCTTCTGCGTTGCTGGAAGCAGCTTGTTCGTTCATTCTCATCCAGGGACTTGTTCGTTCGCATTGTCTGTCATGTTACTGTTTGACATGCCTTAGAAAAGTGAAAGTGATTGATTATTCGTCATTGTTAACACACCACGGCATGGCACACAGTGTCCCAAAACAAAATGTGACCTCTGCATTTGACCCATCCGTGAAGGAGCAGTGGGAAGCTGACATGGGCAGCGCCAGGGGAGCAGTGCTTAAGGATTGTTCCTTGATCATGAGTATCTCAGTGGTACCTCTACTGGGCCGGGATTCTAACCCTCAACCTTCTGATCACGGGCCAAACGCGCTAACCGTTACGTTACCAACTGGCCCCAGTAAATGTAAATATTAGTAGCCAGTTGAGGACTAGCTTGTTGTGTTATTTTTCAACCTTCATTTGGTTGTTTTAAGAGTTTCGTCTAGATGCAAGCTAACGTCAATAAGTTCAATTATTCCCCATTGTCTTTCAGATACTGCCTCAGTCAATATTAGTTAGTCAGCTAAGAAAGATAGATGACTTCTCTAGTTAAATCAGGCGTACATTTTGGTGAGGTAAAATCAATCACGGCCATTTTCAGCCACAAGGAGACGAACTTCCTGTGTTTTCATTGTAATTTTTCATGAATAACCTGAACCCTAATACGTTATGTGTTATGGGATATGGGTAAATGCAGTAACTGGTCATGACTTTGAAAGACTTGACCTAGGAAAGCTCCCCTAAGTCCAGTTTTCATGCTTGGTGCATCAGGAACAGTGTTGTAAATCATTGCAGCCCCACCTAGTGGCTGTGAAATGTACTTTAAGACACATATGTTGGCTTTTTCCATCATTAATAAAGAACCTACAAAAGCTTCAGTATCATTTGTATTTGCAAATATTGTGTTAAAGACATGATTACTATATTACATTTTTTCCTTCATTAGTTTTGCACTGGAGCTACACGTCCAGTGTTCATTTTTGGAACAGTTTACAAAAACTCTGGGAATTCAGTTTCTCATTGCACTAAAAAGAGCAGCTGGACAACAAACACTAATATTTTGGTTAATCAGTTATGTTTTATTTATGAAGATAATACTTTTATTATCTGCTAATATTCTTTTAATAATCCATTCTCTGAATAAAAAAGATCTAGTAAAAGAAGGAAAAGTGTGAAAAGTGTATAAACTTGCAGAAGAAAACCGTAATGACGCCAAGGTTCATAACATCTCCCACTAACAAGGTTCTAAACGTTGCCCTTGTCTCCTAATCTTTGGAGTTTTTCTCAGAGGGAGTTCAGCCGGAAGAAATCGTTTAAGAAAGTCATGCTACGTATCCCCTGAGCACATGCCAAAGCCACCTCCTACCTTTCACAGACATTTGATCATCGATTTCCACAAACAAACATGCAGGATTTGTTTATTGGAGTGAACCCACGCAAGGATGTCGGTGAGGGACAAAATGTAGGGAAATCAAAATGCCAGGAACAAGGGAGGTCAGGAGGAGAGGGAGAGAATGTGAAAGAAAGAGAGAAAGGGCTACACCAGAAAAAGTGAAAAAGAGTGAAGTGGAGAATTACACAGAGATAATTTTTGTAATCATTCACACTTCTTAAAACTGTGTTCTTAATTTTGACTTGTCCCTGGGAAAGAACAGAAATTGTTCTTATTCATTTTTATGCAAACATGTGAACTTTCTTCAGTTCTGCAGTTGTACAATGTAATTCTATTTAAATGTCATAACTTTAAGAAAAATGTTAAGAAAATTTTCTTAATTTTGGGATGTTTTTGATTACTGTAAGAAATCAAATTTTAGGGCCATACACAAGCATCTCCTGAGACCTTTCCGAGTTTCGAGGTCATAATGAAGAGTCAAACTAGGTTAAATCAACTTGTGTCTTAATTAGTCATGAAGGCCCGAGTCTGACCTGCAGTGTGTGTGTGTGTGTGTGTGTGTGTGATTCTACACATGTGCGCTCCATTTCCAGCCTGCTTCCCATCTGAAAGGATCATAGATAAGCTGTGTGTCCCGATCTAAGCTGGTGCTGCCACTGATAGAGGCCGTTCATAATTGATGACACCATTTAAATATGCAGAAGGACAAAACAGGCAGCGGGGCGTCAAAATCACACCACTGCTGTCTCATCTTTCTCCTGAAAATATTGCTAGAACAACTGACATATGTGCTAAGAAGTAACTCTACAAACTGTTCATCCTGTAACCAATGGTCCATAGAGGAAGCACATTCGATGAACTGTAATACGAGTCAGTGTGTGTGCGTGAATGTGTGTGAGCTCCTGAGAAAGGCCCTTAACCTCATGTTGCTCCTGGGAGACTGTCGCTGTAATTAAGAAATGGAAGTCGCTCTGTATAAGAGTGTCTGCTAACTGCTGTAAATGTAAATTGTGTGTGTATTTATGTGTGTGTGTGTGACGACTGAGACGATGGCCACGGAGTGATTTAACAGTAGCTGACAGGCAGGTTGAAGGACACTCTCTGGGGTCCTGAGTCTGGGAGCACTCAGTGCCACATTATGGCAGAACTGTTCTCCGTCCCACTGAGCTAACAATTAACACACACCAGTAGACCGGAGCCCAGGACCTTCTCTCTCTCTCTCTTTCTCCTCATTATTTCAAATTGTGTATTATTATCTTTCATGCAATTTTCACTAACCCTTGCATTTATCCCATTTTTTTCCCTTCGCTTTTTTCCTTCTTATGTATACTCACATGTCTACATTTGACCCCTTCCCCCCTTGACCCCTTCCACATATCTCACTACGTCTGTTGACATGTGGTGTGTTTGTGTGCATGTGCCGCTCTTATGAAAAATGTTATTTTACACTTGTTTGTTGGAACCTCAAGCCAAATGCTGTAAAATTGTTTTAGGTTGATTTGCACAAGACCTTTTTCCTTCCCTAATTCCATCCGTACTCATATTTGCAGGTCTACATTTCTCCATATCTCTGTCTCTCTATCAACGCTCACATCTCAATAAATCTATTTATGTCTGGGTGTTTAAATGTACCCCAGGTGAGCCATGCTCACAGTCCGGTCTGTTAGCCCTTCTACATTTAACATGAGGCCAGACGTGCCTCTTCTTCACTTATTCATCCTCCTAGACACTGACTAGGACTAAGCTGAGCCGACAGCTGCAAGGCCACTGAAGACCTCTCCGTCTCCCTTCAGTCTCCCAGGATTCCCCCCAAACCTCAATTCTCAATTCCCTCCCTCCTCTTCTCCACACACACACACAAATACACACCTATTCCCTCTACACCTCAACCACACTGTTGTATTTAAGCATGTTTTTGAAAAGTTGTCTTGAAAACTTTTATGTCCAAGTTATTCTGGGCCTCGAAGCATCTGTACCACCAGATTTGTTGTCGTCACTCTTATAGAGACTGTTATTTTATTGTGGTGGGTCTGTTACAATCTGAAGAACAAATCTACCACTAAAATAAAATGAATATTTTGCTATAAAATTGTAGCAAATCCTTTTTAGTGAATTGCATGCAATTAAAGAAGAGCCACTTCTTTGTTCTCTTCCTCATCATTTAACCAATCCTGTCCTCATATCAGAATCTGTAGGAGATCATCTTTTATTCCTGAGGCCGTAATTTCATCAAAGGGCCAGTGATATGTTCTCGCTGTGATTACAGGTTTCCTGCTATTTATTAGTATATTTATATAATGGTGTGTTTAATTCTGGCATCTAAAAGATCCAAACGTGGTTCTTCATAGTGATGCCATAAGGGAACCTTTTTCGGTTCTACAAAGACCTTTTTAGCCATTGGATCTTTGCAGAACCATTTATTATGAAGTGATCATGAAGAATTTGGTGTAAATAATATTTGTATCTTTGTACCTGTGTTCATTATGTGCAATATGTAATAATTTGTTCAAATGTAGTGTTTGGTAAAACTTAACTGAGTCAGGTTATCAGTTACTTTAAATAAATTGCACATTAATAACTGATCTCTCTGAAAGACAGTGGCATATATCGTCTGTTACAATACAAAATGACACTATAACAATCATTTCTACACACAGCCACAAGTAAATCAGTAGGATCGGTGTAGTGTCTGTAGTCATTAAGGTCATACTTAAACAGAAAGTGTTCTTCAAAGCTTCACTACAACTGCAAGTGAAGAATCATTTATTTAATAATTAATAGCTGCTAATGTTGCTCATCCAATATCTAATACAAATCATTCTCACATAAAAGTAGTGAACAATTTAGTTAATGTTGTGTATTTGTTAAAACTGTCCAATCCGTTTCCTGGATCATGACATTTTGGATATGTTGGGGACAGTTGGTAGCGTAACGGTTAGGGAGTTCGCCCCATGACCGGAAGGTCGCCAGTTTAAAGCCCGGACCGGTTAAGTTACCTCTGAGGCACTTGTAAGCCAGGTACTTAGGTTCTCAGGCACTGCCTATGTCAGCTGCCCACTGCTCCTTCACAGATGGGTAAAATCCAGAGGTCAAATTTCGATGTGGTGCACTGCGTGCTGTAATCACTCACTTTCACTTAATATGTAGTACTTCTGATTAAGGCATGAAACAGCCGAATGTTTCATGTGTTACATATTAAAAAGGCCAAAAGGTAGGTTTGACAAAGCTTGGTGGGGGGAGGAGAACGAACAGATGTAAGAGAGAAGGAGTGTGTGTGTATGTGTGTGTGTGTGCGTGTGTGTGTGTGTGTTTTCAAATCCAAGGTCAGGGACTGAGATGAGAAAGATCGATGCCATGATCACTGGTGTGTGAGACTGATATTCACCAGTGACCCTCTGTCCCAAGACGTCTCTTGCCAGGAAGCTGGCCGTCCCTGGAGATGCGGATGGAAATGTACATTAAGCAGTACACATGGCAGTCTCTCTCTCTCTCTCTCTCTCTCTCTGTCTCTCTCTCTCTCTCTCTCTCTTTTTCTCTGTCCGGTGTGTGCGTGTTTGTGCATGCTTGGCTTTCTGCTCAGACTTGATTTACTCCAAATGGAATGCCACTTAGTCCTACAGTATACTTTGCTTCAGTGCATCATGAGTCAATCGAGTGACTTAAAGTTCACTGAGGACAGCCGCCACTGCTGTAAAAACCCTTTTACTCCAATATACATACACTCTCACTTAAACACACACACACACAAACACATGCAAAGTTTACACAGCAGTTATTAATTTATCGACTTATTCACATACATTACGTAAAAACACATTTCCTGTTTTATTAATGACCTCGCTGCAGAGGCTGTGACTAATATACAAGTCAGAAGTAAAAAGCAATGCAGAAGTATATCTTGCGTGTATTTCAGACCATTCTCTCCCTCTGTGGGCCTCATTCGCCAACAGTTCTTAAGAATAAATTTATTTTTAAAACTCACTTTTCAATTTTTACAAAGATTCTGGAATTTAAAAAAATCTATTTTTCTTTTTTTTTAGATTTGTACTTAAGTAAAACTGAATCTACAAATGGTGAAGAGCAATCAAATGCCTTTTGTGACATGCTTGTTTGTGCAAAACATCAGCTTGTAGTTTTTTCTTGACTTCTACTGTTGTATAATGGCATAATAATACAGCACTAATAATATAGTATTTAATTTAATACACAAATATAAAATTTAAAGAAATAAAATATTAGTGAATGAGGCCTATTATTATTATTATTATTATTATTATTATTATTATTATTATATTGATTTATTTTAATAATTTTTTTACAAAACGAATTGAGCTGAAATTTTCAGGGTAAGTATATTGAGCATCTTGTCATAGCGATCGGCCTATAATTAGCACTATAGCAAAGGAAAACACTTGTTGACCTCTAGGGGCACTAAAACGCTACATAAATTCATGTGACGTCATAACAGAGCTTTTATAATTTACATGAATTTATAGAAAACCACTAAATTCTTATTTGAACACTGTTAGAGGTTAGTTTCTTTATAAACACAACTGTTATAATTTAAAAAAAGCTTCAGTACCAAGTCACAAATTCATTTTTTCTATGTCATCTCCATTTATTTTATACTTTCTACGTTCTAACTCCTTATGTCTTGATATGATTAATGTAGTTATGTGGTTTAAACTTATGTCATTTCACTTTATTGTTCTACACACATACACAGACACTGCTGATGGTTAGTGCTGACCGATTTATGCTGCTTTTTGGGACTTGTGCTTGGACCCCGCTTGCAACTATATTTTCTTATTATTCTCGTTTTACTCATTCAGGGCAAATTAATTAGCCAGAGCCTTGTCATTTTGCCTCATAACCTCACACATGCACACATTTTACACATTTTTAAAGCAATTTTACACGTGCAGATAGAATGGAGCTAGACAGTATTTACAGATGTTTTCATAAATGTGCACATGTCCTTTGCGGGGGCGACAGTGCCACAGCGGGATTGGTGTTGGTTGGAGGCAGAAAGGAAGGTGACACACAGCATATGATCTTAAAACACCGTGACGGCTTCTTTCACCCCCCGACCCGCTCCTGACTGACAGCCTCATGTCAAAAAAGGGGAAAAAAACGCTCCCCCCCCCACCCCCCATTCTCCAACCAGCCAGGGGCTATACGGGCGAGCATACGGGCGGCAGGGGACAGACGGGTGGTTTTTTAAAAATGCAGGCCAGTGGACAGACAGATACAGAGATGGACAGAGCACCAAAGGGCAGGTGGCTTGGCAGACAGCTGTCCACTGTCGTGGCCAAGACACACAGCTCGGGGGGTCGGGAGATCGCCGTGACGAACGGACCCTCGCGAAAGGGGAGCGAGTGAACGAGAGGAGGCCTGATGCGGTTTGAGATGCGCCGTGGGAGAGGAAGAGGAACGCAGGGAGAGTCTCACCTTGACGGACGACTTATGTGGCACGGGTCAGCGGAGCCGATTGGGCGCCTCGTCTGCTACGCACAAGCTAATGAGACAGACGGAGAGACGAGGCGTCTACTCGAATCCAAAACTGGGGGATGGGGAGGAGAGGAAACGAGTGAGAGAATTAGGGAGCTTAAGGAAATAAAGCGGCGAACAAGGGCGAACACGCGGCGAGGTTGAGCCCAACAAGAGCCGACGGCGCGGCCGGCGGAGGAAAGGAGAGCGAGTGAATGTACTCCCAATGATGGAGCGGCGTGGAGGTTGACTGTGGGGCGGTGACTCCATCACACACTCACTCCACGGTTAGAGGACTGTGCAACAGTGTCACATAAACATGCACACTCACCCCAGTTCCCACTGTTTTTTCTGCCCTGCTTTTTCCAAAGAAAAATGGAGACACCTCCCGCTATCCAAAAAACGACACCCCACTGTAAAAAAAAAAAAAAAAAAAGGCCCGGGGGCTCTGTTTTCACGACGCGCAGGAATGCGGTGGCAGCGTGACAGTAATCTCCCTCCCCCGGGAAACGCAGACTCTAACTGATAAGTGCCAGGGAGCGTGGCGGGGGGGGGATGTACTCCATCAGAGGCGTCTTCAGCCGAGCGCGATGGCATGAGGCGTCCCCTCAGACCCTCGCCTCGTAATGCGAAACGACACACTTGACATTCCACACTAGCGCCAATCACGGAGAAAGACCTTGCTGCCCGACCGCGCCAGCCGCCCAAGACACAGAGTGTGTTAGCTGCGAATGACAACCGACAAACAGGCCTCGGCTGAAGGAAGAAGTTCAGGTGGAGAACTACAAAACCCAGAATAGAATCTGTTGCTTTATTGGAAAGTAATGCTTCCATGTTCGGGCTTGAAGGCAGTCGGGCGTTTAATTTGGTCTACACTGGCCTGCGTAATTGCTCATTCATCTATCATTAATGACTTACTTTTGTTTACATCTCAAAGCTGAGGTGTACAGATACTGTAAATCCAATTTGAGATTTGCCTTTCGAAGGGGTAGATAGCAATGAGATGTGGACGACTAATAGGATTAGGTCCTAATGGTCTAACTGAATCATCAACTGTTTCTCTGCTAATTGGATCCCTTGATGCTTGATGCTAGTGTAAAATATGTGGCAAATTTGCCCAGAAATTTATTGAGAAACTATGTATTTTAGAGTGTTTTCACACTGGATTCCTTTCAGCCTTTGAGGTTCACAAAAATTGTGATCAGCCAATTGAACCCTTTTCATTGAACATAAGTGGCTCACGAAAGTATTTTTGTCCTTTTATGAACAATGTACTGTTGTGGCTCAGTTAGAGCTGTAGTCAAGACCACCTAAACCGAGACCAAGTCCTGACCGAGACCAGAGTGTGTCAAGACCAAGACTCTAAAGGGCTGAGACCGAGACGAGCCCGGACTGGACCAATGCACGTTTGACACCACATGACAAATACGTACGCAAACAACATACACCAAGCAACATTAAACATGTTTATTCAATATATTTACATATCTATAATGAGGAAATCGCTTCAGCATTGGAAGCAGTTATCCAAACTGATAACATCTCAACAAACCACAGTGACAGAACACTCCACTCCAAACTCGCCCCAAAGATAAGAGGGTAGTCGCTGAACACCACACAACATGGCTTGAAACACCAGATAAAAGTAAAATCAGGTTAAAGTAGGGTTTAGTTACATTTTAAAAACATGAGAGATGCAACATTCTGTACGTAAAGGTGTACAATGGGGTCTTAGTATATTGCCCCTCTACTAATGAATGTGAATGATGTGAAGGGGCGGGGCGGGGCGGGTAACCGCGGTCGGCAGGATCATTGTTGGTTTCACTTGAAGTGAGAAGTTATCCAATCAGCTCATAATAGCGATATTCTCAGAGTTGTGGTCCTGAGTCCTCTTTGTCCAAGTCCATGAGAAGACCAAGACCTTCACAAACTGGTCTTGAGACCAGTTTTTGCCATTGGACCTGATTTCTTGCCATTTAGGCCTCGTCCACACGGACGTTCGAAATGAACGCCCTCTGAACGCCATACGTGTTTTTGCTGCGTTTTGTAGCTGCGTTCGATTGGTGTTTCATTGGCGTTCGCAATAGCGTTTCACTGGCGTTCGCAATAGCGCTGTTTTCCTCACGTTCGTCAGGATTTTGATGGCAAGAAAACGTTGCGTGCAGCGTTTATTTGACGCCACCCGAACGCGCAGCCGGCCGAACGCCGGTGCTGAACGCCCGTGTGGACGCTTTGATTTGCTCCAATGAGCAGAAAAACGGCCGGCACTCACCTGGCGCCACAAACGCCAGAAAAACGCCTGGTTCAGACGTCTGTGTGAACGAGGCTTTACTGTTAATCTTACAGTCAGGCAACTCTGTGTTGGTAACAGAAGTTAAAATCCCTACATTGGTTTACATTGTATACATTACAGTGTGTCAGGGACGTATGTTAAATTAAAGTTTAGAACTGAGGATAAATCAACTGTGTAGAAGTAAACAGCCTGATGTAATAAAATGGTATAAAAAGAACAGTCACTTTTCTCTTGATCCTCTTTTTGGAGCACTTCTAGAGGACTGGATTCGATTTCTTTAAACAGAACTGTATGTGAAAAACAGTCATCTCTAGTGTTTGCGTAGCGAAAAAGTTCTGAGAGCCAGATTTCATCTGTGCGATAATGAATTTTCAAACCGGAACTTTAGACAACTGTGTAACATTCAAACTCTTGAAAGCCTGAATTACTTCCAGAATTTACTTCCAAATACATGAAGCAGACATGGGCCGATCGGGCGACCTCTTCACTCGGAAGACGTGACGCTGGAAACTTCATTGTTTCTAACGACTGAGGACAGGGGGCATGCCGCTGTGGGCTACGCAGGAGAGACAGGAAAAGGTCAGGTCAGATTGCAGTCTCTTCACCTTCTCGTGGCGTTGTCAGCATCTGGAAGGAGGCAAGACAAAGCCTGTCTCCCCCCCCACCTCCAAAAGAAAAAGACGCCAAAAGAAGATATAAAGGGACATTTCCGAAATGTCATGTAGCTTAAGGCTGTTAGGGTCGGAGAGGAGAGGAGTTGGGCTGAACCTTTCAAGAGCACTCTCGGAGAGTGTGTGTGATCGAGAGAGACAGACAGGGTGTGAGAGAAAGGTGATGATGATGAGTACACAGTCAGGAAATTAAGGTCAAGGTTGCTATCAGGCGAGTTACGACGTCTTACTTCTGCAGCACCTGACTTCTTCTCCAAGTCCTCCTCAGTTCTTCCAAAGTTTTGGAGCAAGAAAGGAAGGAAATGGGCTTTTTCAGCTCACAGCATGAAAGTACCATGGCACTAGAGAAACTGTTCTTTGTGGAAAAATTTCATGTCGTTTTATGATGGGTAGGCGTTCAAAATGCTGAGAGAGAATGTGTTTAACATTTCACGCTGCTTCCGTTTCACACCGCAGGTCCCTCTCGAAGCCGCCCTATCTTTTGACGCCCTGTTGCACATGCTTGACTGATCCCCTCCACTCTCTGCGCCTTATGCTTAATTGGTAATCAAAACTGCCTTGACATTATGCAAATGCCAGCTGTAAAATGCCACTGGGTTGACGTTCTCATGTGTTTGACTGTGTTGAGTATTTGTTATGTATTTTAGTGTTGTAGTACCAGTTTTTGAAGGTCTCTGTCTTGTTTCGGAATCGGCCGTATTTGTACTCGGTTTTGTCATGGAAGTGGACAAAGAGGACTCAGATTTTCTTTCAAGACCAGCCAAGACCACAGCTCTGAAAATATTACTATTAATGAGCTTTTTTACTGTTGGACTGAATAACTTCTCACTTTAAGTGTAACCAATGATGATTTCATGTTTCATGACGTGATCAGTTTGTATAACTGCTTCCAGTGAAGTGATTTCCTCATTATAAATGTGTAAGAGAGAAATATTGAATAAACATGTTTAACGTTGCTTAGTGTATGTATTTGTTCAGCTCTTTTTGAGGGGATGCTTACGTTTTGTACCTTGTACGAATTTTTTCATGTGGTGTAAAACAGGCATTGGTCCGGTCTCTGCATCGACTCGGCCTCAGCCCTTCAGAGACTTTGTCTTGTCTCAATCTGGACACACCCTGATCTCGGTCAGGCCTTTTTCTCGTTTTAGGTGGTCTTGACTACAACACTGCAAAAAATGAAATCTCAACAAGCCAGAAAATCTTAAAAGAAAAAATAGATCTTGTTTTTTTTATTTTAAGAATAACTGACTTGACTAGACTTGTATGTGTGAGATAAATAATCTAATTTTAAGAAATATTGACTACAATTATCTTATTAAGAAAAAAATATTGATTATAAAAACTTCTTAGAATGAAATTAGAAATTTAATTAAGAGAACTGAAAGGTTCTCATGCTCTCCACTACGAGTTAAGAAATTCATGACAACTTTGCTTATTTTAAGAATATTAAA
Source organism: Distichodus sexfasciatus (assembly GCA_032718565.1). Lineage (NCBI taxonomy): Eukaryota > Metazoa > Chordata > Actinopteri > Characiformes > Distichodontidae > Distichodus > Distichodus sexfasciatus. Next base: position 25,004 of record JAVGVS010000433.1, on the reverse strand, counting down.
GCTAAAACATGGAAAAATGGAAAGATTTTTTTCTTGTTTTAGGAGATCTTTACAAGATAAATTTTCTCACTATATTGGCAGATAATTTTGCTTGATTCTGGAACTTTTTTTCTTATTATCCTTTTTCTTATTTTCTGACACTGATTTTTTGCAGTGAACTCTAATGTATTTACAAAAGAAAAAACTTGACAGAAAGTTCTACATGGTTTACCTCATCAGTGTTGACCTCATGAATGTATGTAACATGCTACTATGAGAAAATAATGAACAGATTTCTGGCAGCATATTGGGGCAAAGCGTGCTACCGTGCTGCCGACAAATACATCTCACTCATTGAATTATACAGGTCATACTGCATTAAACATAAGCCCCAATTTTGTTGTCAACTTCCAGAAGCCTCAATGCATATAAAACTAGCTAAGATGAAAGACGCTGGTCAACTTTCATCAATTTCACAAGTTACGACAAGTTCCCGTACCTATTTTTTTACATTTTTAAATTAATACCATTAAAACCTTTGTTTAACTGAACTTTTTAATTAATATTTATATACTGTAGTGCTAATATGTATTACATAGGAACTTCCTCCACCCTAAAATACTACATTAATCTTCAGCAGCCGAGTGTATCTTGTGTGTGTTACAGTCCCTGCAATACCCCGCTGGGCCACTAGTGGCTGCCATGTCTCGTCTTCTCTATCTTAGTCTACAGTTCGGTTGCTCTAATGCACAATACCTTTGTTTTTCTGTGTCCTTACAAAGATTTTGGCTTCTGGCAACAGTTGCCGTTATCCTTCGCAATGTTGCCACAAATTCGCAGCAAGGTCCTATTTTCATGTGCAAATTAGATTTAAGGCAAACTTGTGGTGGACTTGTAAATGTGGCACCGAAAGTTCACTACAAGTTTGCTATTACTGGCAAATTATTTGTGCGAATACATTTCCCACTATTGGCACTTTGTCATTGTTGCCGAAACATTGCTGCCAGTTTGCCGCTAGTGGCTGACAATGCCAAACCTGTGGCAACATATTCTGGCAAACTCCATTGTTTGCCACAAATTAACCACAAGTTTGCTGCAAACTGGCACAAATATTTTGTTTTTGTAACGGTATTAAATCTTTATTGTTTGTATTGAAGCCAACTGGACTTCTTTCAGGTTCTTGAAGATGTTTCACCTCTCATTCAAAAGGCTTCTTCAGTTGAATATAGAAATACCCCTCGAATTTGTCACAGTTGCGTATGAGTGTGCAGTAGCTGTCTGTCTTTCTGTTTTCAGGTTTAGTGTGTTCAACTTTTTTTCATTTTCATGGTTCAGGGCAAAGTCTAGTCTTCTTAGTTGTCTACTTCTGCTGTGGTCTTACTTTATTACCATGCTTCTGCATCCTTACAGCACTCAGTCATGACACTTATTCATTGTGGGTCACTCTCCGTCCTGGACTGAGGTGCAGCGTCTCTTAGTCGAGGAAGCGTGCATAACAGTCAGGTGATTATCCCAAAGCCTTGGGCATCATTACAGCACTGCAGGCTCCACGCTTCAGGTCAGGGCCACACACTCCTCACAAGGTCATCCAGACAGGCTCATAACAGTGAACATCTTGACATCGTCCACAATAACCCAAGAGTGATATACTCCATACAATGATGCCTTTTGTTCTCACACTTGACCAGGCCAGAGCGGAGATCCGCCTCGTTCTGGAGGCCTGATGAGAGCTGACAAGCCTGGAGTCATGCAGGGAGGCGGCAGATGTGCTGGAGCATGAGAGTCTCCCAACGATAATCATGATATAATGACGCTGGTAATGGCACAGGGGCCATGGCAAATGACAGTGCTGTCACAACAGCTGCATTGTCATTGTTACTCACTGTTGCACAAAAGATACAAATGCGGGGAAATGGACGCTGGCCTTTACTGCACTTGATGCAATGCCTGAAAGAGACTGATGCTATTAGATGATCTTGGAAGAGATAGTTTTGGTAAATAAATAAAAGCAATATGATTAATGTCTCCAATGAGTGTAGAATGGATGAAGATAACAGTGGAAGTTGATCGTAAGTCTGGCATCACCCCTCCTCACTCGCCGCTGTTCTCCACTGTCGTCTCCAAATACAGTTCATTATTTATCTTGCCTCAAATTCTGCAACCATGACATTAATGAGCTGCAAAGAGCTCCAAATTTGTGTGAAAGCAGAATGCTAAAAATGTTTGGATTAAATGCTTGATTGCTTATTTAAAAGGTTAATGAAAGTATAATGACACTAAAAAGATGCCTTGAAATGTTAAACTCCTCATTATATTGAATATTAATTTACATTATTCCATTAATACCAGATCTATACATTCTAGATGTTTTAAAATTTAGAATAGATACTGTGTTATTGAACTTTTTTCCCTAATAGTGTGTATGGTCTTTTATTGATCCATTAGAGGATTTGTAACAGGATGTTGCACTCAGGCTTTTATTTTGGTGTTTACCTGTGGTGTGAAAGTCACATGAGTGTATGGGTGTTGGTACTAATTTGTGCAAGAAACCACCTGTGTATGGAGAAAGAGGCAAGTGGGGAGAGCACATTTTTGTTGACCGCATTTTTGCACAAGAGTTTCTGCAACATTTTTACGTCACTGGTATCCGACACTGCACGGTTTGGGTTTATGATGGAGTTTTATCGTAAATGGATCGAAAGGAAGCTTTGTATCTGCAAACAAAAGAAACCAAGATAACTGGAATTCATGCGCGTAAGTGTGGTACTGTACCTCCCTCACTTAGCCGTGTTGGTATGTTAGTAGCCAACAACAGGATTAGTCAGATCCTTTAAAAACTAAAACACATTCAGCCCACCTAAGCTTCTCATGGCACACTAAATGATCTCATATGGAAAATGAACCCCAGTCAATGAGCACAAACAGAACTTATTTTTGTCTTAACTAAATTACTAAATTATGTTCAAACATCTTAGTCCCAGAAGGCAGAGCTCTTTCTAATGCCTAATTTAAAAAACTCAACAGGAGCAGGAGTTGATCAGTCCTTGCTACCCTTCAATATGGCATGGGCCTTCCTTATGACCTATGATCTCATGACCTCAAAGGTCAGATGGCCACATTCACCGATATTTTAGCCAATATTTTGCCAAGTTTTCATTCATTTATTCATTCATTATCCAAACCGCTTAATCTCAACCTGGATTGCGGGGACCGGAGCCTATCCTGGGAACTATGTGCGCAAGGCAGAGACCAACCCGGGGCAGGCGTCAACACACCGCAGGGCACACACACCCACACAATCACACTCTTGTTCACACTTTACGGGACCAATTTAGAGTGGCCAGTTAACCTATAGTGCATGCTTTTGGACTGTGGGAGGAAACCGGAGCATTTGGAGGAAACCCATGCGAACATGCAAACTCCACACAGAAAGACCCTATGGCTGACCCCAGGGATCAAACCCAGGGCCTTCTTGCTGTGAGGTGGCAGCGTTAACCACTGCGCCACCGGCATTTAAATAGTGTAATTATACCATTATAGAATCGAGGAAAACCCAATAAGCTCATGTTTGGTACAAAGATACATGCCATAAAATATGTGTAAGAGTACTTCACTGTTAGTAAATTCTGAACAAAGAACAAATCTGAAATAAAAATTTGATTGATTTTATGTCTGATTCTTTGGGAAAATGCTGTAAGTGCTTTTGGGAACAAATTTCTTCTTAAGAATGGTTTGTGAATGAGGTCTTCTTATCCAAAGTGGCTTACATTTTCTAATTATAAGGGCAGGTTCTCTGGGGTAACTTGGGGTTAAAGATCTTGCTTAGTGGTAAGCAAGTTGAGATAGTGCTGCCCATAGGATGAAGCTGGATTTGAATCTCTGACCTCTTGGTCCTTAGGAGAGAATCTCACCACCAGTATCTAGGCCACCACCACCCTTGGCTACTCTGATGAGCCAACCAAGGCATTACAGGTTAATTAAACAACATAATTATAGTGCTAACGGTTAAAGAGTTATATATATAGTTATGTAGAGAGTCTTTGGAGATATTGCATTGGGCTGAAACCATGACTTCCTGTATAATTACACACAGTGCTTTAGATGTTCAGGGTGGAAAAATTCAGGTTCAAGCTAAAACTGGCAAAATTGAATCTAGGTCAGTGCTTAGAGTGCAGTGAGAATTAATCCGGCCTCAGCGTGGTGGAAGTGTCCGAAACTGCTGCTCCAGGGCTTCTCCCTGCCTCCCTGCCTGCTCGGCTCTTGAAAGTCGTCCCCTCGGGTCCCCTCCGTGTTTGCGGTGTCATTTCTTGCCACCAGTTCTGCCCTCCATCCTCACATGTGTGACACTTTGGTTCACAAGGATCTCAGTGAGGTGACACTCCAGTCTGCAGAGACAGTCCTGCTTCTGCCACCACATTCACGCTCTCACACTCCCTGATATGTACAGACATTGACAAATCCTCAGGGACACTAAGTTTTCTCTCTTTCCTCCTCACTCCATCCTACTCCACACCTCTTAGTATTGACCCTGCAGTACATTACTAATTGAACAGAGACAGTTTTCTTTTTGTTTCGACCCTAAAGACTGTTGCTGATATGAAACTGTCTGCTTTAATATAAACATATGACATTTCATAAAGTAAAGGCTTTTTAAAGACATTATTATATATAAAAAATTATCCATCAGTGAAAGTGACTGATTATTTGTCATTGTGAACACACCACACCACAGCGCACCAAGTTTCCATTATTTTATGGGAACAAAAGTAAATAGGCAGTTCACTTTCTTTGAGGAGCTATAATTGCATAATTAGTTCAGGTAAAGATGTAAGATTATTCCAAATCTTAGTTTATTCAAGATTTTGCATCTGAATTTAACATAAAATTGCGTTAGAATAATCTAGCGGTGCAAACCTTCACTGGTCTACACTGGTCTTCGATTCGATTACAATTATTAATCTCAACAATTCAATTTGATATATTATTTATTTTATATATTGTTTATTCTATGTGCCCTAATTGTTCTTTGTTTCTTGTTGCACTGTGAAAACTGGAGCCACATCATCTCGTCTCTCTGTATATCTGTACAGTATATAGCAGAGATGACAATAACGTTTATTTTTACTTAGACTTTGATTTTGACTTTCGATACAATACTCCGATGCATCACAATGATATGCAATCAGTTTTTCTTCATTACTTCACATTGCATGCAGATTGGGCAGCCATAGTTGCTACTGGGATGTTCTTTTTAACCTGAATTTTTATGCCAGAATGTCACCATGCAATGCCATGGTATAATTCAGGGGTTTTCACCCACTTCTGTCCCAGCCACTACCACTCAGACTAAGCAGTCTCAGTGTGGGAGGGAGTATTTTTTGTGTTACTTTTTAGATATTTGCAAAATTCATTATTCATAAAGATGCCCAAATCATCCGGAAATGTTTAGAAGAATGAAAAAAGGAATTATAGTTAAAAAGTGATTTCAGTAGTGAAACTGGATTGCATGTCACGGACCATCTAGGGGCGGCGGACTGCCGCTTGAAAACCTCCGTTATCATCGATAATGATAATGGTCTGCCACTGCATTGATGCAGAATTGCCCACGTCTGCATTGCAATGCATTGATTATGTGATTAATTTCAACACCCTTCCAATAGTCTATACTTCGTTCATTAACTCTCATTGAAACATGAAACATGGACTCATGGCCATGCATAGAGAAGACTGTTTACAGTCCAGCAGAAATAATACATAAACGACTGACTTTTTCACTGTGTCAAAAACAACACTGTATTTTAAATAGTGCACAGAATCAAATATGCAGATGATAGAGCCAGCTGTTCAGTTTTTGGTTTTAATTACATGACTAGTCATTACAGTATAATGGCAAGCCGTATCTAAAATATACACTTTTCTCTGTCAGATATCATATATGGTTTTGGCAACAGAATTTACGAGAGTTTTCAATTAAGGGCAGGAAAAAAGGTCAGTGAAACATCTTAAGTAAAAGAGTAAAAATAATCAGTAAATAATATATTAACGTGATGAATAAAAGATTGCTAACAAATGCATTCATGCTGTTGAGAAACAGTCTGGGCATCACAAGAGTTCATTCAGCAAAATAGAAGAGCAGGGAGAAGGGAGCTCACCTCCTCTCTACTCGTTTATAATTCAGTGACCTTGAGATGTCACTCCCCAGAGCTCCTCACTTTTAGCTCTTATAGCCGCCGAAAGAGCAACTGTTCCCCTCAGAGCACAGAGCCCAGCCAAGGCGGAGAACAGACTGCTGGTGGAGGTTCTAGTCCTTTTAAAACTTGTCCAGTCTTTCAACAATGAAGTGGCGCTTTATGTAATTCTAATGACAGTTTGGAGAACGTTTTGCATTAAAGTCACTCATTCATTGATTCATCCAATCATTAATCCGATAGGGATCTAAATTGTCGCGGGGACCAGAGCTTACTCCAGGACTTTGGGTGTGAGAAAGGATCCAACCCTGTGCGTGGGTCAACACACTACAGGGCACACACTCTAACACTCACTCACCTAAAGGGGCCAATTTAGAGTAACCTGTCAACCTCTAGGGCATGCTTTTAGACTGTGGGAGGAAACCAGAGCGGCAGAGAAAACCTACACGAACACGGGGAGAGCGTGCAAACTCCACACAGAGAAGTGCCAAAACTGCTGTGAGGCTGTGAGGCGACAGAGGACGTCCTGTCCTGTCTCATCTTCACCGATTTTACTGATCTTACTCTATTGTTTATCTCAGTCCTTAAACATATATGATTATATAAAATAAATAAGGAAAATACATATCCATTTATCAATATCAAAAATGGATTCTTTTGAACGTCCAATTATTTTGCTTTCTTTAGTTTATAAACTAAAGAAAGCAAAAAATCCTAATTAGATAGAACTCAATACTAAATACAGAAGTTGCTTTACATCTTAGAACTGAGAGATAAGTCCTCTGATGTCTACCATCATACTACAATTTAAATATGGTCAAAATAATGTCAATGTCCAAATCAGGTCAACGTAGTTCATTGTTGTGAAATTATATATTAAACATTCTACATCATTTTTTTTTAATTTAGGAAATGAGGGTCAGGAACAATTTCTTTATAATCCACTATTATATCCACAGCAAAAAGAAAAAGCTACTATATTACTAACAATGCTCCACGGAAATACGGATTTAAAAATACGCTAACAATCACCCTTCAGAAAAGATGATTATTACTTGTCCTTTCCTTCCCTCTGGGTAAAATGGCACAGCCATTACAGGAACTGTTCAGGCACACTCATGCCACTCCACAAGCCTTGCCAAGGCCTCTCACTGTCCTGCTTTAGAGTCCTCAGTAGGAGGGCTTGACAGACGAGGGTTGACGGACTAAGTCCGGGGCAGCCAAGGACTTGCTCAGTGGGAGTCAGACAAATGTGCCTGGCAGGCAGTGCCTGTTCCATGTCACCTGTCAGCCGGTCACTGCTGTGCATGTGGCTAGTGTATGTCGATGTGTCCAGTTTGAAAACGAGTGCAGCATGCCACACGTCAGACGTGATGGAGCCTCCCGTCCCTGATGCCCGGCACGAGGTGCAGTGACCTGGTGGGCATCACATTTTGCCTGGCAACACCCCACATGGCTGACCTTTTCCAAAGCTGGGCCCAGCTAGATGCAATCAAACTCCTGCTTCAACATGCCTTTACATTGGCAAGATGGACTTCATAGTTGGAATACCGTTAAATGGTGAAACTATCGCCAATTATGTTATTCTGGCATCGGAACAATGTCAAGGAAACAGAAATTCTCAGATAGGTAAAGGTTTTACCTTCTTTATATGGTGCAATGCCATTATATAATATTCTATTACTTTACACACCACCGTCACTTTGATGCACAATAACTACTGGTATGACACTGCACTGCTGCCACTTTTGCACAAACATTATATGCTGCTTTACGAATGTTTGCACATACACTGAAACATTGTACACATAAATAGCCGAATATAGTATCTGTCATATTATAACCTTCTACCTCGTGCACATCCAATGTAAAATGTCAACTTGCACCTGTTTAAATGTTTGCATATTTGCACATTTACTGAACATTGTACTTGGAAATAGTCCGGATATAGTATCTGTCTATTATAACTCTACCTCTTGCACACTCAGTGTAAATGTCAATTTCAACCTGTTAAGAATACTGCATCCTGACTTGACAAACATGTTTAGCTCTATGTCTGTCTTCCCTGTCTAGTCTAAAATGTATATTGTATATTGTCTGGTTTAAAATGTATATTGTTTAATGTATATTTTAGTATTTTTACTTATTTATTGTTTATTCCATGTGCCTAGTCGTGCCACTGCCTATTTATTCTCTGTTCTACTGTTCTTTGTTTGTTTGCACTGGAAATAACCTGGAGCCACGTCGTCTCGTCTCTCTATGTATCTGTACAGTATATAGCAGAGATGACAATAAAGTTGACTTTGACTTTGACTTTGACTATACAATATATTTTAGGGGTTTTGTCCCGTTAAAGGAAAAAAATATTCGGGAGATGTCTTCTACCATTTGCACACAATTTTTCAGCCACAAACCTTGCAATGTAGTTTAAAGGAAAGGTTTTAACATTTTGTCTATTTATTTCAGAGGTGGGCAAAGTAGCTAACTTCATTACTTAAGTGAAAGTACAGATACCACTAGTCAAATGTTACTCCATTACAAGTGAAAGTCGTACAGCCAAATTTTACTTAAGTTAAAGTACTTAAGTACTTCTTTAAAAAAATACTTGAGTATTAAAAGTACATCATCTTTCACCGCATTGTTGCATTATTGCCACAACACTTATGCCTAATGCCTCTGCTAGTAGCTAGTAGAAGCTGTAGAATAAGGAACTGGTAGAATGTTACAGAATGAAACACAACCTGAACTGATAAAGAAAACCAGTCATTAGTTTATTTTATTAATTAATTGTAAGATACACACCCCACAAAACAGCATGGTAGTGTTCTGACCCAGCCCTGGCAGTGTGTGCACACAAGTATGTGTATGTTAATCAGGAGGACAGTGCAGTAGCTGTAAATGCAGCTCACATGCATGGAATGCATGAAACGGTCTGCGCTTGCGCACTAGCAGTCAAACGTCTGTTTCGCGCTCGCCTTCCCCGAGCCTGCGCAGTTCACCTGCCCCGTGCCCCGTGCCCCGCGTGAGCGCTGGTACAAATCGCAGCGCGCGTTCTCTCTATATTTCTACATTTCGTCGCTGTTTGGCGGAAACCGTTTTATGTCCAAAACTGTTATTTTTCAGAAAATAAAAAAACGATGTATATTCTGAATATATGAACATTTCATAAAAACATATGAACAAGTCGTTTCAACACTGTTCGTTGGTTAAATATTGGCTAAAACTGTCAGGTCAACGTGAACGCTGACCAAAGGCTGATAAAAAATAAAAATGACCAAAAATGGACTCAACAACGACGAAAAAGTAAAGCACTAAGACGGTCTCTTTTTTATGCTGCGTCGGTTCTAAAATCATACGTCCACACTCATAGAAAATGATCCGAGCGGCACCGCGAATAGGGCCACAGCAAAAACAATTATTATTCGGCACTCATTTTACCCCACTGTCTGCAGCTACGACGGCGTTTTAGTGCCACTTAAAAAAAAAAAATCTAAGTGCCACCTTAAAAAAAAATCAAAAAAAAAATCTAAGATTACGAGATTAAACTCGTAATATTTCGAGAATAAACTCGAAACTACGAGAATAAAGTCGAAATGTTACGAGAATAAAGTCGAAATGTTACGAGAATAAAGTCGAAATGTTACGAGAATAAAGTCGAAACTACGAGAATAAAGTCGAAATGTTACGAGAATAAAGTCGAAATGTTACGAGAATAAAGTCTAAAATGATTCACGTCAAAATTCGACTTTATTCTCGCAATATTTCGACTTTATTCTCGTAATATTTCGACTTTATTCTCGTAGTTTCGAGTTTATTCTCGTAACATTTCGACTTTATTCTCGTAGTTTCGACTCTTTATTCTCGTAACATTTCGACTTTATTCTCGTAATATTTCGACTTTATTCTCGTAACATTTCCCTGACTTTATTCTTCGCAACATTTCGACTTTATTCTCGTAACATTTCGACTTTATTCTCGTAGTTTCGACTTTATTCTCGTAACATTTCGACTTTATTCTCGTAGTTTCGACTTGATTCTCGTAACATTTCGACTTTATTCTCGTAACATTTCGACTTTTATTCTCGTAACATTTTTGACTCTTTATTCTCGTAGTTTGACTTTATTCTCGCAACATTTCGACTTTATTCTCGTAACATTTCGACTTTATTCTCGCAACATTTCGACTTTATTCTCGTAGTTTCGAGTTTATTCGCAATCTTAGATTTTTTTTGCTGCGGCATCGCAGATTTTTTTTTTTTAAGGTGGCACGAAGATTTTTTTTTTTAAGGTGGCACTAAAACGCCGTCGTAGGGTCTGCTTCACCTGCGGAAATCAGAATCTCTTACCAGTAGTATGGGCCAAAATGGAGATTCATAAGGAGCTTATTCCCAAGCCAAAGACTTCTCAACCAGGACTTGACGCCATGGTGCCCCAATAACACACACACACTAATCTCTCATGTGAACCGTTACTCAACAAAAAACCTATACTTTACCGTACTTAGATGGTCTGTAACATGATACTATTTATGATTGTTATGTTTATGCTTTTAAAAATGTTAATCAGCCTTTTAAAAAATGTTAACTGTTATTTAAGTTACGTAGTTATAGGAACGACCAGGGTACATTTCATTACATCTTGCGCATACATAATTATGTATGTATTATAAAGCATATCTTGAATAATTATAAATGGGTTTTAGTGCGTTTTTAAAGTATCATTAATCAAATGTCTACCATAAACAAATTAACATATATCATTTGGGGGAGACGTAAGACGTGGGTGATAAGACGTAAATTAACGCTGGCTGATTAAGGCCAAGATCAGTTATCAATCGCATGTGTGATAAGCTGGTAGTCGACGAGTGGTGAAATGACGGTGGAATCAACACCTCGATCTCAATAACTGAATCGGAAAATAAATTTGTCATGTTCTATTACTATTATTTACAGTGAAATTAACATTTCAGTCAATTACACAACACCAGAAAGTAATCTGGCACTGACACACTTGTCTCTCTCTACACACACACACACACACACACACACACACACACACACACACGCCTGACCGCTGGAACTATAGCGCGCACGCGGTGAACTTTGACCGTCACGTGCGGTACGATGTCCTTCTTCCACTCGTTGCAGGGTTAAAACATGGCTGCGCTCTTGCCAGATCTGCCCGGCTTGTGCGAATTTGTCTGTCTCTCTGCTGACCACAAAGGGGACATGCAGTCGCGGCACCGATTAACCGCCTTTACGGCACGGCGCTGGCACGAGGAACCGGTTGTGTTTGCGGCGCGGGGCCGCAGGCAGCAGGTAGGTCGCGCGAGCGACGTGCCATGCTGGATCGCGATCACGCACTTGTTGGCTGGAACTGCAGGACAAGCTGAGCAGAGCAGAGCAGAGCAGAGCAGAGGCCACACTGAAGCCAATACAGATTTATATGAAGTAATAACCGCAGTTCAGCGGTGGAGAGAACTGATGTCTCTACTTAATTACACGTACCGTAACACTGCTGAAATAATACTCCATCACAAGTTAAGAAAGCACTTAAGTAAACGCACAAAGCGCCCTTCTCAGTAACTACTCAGACTACGTGTTACTTTTTAACTGTCCATGTTTATTAAATAATAATAAGCTAGTCCAATATTTATTTGTTTGAGATCGAAATCGATTATTTAAGATTTACGGTCAGTTATTCTCTAAAAATGGGTTCAAATCCGAACTTTAGATTCGGTTCACCAAAAAGAATTCAAGTCATTTCTAAGGGTATGTTGAGATATTAAATTTTTTTCTATTTAATGAAATTTGTAACATATGGCATCACATCATAGAGCAGTTACAACAGTTGTAGTGGAATATGTTAAAGTGGTACGTTCCCGAGACTGTTCAAAGAAATTAAAATCAGAAAATAAAAGCCAGTTGACTAAATTAAAGGCAGTGGAAGTGCTCAACCAAGCTGTGAAGTGTAAAGTATAATGTCGGCTTTAAAAGAAACATTCTCTGATGTGCAACTGTGTTCTGTCTGCTAGAAAGTATATTGCGGAAAATGTCCTAAACAGGTGAGATATCCACATCACCATCTAGCGCTTCTGTATGGAATTCAGTTAAAAGTTGTGGTGGTGGGTCCTAGTTTAGAAGCTTATAACCTGAGGATAGAAGCTCCTTCTGAGTCTTGTTACTGGAATGAGATGAGGCTTTGATGCTTTTTAATCGATCAAGCAGATAATTAAACCGTAATGATGAACGTTATGAAATGCTTTGGCCTGATGTGCCCTATAGTTGTCTAACAGCCCTCAAACACATTTTGTCTGTTGGTAAAAATGTGTTGGCTATGCTGTAAAATGTTGTTTCCTGTTAGCTTGGAAGGTGGGAGTTATTTCAGCTGACCTGGGTATGTGAAACCGTGTTCTTCAGGTCAAAGCATCAAGGTCATTATTCATCAGGTTTGAGAAAGAACCTAGCTGCAATGGCCTGTCTTGCAGAGAAACTGTTAAACAGCTAGTGGTTCTCAAAGCTTTTTTCCAAAAAACTGAGGGCTAGTATTCAACTCAAATAAATGTCAGGTACCACCTTCACGACAACTTTTGCACCTAATGTGTTTGTGATTAGTTAACAGTTTGCTAGATTGTAACATTGGTACCAGGCAAATGTTGGGTGGAAAAGGAAGTGGAGAATCTTTTTCTTAAGGTTCCTTGGATCTGAATTTTGTTCTGACTTTGCTCAGATTAGTAAGTACAGATTTGTCCATTTTGCTATTACACTTTGTGTAATGTCGGAGTTTACCAGTGAAAGGTCACAGTTTCTTGATGATACACATTTTAACCAAGAGATCAGTTACTGACTAATTGTAATGAATTAATCTTTACATCGTTTTTTTATTATTTTGTGATGTTATCTTTATTTTTGGAACTGTTCATCTTTTAAGGTGTTAGTTGAGAGCCTCTGGCCTAACACAATTGTTCTGTCTGCATTCAGTCTCTCCTCATACAGCAGCACAACTAGGTCCGTTTTGGGCTCACGGCACTATGTCACCGCTGCAGAGAAGAAGGGCACGATTAAAGATGAGCCCAGCCTGGCGGTCCGCACCAAGCAGGCCCAGCAGTTTGACTGGGCTCTCGCAAAGCTGGACAGCTCAGTCCGAAGGACCGGCCGAGTTACCAAAACGCTGCTGCAACGCATTTTCCATGATGTTTGTCGAACAGGTAACTTCTTTATTTATTTATTTATTTATTTATTTATTTGTAACAGGGCAGAGTTTAAGGGTGTTTTCCCACTTGGTCCATTTCAGCCCTCAAAGCGAACTCAGATCGATTAGTCAGCATTTTTTTTACGTATATGTGAACATGCCAAACGAACTCAGACCCCTCTGAAACGAAACGAACTGAGACCACATCGGGAGGTGCTCTCAGTCCGGTTCGCTTTAAGTCCACGGCACGGTTCGTTTAACTCGCGCCTTATGAACACAAAGCGCTCCTGGTTTGCTTCAAGAGTTTTTCTTCAAGGTGAAAACTACCCACAATGCAAACAGTAAATGTCTGAGAGCTCGATAAGAATTAAGTATGAACAGAAAAAGGACTGAGGCCCCATCTGAGCTGAAGTGGAGCAGAAAGAGAACTGAGTCCCCTTTCAAATGAACTCGCAGTGTGAACATAAAAAGAGTTCCCTTTCTGTTGGTCCACTTTTTGGACCACTTCTAGAGGACTGAGTTCGGTTCCTTTAAAGAGGACTAATTTTAGCAGACCTCATGAGAAATATTAAATGTTGTCCAATCAGTGTTTAAATGTACTCATAACAATGATAACATCGATAAATATGTACTAGGAATATCTGTAATGTATATTTTAGAGGGAAACATGCTGCAAACACATCGCTCAGTTTTTAAGGTATTTTTATTTTTACAGTCAACGGCCATATTTGTGAGGAAATTAACTTTGAAGTTCAAGCACAAGGTCAAGAAGGTCAACTCAGTTTATTTTATTTGAACTCCTTTTATTGAAGAAAGCACATCTGACCACAAGGATTATCAGAGAGGATTTGTGTGTTCCAGTTGAACCAGGTTTTGAATTGGAGTATAACCAGTACTCCAATACTTGTGTAGATAATATAGATTTTTCTTGTGATGATGAACTGTCAAGGATTTTGTAGTCATACTATTTGACATACAAATCTATACACTTTGACCACACTATAAAAAGTCAAGTAACCTGTCATTTAAAAAGATTTACTACCATCAGCAGGTCGCTCTCTCTGTGATGTCATTTCCTGTCACATGGTTCAGTATTAACGACATGACAGTCTACATAGTGGTTATGCATATTGACACTTTAGTCATGGTTTCCCAGTTTAATTATACAATTCAGAACAATGGTGTCTTCCCTTTTATAAATAGTTAGCAACATTATTATTAATATAATGCAATATTATTCCGGACCAGCAGTGGTAGAGTGTTTTACTAAAAATTTCAATGTTTTCAGCAAGTGTAATTAGTTGGTAAGTTTGATGGCTACACCACATTTGAAAAATTTAATGCCTTTCTCACAGTATTTTCTCAAAATTGATTTAAATAAAAGGTCCTCAAAAAGAATGCATGCAAGTAGTTGTTATTTTAAAATGTAACTTGTAAATTTTATGCACAAAAAACATGGGGTCACGTCTGACCAGTAGGACACTGTTGCCCCTGCAGGCTACCCCAGTGGGAACCAGGCCCTGCTGCTACTGAGGAGCTGTGGATCACTGCTGCCCGAGTTGCCCTTCGAGGAGAGAACAGAGTTGGCTCACCGCGTGTGGGACAAGCTGCAGGAGCTGGGTAAGACGCAACTTTATGGCCTGTTTATAATTCATAATATTCATGTATTTTCAGCATATAAATTAATTAGCGCAGGCAACACCATTGTTATGACTAAAACGACTACTGAATAAGGCAGGGATCTGTGTAAGGAGAGTTACAGTGCCGGTCAGAGTACAGAGAAGGAAGATACCCTTTTAGAACCAAAAGGGAAATCAGCTTCAGCAGTCACATTTCATGATTGTTAAATAATGGATGAATTTTGTAAGGATCTGGATTTTGAAGAGCACCAGGCTGTAACTGTCTGATATGATATCAATATTTTACGTTTGGATATCTGCTGTTACGATACAAATCTGATACAGTCTCTTAGTGTTTTTTAAACAGAAAACAGAAAATAATGCTTTAAAAATGTCAGAATACTTGACTGAGATTATCCTGTTATGCTTAAGGAAATACTTGACTTAAATACTGTTTTCCTACTACAACAATGTAATAATTACACACCCATATGTATATGCTAAATTATTTCAATTTTTTTTTTGTTTAAACAGAGTTCTGTAGTTTTGTGACGGTCCCTAATCCTGCGGCGCTAAAACCATCAGTACTGTGCATGCGGCCTTTTAACACTGTCAACCCTCAAAGGTTGTTTTAACTTGTTTTTGCTTTAGGTGCCACGTACGATGCCAGCCATTATAACGCCCTTCTTAAGGTCTACCTGCAGAACGAGTTCAAGTTCTCGCCCACCGACTTTCTTGCCAAGATGGAGGCTGCCAATGTGCAGCCCAACCGAGTGAGTGAAAGCCATCACCCGTTAGAAATATTATTGACTGGGGTGGTGGTCTAGTAGCGGAATACATGACCACACACACTAGTAGATCATGGGGTTGAGTCTGCCTCGATCCCACCTCCAGATTCCTATCATTGAGCCATTAAGCGAGGCCCTTAACCCCAAGATGCTGTAATTAGGAGAAATCACAATGTAAATGATTTCTCAAACTGTTAATCTTTTAATGTCAGAAGTTTTTAAAGTTGTGAATTTTTTTGTTGTCAGGTAACTTATCAGAGACTGATTGCAGCTTACTGCCAAAATGGTGACATTGAGGGAGCAAGGTAAGAGGGGGTTGAGAAAGTGTTTCATGAAGGACTTCTTATACAGATGGTCCCCAAGTTACAATGGTTCGATTTTGCGAACTTACCTTGACGATAGCGATATATGTCAAAAGTGTAAAAATTTTAGTTTTGCGCAGCAGGCAAACCTAGCAGTGTATGCGGTACTTTGGGACGCTGCCGGGATGTTGGCATCTCCCACTAGAGTGCATATTTTTAGTGTTTCACAGTAGGGGTGGACGATATATCGAATATACTTGATATAGCAGTTTAATATTACAGTCGTCCCTCGCCACTTCGGCTTCACTCTATCACGTTTTTTTCAAATATATTCATTAAAAAGTTGATCAAGACGGTGAAAATGATACAGCGCGCGCTCGGTTGTCTGAGTCAATTATACTGTACAAAAATTACTGTACGTATGGACTGTAGGCCTATGTATTCGAGCACCACCGTCACTCCTCGGCTCAGCCTCACGCAAGTTCGTTTCTCTCGTAATATATTGGGTAATACGAGTGTAATGGTGACTAAAGGGTGTTATTTCATGTCTAGAAGGCTCTAATAATGTTACAACCCGTATTTAGAAGGTCGTAAACAGGTTTTCTATGCTCTAACTACGAAAATATTCGATTTATTAAAAAAAAAAAAATCCTACTTCGCGGAAATTCACATATCAAGGTAGAGTCTGGAACTGATTAACCGCGATAAACGAGGGCCAACTGTTAATTTTAGCTAATTGCTAATTTTAGCTAAAACTAATTTTAGCTTAATGTTGCTGAGAGGATGCTGCAAATGGCCCAGTAACAACCCAGGGATTCGAAAATGTCCCTTGGACTTCTTTTTAATCTTTACTTCTTTAAAAATGACTAACTATTCATTTTGAACTAATGCTTACTGTGTATTAAATGTTCGTCCGCCCGGTCGCCCAGAGGAGAATGGGGCCCACTTCAGAGTCTGGTTCCTCTCAAGGTTTCTTCCTACTAGAGGGAGTTTTTCCTTGCCGCTGTCGCCTCAGGCTTGCCTGTTGGGAGTTTAGGCCGGTTATCTGTAAAGTGCTTTGTGACAATGACTGTTGTTAAGAGTGCTATATAAATAAACTAGAATTAGAATATACTCGATATATCTCGTTTTCTGGTAAATGACTATATTGTGAACATCGAGGACAAATCCTCACGTTAATGTTAAATAAACAGCATGTAGTTCACTTTCGCATTTCGCTTCTCGGCCCTCTCGAAGCAGACAGCTCACTCCTCCGCACATCCAGAAAACTCTCCTAGCGCATGCACAGTTTTGTAGTGAAAGCAGAGGGGAGTGAGCGTGCAGTGGGAGAAGTAAATATCCACATGATTTCAGAGACGTTAATTGGAAAGGGAAGCGGACGACTTGGTTCCGAAGAACAACAGCACTGGCTCTGTTCGTCCGGCACAAAACAGAGGTGACTGCGTAAAAGCGCAAAAATGACGTTCTCCGCAGTAAAGCGATGGACGCGTGTCTGGAGTAAACACCAAATATCAAGTGAATAGCTGTATTGTGAGTGGAACGTTGTTTGTTATTTATCAGCGTTAAATATGCACTTTGTCTGTAATAAAGTAGAAGATTTGACTGAAAATGTGCCGTTTTTGCGAGCATTCGCGAGTCTCGTGGAACGGAATCAACAACAAAACTTTCTTGTGATGCGATGCTGAATTATGTGCGGGGGATTGTGGGAAATGTAGTTCTGTCCCAAAAAGACAGAATATATATTTATATGTATGTATATATAGTCTATCGGGATATAGCTTAAAAATATTGCAATGTTATTTTTAGACCAAATCGCCCAGGCCTATTTTAGAGTCTTCAAACACCCAAGTATGTCTCCTGCTGGTAATGATAGTGACTGCTGGTACTGTAGTATGTCTCTCAACTTACAATAAACGCACCTCCATCGTAAGTCGGGGATCTACCTGTATAATAACATAGAATAACGTTATGTATTATTAGGACCGTTATGCACCCTTTACCTTTGCACCTTTACCTTCTGTCCACAGTAAAATCCTGGGCTTCATGAAGAGCAAAGACTTGCCCATCACAGAGGCCGTGTTCAACTCCCTCGTAACGGGTCACAGCCGAGCAGGGTGAGTTAGTTATTAGGGGTGTAAATCAAAAATTTCACCACAATTACATTGATTTAATGGACATTGATTTCCTTATATCTCCAAGTCTGCTACTGTATGATTCAATTCAGGAGCTACCAATCAATAACTGACATTATATGTTAATTTATCGCCATTTTTATCAAGTCACAACAAGCAACTGAAATATCATATGACATTTTTATTCCTGAGTGCAAACAGACAACGTTTTAAAATAAATTTAGACCTTCTGTTCCAAATGACATTCCATTTTGGATTGATGCTGTGGGATTCTTGATCATTGAATCGATGTATCGATGTAGGTCAGTGTATCATTTCACCCTTATTAGTGTGAAATAATGGAGAATAAGAGTATAAAAATTCCATTTGGGTTGTCCCTATGTAAATTCTTGCCATTAAAACATATATACACATAGATAAAGTAATATTCTGCGTAATGCTGACCAATCATTTGACTTTTAAACTCACAGTATGATGCATTTTAGACAAAGATGCTGCTGTACGCATAAAAAGATGCAATTCACAGTTGAAAGACAATCGGCTGAGCCGTGCTTACATTATGTTGCTGTTTCTGTGTGGTGCAGGGACATGGAAAGCGCCTCAAACATCTTGTCCGTGATGAAGGGAGCAGGCATTGAGCCAGGCGCGGAGACCTACCTCGCTCTCATCAAAGCCTACGCCGAGAAGGCAGACATTAACAAAATCAAAGAGGTGAGGGGCCGCAGCGGAATCCGACTCGGTTGCTAAAGAGGCGGTAGAGTTTCCAATGAACCAGAGAATCTTCAAAAGTATGGGTACATGATTATCAGAAAACAAAAAGGCATTAGTGCGCTGTGCAATGTTTGGGTGCTGCAAGCAGCAGCAGCACTGTACGCCAGCTCCTGAAGAGAAAACTCACAGGTGTTATACTGGAGGATGGACCACCAGAAAGACTACCCTAAATTACCGTCGGTAGGACGAATGTTATGTGATCAGACACATGGTGTTATGTTTTTTAAGGGGACAGTACGTCAACATACAGTGGGGGAAGTATTAACAGACTTTCAAAAATGATTGAAAATATAGCCAAGTGGCAAGGGAGGGGTCCAAGCAAAAGTCGTAAAAAGCAGCACAATAGAAGCCGATGCAGTTAAGGTCGAAGAAAGAACTCAGCGAAACAGACAGCGTGAATTGATGTAACATTTTTCGCTGAACGCATTCTCTTTTGCTATAGGGCCAATTATAGACTGATCACTACACCTATGCTAAGATGCACACCATGCCTACTTTCGCTGAAGATTTCAGCTTTCTGTGCCTCATGGTTAAAGCGGCACAATCCGTTTTGAATTAAAGAGAGAAAAAAAAAAATAATAATGATGAAAGAAATGACAATTACAGAAGGGCTCCATACCACTTTGTGCTTGGAACCCTAATAACTGACATGGCCAAAATTGCATCTCTTAAAGGTTCCAAATGGCGTTCTTGATTAATTATCGATAAATTGCTCACCCCTACCTGCTAGTGACCCAAATCTGGTTTTTATATTCATCCTCCGTCTCTAACTGGTAAATTCTCTGCCGCCCCCTTAACTGCCTTAGCTGGAGGGTGGGAGTACTTATACAGAACGGCTGCTGGAGCATCATCCAGCTGGAGCTAAACATTGGTCTAGAAAATGGCTATACAATTCCAGCTTCCCTTCCCTTCTTCAGACTCTGGACGCGGTGGAGAGCACAGACTTCAGCTTGATGGACCGAGACCTGATGCAGGTGGTGTTCAGCTTGGCCAAAGCCGGCCACGAGAAGCATGTGCCCGAGATTGTGGAACGCATGCGTCACGAGAGGGGATACGTTCCAGGTAATGCCACACCGCCTTCGGAAAATTTACATGGGGTGGAACGATACATTGAATCAATCATCAGCGACCCCCATAGCATCGATCCATTATTTCAGTGACACTTTATATTGAACATAAATAAACTTAAGAAAAGTTCATTCACCATCTGCTCTTAAGAAGAAATTTGTGCCAAAAGGCACTTTCAGGAGTAAACATGTTAAATGGTATTTTTAGTTCTTTTTTGTGATTTGATATAAATTGAAGTGCTAGTGTTAAATCAGCATATTGTCTCATATTGATCACTAGCTTCTGAATTTAACCAAAATCATTTCATTTCATGACGCACTTTGTGGTATTGGCACACATGGAATTGTTGTTTATTGAATTGATATAATACCATATTTTTGCGATTTACAACGTTGCATTTACATCGTAAAGAGAATACGGAGAATAGGATTGAGGCATTCTTCTTAACAAGTGTAACGTGTTTTCTGTTTCTTTCAGATGCAATGAACCTGTGTTTGAGTCTGATCACGCAGGGTCTTGAGGATACGGCGTTTGCGGTGTTGAAAACCTTCCCCAGCCTGCGAGCTGAGTCCCAGAACAGTGACGCCCCCGACCTGGGCAACTTCTTCCTTCGACACTGCGTGAACATGGATAAGGTATTAGTGGACGTTGTTGACAGCGGTGTCAACAAATAGTTTCTACAGATTGTAGAATAGTTGTTACGTCCAGCTCTGTGTGACATGCATCTGGAGCAGCTCTTCATGTGAAACAGCAGATGCTGCTTAACCCTTATTAATAAAGTCATAAAAATAAACATGGACATGCAGAGTCATTTATATTTAGTCTAACTGGGGTTCAGTGAAGTGTGAAGCGAATATTAATAGCATACTCACAAGGGCTGGGCAAAAATGAATCAGAACTGAAGTTTAGAATCTCTCATTGCCCTTACCTTGCCCCTGAATTTTTTTTTCAATTCTCTTTAAAATAATCGGTTAATAATTTCCCCGTGTGGGTTTCTGCTGTCTTGTCATGTTACTCCTTTAATCATAATCGAGGTAAAATGTTAAATTAACTGTGATATTGATTTAAGGTCATATCGCCCTACCGTAATACTATCTGATTTGGTTGGTAGCTAGCTAGCTATACTGCCTTCCAAAAGTTTGGAAACACCCCTAGCAAAGTGGGGTTTTGGACAGTATTGCCATGAATCCTTTTTAATTTGTGATAATGTTGCACTGATAAGGGACAACACAAACTACGAAAACATATTTTCTTTACATAAACAGTTTATTACACAGTTTATACATAGAAAATACTTAAATTTTGGATTCAGTGAACCAATGAGCTGTCAATGAACCAATCAATTGTTGAAGCTATTAAGGTGTGCTGAGCCAAAAATCTTTAAAAAACCTGGGCCAAGTTTAAACCAGTAAGCAGACATCACAGCTGGCAAAGGGGCATCACTGACTTTGACACGTATGTTGCCATTATTATGTCATCAAAATTATTGTTGCTGGTATCCAAAGATAATGTCAAGTTACTTTAATGTATTTGCACCAAAAAATGATGAGGGTTTATGCTGACATCGTCCAGAACCCCACTTTGCCAGGGGCGTTTCCAAACTTTTGGAGGGCAGTGTAGCTAACATAAGTTAACATTCGTTTTAGCTAACCTCCATTTCTCTACCAGTAGCTAATAGTTTGGCTGACTAGTAAAATTCATAATAAATGCAAAATATTTGTTGCAAATGGTTTAGGATAAAAGGTGTTTGTTCAAGATTTTGTTCAAATAAAAATGTAACGAAGTTGTTAGAATTGATTTTTACTGCGGTTTACAACAACTAATAATTGTTCTGATGATTATCAAAACTAATGTTTGGCCGATGGTGTGGAGGACTTGTTATTGTGGTCATTCTTTTAGTGATTTGTGTGCTCTGATCTGTGCTACTAGTTTTTCTCCCAGACCAGCCTCTGTATAGTCACAGTCGCACTTTATACTGACCCCTAGTGGCCTGGATGAATCAGAACAGTTTCAGTTACTCACTACAGCAAGTTGATTAAAACATGGAAGCACGATCCTGTGTAGTATGAAACAGCTACTGTTAAGCTTACAAACAATTATAAATTATATAATACCAGTTTTAAATGAATATTCATTTTTCAAATGGAAGCTTGTAAATCTTTTTATAGCCTTTACATTTACTGCTGGCACCTTTTAACAACAGTTGTCTCGCCAAATCATGAATTTAATGAACTTAATTTTGTCTAGATTAAAATGTTTGAGTTGTTGTGCTCACGTGACTGTAGTAATCTTGTCTTGTCTTTTCCGACAGTCATCCGAAAAGTTGTTTGGTTTCTGCAAAGATCTGAAGGACTCCAACCTTCACACGGCACCACTGCAGTTCACACTCTATTGTGCCTTGGACTCGAAGAAGACAGGTGTGTGGGGGTGGGTGTGGGGGTGTGTGTGTGTGTGTTTGGTTTTAGGTGCAGAAAACAATCTCAAATTTTAAAAGTTGGATAATATAGTGAAACAGAGTGTGTTTCTGATCACATGAGTAGATGTAACGTTGTAACAGCACTTTGGACTTGCGCTACCTTTCCGGCGTACAATAAATGCGTCATCAAGTATCAACTGGAAATATCAGGCAAATCTAAGCCTCGGCCCGATGCCGATGACTTTAAAAAGCGATTCCGATATTATCGTGCACCCCTAGTTATTTATATGGTAAATCCTGCCACGACTGCAGATTTGAGTACGGGGAGGAAAGTCTGGAATTTTGAGAAATGTGCTGGAACACTGTATCTAGAAATGAGGAGTGTGTGGGAGGACCTCACAAAGACCTGACTGTGAGACTTTATTTTTGCTGCTGTTGCCTTCTGCTTTCTAACGTTCATCATAGTGTCAAACTCTTTCTTTATTTTCAGCTTTGGCAGTGGAGCTGATGAAGAAGATGAAGGAGGAGGGTCTTCCCATCAGACCTCACTACTTTTGGCCCCTACTAGCACAGCATCAGAAAGACAAAAACACACAAGGTGAGCCCTGAGCCGCTTCTGAGATGTGTCTGTGTCTGTCTGAACACTTTCCCCCAAACTCCAGATTAACACAGTGACTGTAGAGGAGAATGGGGGCGTGAGCGTATGACCAGTCGATTCCCGTGATCATACGAAGTCTTAGTCATGCGTTGCGTGATCTCTGAACTTCTTAAGAGAATAAAGATGGGCCGTGGCCTCTAGATAGGCAGGAGGTGTGTGTGTGTGTGTGTGTGTGAGCGAGCGAGCGAGCGAGAGCTGAAGCTGAGAGGTGAAAGGTCATTACGCTTCGATGCACGTCTCCCGCAGGTCAGACCAGGGCTTTCCTGCCACCCAGCTGCAGGTTTGCGATTTGGTGTTAAACTCTGCACTTAGGCAAATAGATTCTTCAGGGTTAGAGGAAGTCGCCTGCCTCATGTCCGGCTAAAGACGCAGCTTTGTGTTCGCGAGCGCGAATGCTTTAGGACAGTTGGCTTCAGCAAGCGAATTTGGAAATGAATTATGGAAAATATAATAGTAAGAGTTGGAAACGCGTGAGACATTTAATGTGTGTGTGATAGATTAGAAAATGCTGAATTTCTAACGGGTCGCCCAATTACCTTTTAGGACCAAATGTCAATATACGATATGCATTAATACTTTTTTCCACTCCAGTTTTACTGATAATTTAAAAAAAACTCCTTTATGTTCTTTATTGATTTCGATCTAACTGCACAGAAACAACTTTGTGGAAAAGAAATGCACATTGGGTGATTTTGTCATTGTGAACGCACCACACCACAGCCCACAGTGGCCCACAGCCAAACGTGACCTCTGCATTTGACCCATCCGTGAAGGAGCGCTGGGCCGCTTTTAGTAGGAGTGCACGATTCAGAAAACCTCACGATTCGATTCCGATTCTTGAGCTCACAATTCACAATTCAAGCGATTCACGATTCAATACGTGTGATTCAATGAATTTGTTTCCAGATTGCTGTTTTGAGTTACTTTTCCCATTTGGATGTGGCAGATCAACAAAAAAATCACACCTAATCAAATGTAGTTTACTAAATGTAATGCATATGTACGCATACTGACTGCAGGTCCATCTGGGCAGATCTCCACCCTCTAGAGCTGCAGCTATCAGTTCTTCTTGTAATCGAGTATTCTATCTGTTTTCTTCAATCGATTAATCAAAGTAATCAGATAAATTCTTTTTAAAAAAGCAGAAAAAGAAAAGCCTGTAGCAAGGTTTAGATTGTTTTAGCTTTGTAGAATAAAAGTGCTGAAACTGTAGATATAACTACTAGAAATAGTAAGAATAGTGTCTGTTTTATTGGCTTACAGGGTATTTATTATGCTTGGCTTAGTAGTGT
Source organism: Distichodus sexfasciatus (assembly GCA_032718565.1). Lineage (NCBI taxonomy): Eukaryota > Metazoa > Chordata > Actinopteri > Characiformes > Distichodontidae > Distichodus > Distichodus sexfasciatus. The sequence continues at coordinate 600 of JAVGVS010000433.1, read as the reverse complement.
GAAGAAAAGTAAGGTTAGTGCCAGTCAGGGTTGGGGTTAGGGTCCATTTGGTATCCATCAGAATTTAGAATTTTTTTTGGATAAATAATGCATTTTCTATTCTTTTCTATTGATTACCCTCTATCATTATAAAATAAAAAATCTGATCAGTTGAAAATGAAGAAACTGACGTTTTGTGTCATTTTGAACCAATTTGGACTCATTTTGGCCTATAAAATGAGCTGCTTTTGGCTTTTCTGGGAGAGAACTACATTTCCCACAACCCCCGGCGCACCACTCAGAGCCGCATCACAATAAAACAATGGACGTGCGTTCTGGAATAAACACCGAAAATCTCAAAAAATGGCTGTATTGTGAGTAGAACGCTGGTTGTTGTGATTATTTATCAGCTAAAATATGCGTTTTGTCTCTAATAAAGGGGACGTTTTGACTAAACTGTAGTGTTTTAGCGAGTAATGGCGCTCACACGCATGCTCACAAACGGCACCTGTGTTAACATTGCGCAGAATCTCTGATGTGCATTCTTTGATGCATTTACTTCTGTTTTTGTGCACGAAATATCTTACAAATGTGACTCTGCACGGCAAAACCAGTCGCTTG